>OY728141.1:931565158-932170380 GCA_963277665.1 Viscum album
TACTATGACTCCATGATAAAAAGGATCATCCACTATCCATATATATACTCCTACCTCTCCCATTTTTCCTATTGAATGTTACCATTACACCACAAAACTCAATCCAATAGCATATTCCTACCCCATAAAACATTCTCATTATGATCCACAATACGACCCAAAGGCTCCTAAAAGGCCGCATCAGTTTCAATCCCCACATCATCAAAATTGATCATATGAGAAATGTTGGGATGCTACTTTAAATTATATAACACATACAAAACTATCATGAATACCACCATACCATTGTGGAAGATCAAATCAGTATGCTATCAGTGTGATTCTCTTTATAATTTTAAATGACCCATCATATGTGGGTGATAATATGCTTTGTTTCTAAATATGACAGTGACCCAATCTTTTCGAAACTAGAAGGAACACACAATTAACCAATGTAACCTAAATAAGTCAATGAAATCAATCTGTGTATGAATTTTGTGCGCTCTGATCCATATACATACTCTTCCAAATAAACTGAACTTTTTTTGATATCTCTTTAACAAAACTTGGTCCCAGCAATGTTGATTACACTTCTTCTATCAAACATAAAGAATATTTACATGGAATACCATATATAACCTAATATGGTTCCATATGAATAGTTTCTTGATAACTATTATTATAGGTGAATTTAAAGAGATCAATGTGTCTCTCCCATTATCTTCAAAAGTCTAGACCACATTCCCTCAATATTTTCTCTAGAAACTGAATAGTACGTTCCAATTGCTCGCATATCTACAAGTGAATATCCATACTCAGAAATACCTAAGTAGAAAAACCTTGTGCAACCATTTCTAGAAGAGTAAATTATAAAATTTATGACCATATAAGACTATTTTCCATGATATACCATGAAAACATAATACCTCTAAGATATACAAGTCATGTTGCGGGTCTATAGTGAGAGTATCTCAAATCAGAAAGAAATGAGCTACCTTAGTCAACCAATCCTAAATCACCCAAATTGTATTATATTTACAAGAAATCCTAAGGATACCTACCACAAAATCCATTGTAACATCACCCCACTTCCATTCAAGAATGGGAAACGGATTTAACAAACCACTAGGCCACTAATGTTCAGAATTAACTTGTCGATAGATGAGAATGTGTCACAAAACAAGGAATATCCTTTCTCATTCTAGAACAACAATACTATCTCTGAAGATATCAATATGTCATAGTAAAAATAGGGTACACTACCCACTTCAAGGCATGAAATTCATGCATCAACTCTCCCTGCATAAAATTAAGCACAAAAACACAACCAAAAACATGAATAATCTAATATTCATCAATTTCCCAATAAAAATTTCGATCCCCACCTTCAAAACTCTCTCTCAAAACTATAAATTTTGATTCCTAATTTATCATACTCTTAACATGGTTAAGAAGAGTTGAATCAATAGAAAAGGTTATGAGTGTCATCATCCCATTTTCCTCCTACATACCTAGATGCATCTCAGCAAACAAAGCCTCCATATTCTATTCAAAACTAGACTCCTGATCCACCTATGTATGGGAATTCCTACTCCATGAATTTATAACACTATTTCCCTTCACAAAAATATAAGCAATATCAAAATAAAAATAATAAAAAATAATCAAACCATCTTTACTTCTGAATATTAAAATCATGCTATAAAAATATGTACTTAAGGATTTTATGGTTCGTATAAACAAAAAACATCCCCCTGAAAATATAGTGCTGCCAGAATTTCAAGTCATGAACCATTACAACCAATTTGAGATCATGTGTTGGATAATAATATTCATGTGGCCTCAAATATCATGATTTATATTCCATGACTTGATCTTCGTTCATCATCACTTCCCAAGTCAAATACCATATACATCACAAAAAAGTATACTTCTTACCTGGACTAGGTAAGATCAAGATCGGTGTAGAGGATTAACATTTCATCAGCTCTTGAAAATAATTATCACATTCTTCAGACCACTCAAATCATATACCACTAATAGATAATATTGAAGGTGGAACTTCCAAGGGTGAAAAGAATTTCATAAACCTTTAATAATAACCTACTAAACCTAGTAATATTTGGATATCAAAAGAACTCTAAGGCTGTTACCAAGATACAACTGGTTGAACATTCTCCAGATCCACTGACACACCTTTTGTAGAGATGATGTGACCCATGTAATATACATTGTTGGTCTAGAAATGAAACCTAGATAGATTGGTGTATATCTGATGCTCTCTTAATGTACTCAAGACAATGTCAAGATGTGTGTAATTATTTTCATGAGTCTCAAAGTGCAAAAATATTTTATCGAAAAAAATAACCACAAAATGATATAGTTAAGGATGAAATATTCAATTAATCAAGGCCATAAACACTACAAGAGAATTCTTTAACCAAAATAAAATTAAAAAAAACTCATACAAACCATAAATTTTCCTAAAATTAGTCTACAATATATCCGAAGGCCTCCCCCTCAACTGATGATACCCTAACATTAAATAAAATTTTGAAAACACACAAGCATCCATAAACTGGTCAAAAAGTTAATTGATTCATGGAATAAGATATCTTTTCTTAACCATTATATGATTGAACTTCTAGTAATCGAAACACAACCAAACTATTCTATAAGCCTTCTTATAAAATAAGACTAGAGATCCTCATAGTGACATAATATGATTAATAAACCATTTTTTTCTCTAAATACAACAAATGTTTTTTATTTTCTTGAATCTCTGGTGGTTCTATCCTATATGGAGGAATAGAAACTGGCTCAACTCTAGTAATTATCTCAATCGTGAACTCAAACTCTCTCTTAGGTGGAATCCTTGAGTATTAATCAAGAAGAAAGTCCCAAAACTAATCAACCATTGGAGGAAATACATTATAATCCACTCCCTCATCATCAAGAAGAATACTCGTAAATTGGGATGTAAGCTCTCCATGTTGTGATCGAACTGGACCTACAAGGCCTTCCCAAATATCCCATTCGCCACAACAGAAATAAGTTTCACCTCTAGGTGATGTGAAGTTCTCTCTTCAATGGTGATAATAAATGTGATATTGGTATATAACCAACCAATCCATTTTTAGTATTAGGTCCAAACCTGAAATCTCAAGCATACACAAGTCCTAAAGGAGATAGTACACACCAAACTCAAGGGAACACTCCATAGATTGTCGAATACTTTCTTCTTATACTCCTAATGGTGTGTCAAACGACATAAAACCACAAATATAATCAACCTATAGACCCAAAAAATTCACAAAAAACATATATATAGAATAATGTGAGGCTCCTATATCAAATAAATCACAAAAAAGTATGGAAGTTTAAAAAATAATACCATGCGCAGTCAATGGTCAAACCTCTCCATTGATAGGTGAATGTTGAACTACATGAAGCTCACCTACCCCTCTACCATGGGTGTCAGTCTATGTTTTGAGTGATACACTACCCTATTGATATGTATTCTCTTCTTATAATGCACCACATCCCCCAACTCGATTATTATGGAAAGTGGAACTCTAACTAGATGATTGATATGGGATAACAGACCACTTCTTAGTGATCTGTATCGACCTTGATCCCCCACCACTACCTACCTACTATGGGTTCATAACAAACCTACATATTGGATCCATATAACCAAATTCTCGACATTCCATGGGTGGTATAGGACACTAACCTTGCTTGTGTCCTAGTTTGGAACACAGATAGAAGAAGACTGAACTACCCCTAGAGAGATTGGTCTTCTTCCTAAACTACATTGTACCCCACCAATATGGTGGAAATTATCATAATGAAACTTCCTACTATTAGAATATGAACCACTATATCACCCCAATTGAAATGATCTATCCACCATTAGAAGGTTCCTTTAGGTTCCCTTTAGATATGAGAGCCTAGTCCACTACATTAGAAAACCTCTTCACATGAAAGATATTGACCAAGGACTAGATCTCACATTGAAGTCCATCCTAAAAATTCCAAGTCGTATCCACCTTATATCATATCGAAATTGAATAAAAAAACTTAAGGTCTATGAAGTGTATAGTAAAATCCATCACCACCATACTTCCCTAAGCTAGGTGCATAATATCTTACGATTTTATCTACCTCAATGTTTTAGGGTAAAAGTGCTCTAGGAAATTCTCATAGAAGTCCATCCATTTCAATACCTAAATATTCTCATCCCGAGCCTATATATCCCATCAGTTCTTAACTATAATCATTTTTTAATGGTTGGGGTTGAAGCATCAATTTATTATTTAAATCAAATACCTCTTTAGACTGGGTAGAGGGAGATCCATTACATAGCCCGAAGGCCCATGGCCAAGTGGCCTGAAACAATGATTTGAAATCCCATTAAATGGCCCAATGGACCCCTCAGTGAATAGTACTGCTATAGTACCCACGCTGCTACAGTACCTACTACAGTACCGCCACTGCTACAGTACCTGCAACATTCCATCCACCGCTATAGTGCCACCACTTCTACAGTTCTGCTACTGCTATAGTTCCCTTCTACAGTACTACTATAGTACCTGGAAATTCATCCCTGCCTGGATTTGATCCTGGGTCTTTTCAATGCCAAGAAGGAGCCTGTACCACTAGGGTACATGCTTGTTTGCATCCCATAAGTTATTAACTGTTACATGTAAAATATAAGTTTCCAACTTAAATATTTTATCAGGAGGGGTCTCTAAGTTATCCGGAATCATTTGGATTGATTCAATCCAAAACATGGCTTCCTTATGTCCACCCACTCTATCAAATGTTGGAGGGTGCCTCAACTGAAATTCTCTAGTCATGTCAAACATAATCATATTACTATCCATGGTCACTCTCTCCATAAACTCGATAAAATAAAAAAGTTACCATATAACTTCTATTATCCTCTTTTATCAAGAACCAATGGTGGCGCTTTCCCCAATGCTAGAGTATCATACTATGTGGTTTCCTTCCATCACCTAACCAGTAGGCATCTTCATGGTGGCCTATCTCTATAATTCCAAAATCACATCTCAAAACACATAATATGAGGTCCCCACATTTACAAAAAGGAGGGATCGCATATAGTAATAACAAATTATTCTGCATACACTATCCAAACGGGTACAAACACTACACCATTTTTACCCTCAACCACCTTTATCCTAGACCATGGTCAACATGAGGTAATTCCATCTTACATAATGAAAAAACTTTCATTAGACACCATTTTAATCATTTTAGTTTCAAAAATATAAATATTTCTCATTTAGAAACCATTTTTTATCATCCAAATTCAACACATCATAATTAAAACCATTTAAAATATTTACCAAGAACTATTTTAACCATTTTTTAAAACCATTCAAATATAAATAATTAGACAATTTTCATTAGGAACCAATTCTTGAAAACTCAAATAGTGAAAAAATTCATTTTTGAATCCCATAACACAACTAAAACTAGATTTTCATGTGTTTCTAAAATAATGTATATCACATATATTCCTATGTGTCTAAAATTATTCATTCCTAGAAAAACCTCATTCCATGTTAACCCATGAAAAAAACTTTAGAAAATGATAATATCACACAATAAATGCATCACCCAAGGTGAAATAACATCCAATGGTAACAAAACACATCAAGAAAAATAATACAACCCTAGTTAATTTGTGTTTCCCCTATACATGGGTTAGCTATAACCAAGATAAATCTCATTACTATGTCCCAGAATATCCTACTATACCATATACCATTCTCAAATAGTAAATCAATAGAAAATAAAAAACATATATGAAACCACTTTGTAACATACCATCCTAGGTTCCACAAACCGGTTCCCCAAGATAATTTGACACATGACCTCATGCACATCTATGTGCATTCTAGAGGTTGCCGATAGGTATAAAGGGTCTAATGTAACTGATGAAGAGACTATACCAACTTTACTGGAGCAATACAATATCAGGACTAAAAATAAAAAATCAACATGTTATAAAAATAATTAAAAAAACATCGCATACCACATTACCAAAATAGGGAAGTACCAAATAACCAATGAAGTAAAAATTTCATGTCATGATAGTCTAATGTGCCAAAAGAAATCCAAAATAAAACACTAAATTCAATCCCAAAATGGGTCCTGACATCATGTTTGGTCCCATCATCCACTCACCATCATGACTCCCATATCAGTCATCTACCATAGGGAATTTTCCTTTATCCTAACTTTCAACCATTAAATCTAATTAGGTATCCATTGGTGGTCCAAGTAGTTTATGAAAACTAATCAGTAGTCCACTACCAATTGCATATAAAATAATATCCATTTATTTCTTGTAAATATGATGAATGGTGGGGTTGAAATGGTTCGATGGGATCTAGGCAGTCTATCCCTTTTAACTTGTGAAGGGGGTGGAATAGTTACATGATTTCATTTTGAATTAATAATTTTCATCTCTCATAGAGACTCCAAAATGTTTACATGTCCATAACTGGGTATAGACCTACTTTCCAAAGCTAGGAAGCCTTTTGGGGTTCCAGACCCAATGACGCTTAGTAACCCACATTGGGCGAGGGGATGGGAGGTTGGGCTCATCACACATTTTTTTGGGGAAATATTAACTACTATGGGACCCTCTTAAAAATTTAACATATGTTCTTGAATCTCTTGCTAATCCTGATACAGAACTAGATACCTTAACAAGATGATCAAGTGTTGAATCTTTCATGTGTAAAGGGTGTTTTATTAATGATGCAATGACACAAAGTTTTTAATGGAACCCCTTCACATAATTATGTCATATAATAACATGAAGTCACAAAACAATGAACTACTAAGTACTGTGTGACCTTTAAACATAAGTTTGTTACTTGTGTGTTTTTAATTTCAAAAAATGGTCATCTACAATTTTGATCATTAAGTTATTTGGAGTCTAATGAGACAAACATAATTTTTAATGAATAATAAAATACCCTTATGAATAGTAGCATACCTTTATGAATAGTAATGAATAGAAAATCGGCCAAAAAAATAGAAATTCCACCCATTAATGTAAAAATACTATTTATACATCTTAAAAGTGAAAAAAAATGATCATAGTATAAGAATTGGTATTTTTGCATGTCAAAAATATTTTATTTACAATTTTATGTTTAATTTAATAATATTAAATGGAAATTTATTTTCATAAAATTTTATCATAAATTGTTACTTAATTGTCTTATGGTTATAAGATAATTTTATGGGACCTTGATTAATTTTTCAAGGTGTTATAAAATGAATTATAGCTTTAATGTTGATTTTGGTGAATAAATTTTTATTTTATTTAAAAATTAAATTAAAAATATTTATAGAATTATTTTTGAAAAGTGGAGTTCATTTTTGAATTCTACACATTGAGAAATGGTTAGGGTGAATTTTTGGGAATTTTCTAAAATACTTGAATTTTTCTGTGAATAGTAAAAATACAATTTTGAGTTTTTTATATGTTTGATGACATCATAATGATGTAATAATTAATAAAAAATGATGGTCGACTTATTTATAGTAAAATAATATACGAGGTTTCCCAATTGGATAATACCATGGGAAAATACCATTGGAAAGCCCATGTTTTTAAAAAAACCACTAACGAGGTGTCCTTTAAAATTAATAAAAAACTCTCTCTCTTTATTATAAATACCCACTTTTCCCTTCGTTTTATTTCATTCCAAATCACTCATCCTCAAATATATAGCGTTTTTACCTCCCTATGAGTCCTCCCAAGGTGTCCTCAATCCCCCAAGGTCCCAACCTTTAGTTTTTTGGAGTTACTCCACAAGGTAAGGGAACCTTTCACCCTCCTCTTTTAGTCAACACTTTTTTTATGTTATTTATTTTAATTTTCAGTCACATATGTTTGGGTTTGATATTATGTATCCATATTACTATCCTTTTTATTTACATATGACGCGATACCATTTTTCTCTCATCAATTCATTATATGAAATTTTAAGCGACATTGTTAGGCTACCGAATTTTCGTAAGGAATCTCTCAACTTTTCTTTTATTTTTAAGTTCATCTATTTTCTTTCCTCACCTCATTTCATCCAAATGTTGTGATGAATCCAGTAAAATACATGTATTTTAATTTTTTTTCATGATAAAGGAATAATTCTTCATCATCTATCCTTTCCCTTTTATACTAAAAATGAAAACACCACTTGATATGTACAAATTTACCACATTCAAGGACAATGGGTTTTTTAACTTCCATTATCGTCTTCAATTATGATCATGAAACCATTTTAATGGTTTAACCAGACCATAATATATGTATTATGTATCATCTATGGTTCTGGAATCCTTTTTTATATAGGGTTTTGATTTATAAAACAAAACATGTTCTTTGTGGTCAAAAAACACCCAAATTAACCCAAACAGTTATCATTAAATAATTTATATAATGATTCATCATCATGACAAATAACCACATTGAATTTACAATCATGTAACCTAAAATATTTTCACCAATAAAATATAACTCCAAATATTTACAACCATCCCCATTTTACATGACTCTTCAAACATGAATATAAGTTAACCGATCATTAGAACCAAGGAAACAAACAGACCTGAACAATGAAATTGAACCTCGTAACCAATCAAAAGGTTATGAATGAACTAAAAAAGGTTTAAAAAAAATAATTTTCATATATAATAGGTTTTGTAATTATTAATTAATGAACCAAATTTTATTATTCATGATATTAATATGAAGTGGAGAACACCATCAGACTTAAGGTAAGGGATTCTACCTGAAACACCTTTATTCCTTAGGGTTGCTCTATATTTCTTTTAACCCAAAAGAAGTTGTCTTTTAATTTTATTAACAACTACTAAAATTATTTTTATATGGTCCAAACTTATGTTTCAATATCCATCCCTCATTATCTTTTGGGATACACATGTTTTTAAGTGATTCCCTCCTTAATTCTTCCTGATAAGCAAACCTATTTGAAGGGAACATCCCGAATTATTACCCAATTACAAGTGAACACTATCTTATGTTTTAAGAAATAATTGTATTTATAAAATCTGTCATTTCTTTGTGAAAATATTCATGGTTCACTTATGGGTTTGTATAAATTATTTTCCCGTTTTCTATTTTAAAGGATCAACAGTATTTTCCTTTAAAACTGCTCAAAAATGTTTTAATGCTAAAGTTTCATAAACAAATTTCTTTCATGTTGTCACTTTCACTTGACATCACTTACCCCGATACATTCCTACTTTAACTTATGAATTTCCATGTATATTTTAGATCCTTTCTTTCATGGACACTTTTATGATACACCCATTTATTTTGTTTAATGACATGATTGTGGTACCCACTTATTTCCATGGGTACCCTTATGTTTATGTGTGGTTGATTATGTATGATTATTTATGTGTAAATAATTTTCATGAAAATGTTAAGACGGGTACACCTAGATAGTGATCCAATTCATTGGTTAAAGTTATGTCTCATGAGATGTTATGTGCAACAGTCTTGGAAGTTAGCTTTGGCTTGTGATACTATGTGAAATGATCTTGGCGGTTAGCCTTGAATCATACTAAAGTCATGCTTTAGGTTTTTTACACATTTATATTATTCCATGTTTATATGATCCCATGTTTATATGTTTTTATTCCATATGTTCCATGCTTTTGATATCATTGTGTCATGCCTCCTAACTCATGTTCTTAAGATTTATTCTTATGTTCATTCCCTTACTAGTCTTTTTTAGGTCATCCCTTTATTCTTGTGTTTCAAAAAGATATCCTATACATATGTATGAGCACGATGGAAGTTAGGAGTTCATCATGGAGATTAAATAAATATGTTTTTAGCCCCATGTTTTATGTTTTGTTTAACTAGTTTTCAAATACACCAGACTCCACGATGCTTGGCTTGTACTCTGATGTATATTTATTCTTAAAATCATGAAATGTTATATGTAAAAGTCTAGGGTCACTATAGTTGGTATCAGAGGATGATCTTGTTATTTTTGGAGATTAAGAATAGATAACTTTAGTAGGAACCTTAAGGATCAGACAGAGTATAAGAAAAAATCCCTAAATTTTGGTAAGTATAGAGTAAGTTGTTTATCAAGAAAATACGTCCCTATCTGGATAAAAACAGGCGATGGAAGCTTTGGCATAGATGTACATAGGAGTGAAAACATTGACAAGGAGTTTCAGGCTTGACCCAAGGTATCCTGGTACATGAAAACAAGCCTTACTGTGCTCTTTGTATTAACACTCCTGGGGGATATGCCTTGGTAATTCATGAGCTTGGTACAAAGTGTTATTAATGGAGAAACACATAAGAATATAAGATAAGAAATAGATCAAGGATAACCTAGATTGAAACATTGGGAATCACAAGTTAGGATATACTTCTCCTTTAAAATTTTATCCCCTTATGTTCAAAGTTTCTTTTTTATGCTCAATAGATAAGTATTAAAGACCTCTAATTGTACATTCTATTTCTTAGCTAATGGCGGGAAATAAGAGAACATATTCAAACAATCAATGTGAAAGGGAAAGTGAAGAATTCCTAAATGATCTGCCTGATATGAAAGGAATGGGTTCTCGAAACATCATGACAGTAATTTATCAACTGGATAAAGTTATGAATAATAACTTGAATAATGTGGAATGCCCTCCTCCTCCAAGGAAAGAGAAAGTTGCCGTAGAATCCTTCATACATAAAATGCCTCCCATGCTTAGTGGATCTTCTGATCCCCTCCTTGTGGAACCATGAATTAACTCCATTTAAATGATATTCTCAGTCCTCCAGTGCTCGAATAAGAGAGAGTTGTACTGGAGGTCTATCATTTTGATAGGGAATCTGATCAGTGGTGGACACTGATCAAGAATACAATGTCCCAAGAGTAAATTGATTCCATGTATTGGGAGGAATTCAAGAGGATAATTTTAAATAAATATTTTACTTGAACCCTATATCTGAAGATGGAAGGAGAGTTTCTTAGACTCAAGAAGAAGGAATATGAGTCCATCGGGGCATATGATGCAAAAATTACAAGGCTTGAAAGGTACGCCTTTGGATTTGTCATGAACACTGAAATCAAGGTGGATCGCTTTTTTAGTGGGATAAAGCTGAGTCTACGGAAGGTGTTGGAGATTCGATACTTTGACAGTTATGAGGAGATTTTTTTTGTTACCTAAAGGTTTAAATGGAGTTTGGAGACTCTATGTGGTGTTGTTGGCCCGGTGACAGGAAGCGAAAAATAGAGAACAACATGGGTGGTTCAACAAAAAAATCCCATTATGGAAAGAAGCATGAATATCCCACTTGTAAAATTTGTGGGACGAATCATCCTAGGAACTATACAAAGTGAACCAAGAATTGATTCAAATGTGAAAAATTTGTTCATCTGGCTAAAAAATTCCGAAAGGATATGAAAAATCCCACTAACATGGAAGAATAAAGGAAGGTTCAGATCAACGCTCAACCAATGGTGTAGTGTTACAACTGAAAGGAGCATGGGAATTAAGAAAACAATTTCCCTAAGCCAAGGGTTGTTGGAGGAAATCAACAACAAACTCCAAGGAAACAAGGAAGCGATTATGTTATCACTACTACTGAGGTGGAGCCAGACAAAGATGTGGTGACATGTATGCTAGTTATTCATTCAAGAATAGTGAACGTAATATTTGATTCTGGTTCTATGAATTCATTCATATCTTTCAAGTTTAGTAGAAATATTAAAGCACCACCTCAATATTTGGAGGAAAAGTTATCTATGAGAATAGAGAATGGGGAAATTATTGCGTCCATGGTTTATAACTCCTCCCTGGTTAACGTTAGTGGACTGAACCTCCCATAAAATCTCATCATACTTCCTTTAGTGCAGTTTGACACAATCTTTGTCATGGATTTACTATCTTTATACAAGGACAACATCAACTTCTGGGAATGAGCGACCATTCTTCACATCCCAAATCATCCTATGATTATTTATAATTTTAAGGAGGAATATGAATCTCCTTCAGAATCATTGTCTCAAGTGTGGATATTGTTGTTTTATGAGCAAGCATATCTAGCTCAAATAATTGATACAAAGGAGAGAATCATGCTTGAATACATGCCCATTGTGAGGGATTTCACTAATGTATTCCCTGAAGGGTTGCATGGTTTTCCTCTTGACAGAGAGGTTGAGTTCTCAATTTAACTTATCCCTGGATCTCTTCCTATCTCAAAGACACCTTACAGAATGGGCACCGTAGATCTGGAAGTGCTGAAGAAGTAGACATAGGATAATCTAAGGATGGGTTTCATACACCCTAGTGATTTACCATGGGATGTTCCAGTCCTATTCCTCAAGAAGAAGGATGGATAAATGCACCTCTACATTAATTATCGTGGGATTAATAAAGTCATGATAAAGGAAAAGTATCTCCTTCCATGAATAGATGACTTGTTCGATCAGCTTCGTGGGGCCTGTTAGTTATCTAAGGTGGACCTTCGGTTGGGATATTACCAACTAAAGGTGAGGAAGCAAGATATTCCCAAGACTGCCTTTCAAATGAGGTATGGACACCATGAGTTCATAGTGATTCCTTTAGGACTCACTAATACTCCAACAATTTTCATGGATTTAATGAATAGAGTCTTTAGAGATTACCTTGAAAAATTTGTGGTAGTTTTTATTGAGGATATTATAATATACTCCAAGATCAAGGAGGAACACGAAGAGCATTTGAATATTGTGTTAAAGACTTTGAAAAGGGTGAAGTTGTATAAAAATTATAGTAAATGTGAGTTCTGGATGGAGGAAGTATCACTTTTGGGGCATGTTATCACCAGAAAAAGGATATCTATGGACCCTTCCAAGACAAAGGCAATTGCAGAGTGGTCCAATCTAACTTGTGAAATGAAGATCCTCAGCTCTCTGGGACTAGCTGGGTATTATTGATGATTTCTGAAGAAATTTTCATGATTTTCAAACTCAATGACCAAGCTGACATGAAAGGGAGTAATTTTTTTTTGGACTCAGGAATGTGAGGACTGTTTCAAGGAGTTAAAAAAGAGGCTTGTCACTACACTAGTACTCACACTCCCAACAAGTGGAGAACTCTTTGCGGTGTATAGTGATGCTTCAAAGAAGGGCTTTGTCTATGTGCTGATGCAAAATGATAAAGTTATTTATTACAGGTCAAGGGAGCTGAAAATCCATGAGCAAAACTATCCAACACATGATCTGGAGTTGGCGGTTGTGATCTATGCGTTGAAAATATAGTGACATTATATCTATGGGGAAAAGTGTGAGATATATAATGACCACAATAGAATCAAATATATATTCACACAAAAAGTGCTTAATATGTTCCAGTGAAGATGGATAGATCTCATAAAGGACTATGACTTCTAAATCCACAACCATCCTGGTGAGGAAAATAAGGTGGAAGATGCTCTAAGTAGAAAGGATCATGCACCTTTATCAATGATGAGAATTGAAAAGGATATGATCTTCTTAGATTTACAGAGGATGGACATGGGAATCATTAAGGTAGGAATATCATCAATCCTTTCTAAAATGATTGCTCAACCATCCTTCATGGTGAAAATAAAGGATTCTCAAAGAAAAGATGTGGAACTTCTGAAAATGGTGGAAGATATTAGAAGTGGAAAATCCTATGAGTTCATGATTGACGAGGAAGGAGTCGTAAGATTTGGGTCATTATTATGTGTACCATCTGATCCAGAGATAAAGAAGGAGCTTCTAAATGATGCACATAGCTCAACCTTCACTATCCACCTAGGGAGCACAAAAATGCTTCGAGATATACAAGAGAACTTTGGGTGGGACAATATAAAAAGGAAGATTGCTGAATATACATCAAAGTGAATGGTATTTCAACAAGTGAAGACTAAAATATATAAGTCTAAGGGGATGTTACAACCAATACCCATACAAACATGGATGTGGGAGAACATCACCATGGACTTTGTCACTAGACTTCAATGGAAATCCATAGGAAACAATGCTATATGGGTCATTGTGTATCATCTTACAAAGACCGCTCACTTTTTCGCGATTCAAGAGGAATTCTCTTTGGATAAACTTGCATAGATTTATATCAAAGAAGTGGTAAGGATGCATGGAGTAACAGTTTCTATTATATCTGATTGTGATCCGAGATTTACCTCGATGTTCTGGAAAAGTCTCCAACATGCTCTAAGCACTGAACTGAACATCAATACGGCCTATCATCCACAAACTGATGGCCAATCTGAGCGAACTATTCAGACACTAGAAGATATGTTGAGAGAATATTCTATGGATTTCAATGGAGTATGGGACCAAAATCTTCCAAGGGTTGAATTCTCATACAACAACAATTTCCACTTGAACATCCAAATAGAACCATATGAATCCCTTTATGGGAAAAGGTGCAGAACACTGGCATTTTGGGATAAAGTCGGTAAGATTAAGATGCAAGGAACTTAAATGCTCAAATTAATGGTGTAGAACGTAAAAACCATTTAGAAGTATATCAAGGAAGCCCAATGTTGATAGAAGAGTTATGAAGACAATCGTCGATGAGACTTTGAGTTCAAATTGGGATACATGATATTTCTACACATATCTCCGTGGAAGAAGGTCATGAGGTTTGGAAAGAAAGAAAAGCTAAGTCCTAGGTACATCGGCCCCTTTGAGATCCTTTATCTAGTTGGAGATATGGCCTATAGACTAGAACTTGCACCTACCATGTCCAAAGTACACAATGTCTTTCAGGTATCCATCTTAAGGAAGTATGACTTCACATATACTCTATTTAGAGGTGGTACAGTTGGAGGATGATCTTTATTACGAGGAGAATCCAGTGAAGATCTTGGATCATAGAGATAAAGATCTACATAACAAGACTACTCACCTGGTCAAGGTACTATGGCGAAACCATAAGTACGAAGAGGCAACATGGGAACTGAAGGATGCTATTAAGGAAAAGTACCCACACATATTTTTTGGCCTATAATGTAAACTGAAATTTCGAGGGTGAAATTTCTTAAGGGGGGAAGAATGTAACGACCCAAAGTTTTTAATGGAATCCCTTCTATAATTATGTCATATAATAACATGGAGTCACAAAAAAAATGAACTACTAAGTACTATGTGACTTTTAAACATAAGTTTGTAACTTGTGTGTTTTTAATTTTGAAAAACGGTCATCTACAATTGTGATTAGTAAATGATTTGGAGTCTGATAAGAAAAAAATAATTTTTGATGAATAGTAAAATACCCTTCTGAATAGTAGCATACCTTTATGAATATTAATGAATAGAAAACCATCCAAAAAATATAAACTTCACCCATGAATGTACAAATACAATTTATACATATTAAAAGTGAAAAAAACGACCATAGTATAAGAATTGGTATTTTGTATGTCAAAAATATTTTATTTACAATTTTATGTTTAATTTAATAATATAAAATGGAAATGTATTTTCATAAAATTTAATCATAATTTGTTAATTTTTTTCTTATGGTTATAAGATAATTTTATGGGACCTTGATTGATTTTTCAAGGTGTTATAAAACGAGTTATAGTTTTAATGTTGATTTTGTTGAATAAATTATGATTTTATTTAAAAATTAAATTAAAAATATTTATAAAAATATTTTCTAATAATTGAGTTCATTTTTCATTTCTACACATTGAAAATTGGTCAGGGTGAATTTTTGGGATTTTACTAAAATACTTGAATTTTTTGTGAATAGTAAAAATACAGTTTTGAGTTTTCAGTATATTTGATGACATCATATTGATGTAATAATTAATAAAAAATTATGGTCGACTTTTTTACAGTAAAATAATATATGAGGTGTCTGAAGTGGCTAATACCATGGGAAAATACCCTGGGAAATCCCATAGTTTCACATAAACCACTAATGAGGTGTCCTTTAAAATTAATAAAAAACTCTCTCTCTTTTACTATAAATACCCACACTTCCCTTTTTTTATTTAATTCCAAATCCCTCCTCATCAAGTATCTGATGGTTTTACCTCCCAAGGATCCCACCCAAGGTGTACTCAATCCCCCAAGGACCCAACCTTCATGTTTTAGGAGTTACCCTATAAGGTAAGGGAACCTTTCACCCTCCTCTTTTAGTCAACACTTCTTTTATGTTATCTCTTTGAATTTCCATTCTCATATGTTGGGGGTTTGATATTATGTATCCCTATTACTTTAATTTTGATTTCCATATGATTATATACCCTTTTTCTCTCATCAATTCATTTTATGAAATTATAAGCGACACCGTTAGGCTGCTGAATTTTCGTAAGGAAACTCTCAACTTTTATTTTATTTTTAAGTTCATCTATTTTCTTTCCACAACTAATTTCATCCAAATTTTATGATGACTACAATAATATAAATGTACTAGAATGTTTTCATGATAAAGGAATAATTCTTCATCATCTATTCTTTCCCTTTCTTTTTTACTAAAAATGAAAACACCATATGAGATGTGCTAATTTACCACATTCAAGGATGATTGGTTTTAAACTTCCATTACCGTATTAAATTATGATCATGAAATCATTTTAATGGTTTAAATGAACCATTATATATTTATTATGTCTCATATATGGTTATGGAATCCTTTTGTACACAAGGTTTTGATTTATAAAACAAATCATGTTCCTTGTGGTCAAAAAACCGCCAATTAACCCAAACAGTTATCATTAAATAATTTTTACAATGATTCATCTTTATGATAAGTAAAAAAATGTAATTTACAATCATGTAGCCTCATGTATTTTCACTAATAACATATAAATACAATTCTGGAAAACCATACTCATTTTATATGATTCTTCAAACATGAATATAAGTGAACTGATCATTAGAACTAAGGAAACAAACAGACTTGAACAATGAAATTGAACCTCGTAACCAATCAAAAGGTTATGAATGAACTCAAAAAGGTTTTACTAAATAATTTTCATAAAGAAGAGGTTATTTAATTATTAATTAATGAACCTAATTTTATTATTCAGGTCATTAATATCAAGTGGAAAACACCATCATACTTAGCGTACATTATTCTACCCAAACTACCTTTATTCATTCGGGTTGATCTATCTTTCTTTTTACCCAAAAGAAGTTTTATTTTATTTTTATGAAAAACTTTCAAATTTCTACTTATATTCTCCAAACTCATGTTCCAAGATTGATCCCTCATTTTATTTTTGGGATATTCATGTTTTTAAGTGATTGCCTCCTTAATTCTTCCCGATAAGAAAACCTATATTAAGGGAACATCCAGAATTCTTACCTATTTTCAAGGTAACTCTATATTATTTTTTAATACACCATTGTATTTATAAAATCATTCCTTTTATTGTGAAAATTTTATTGGTTCACTTCTGGTTATTTATAAATTATTGTTCCCTTTGTTATTTTAAAGGCTCAATAGTATTTTCCTTTAAAACTGGTCAAAAATAATTTAATAATAAAGTTTCATAAATACATTTCTTACATGTTGTCACTTTTACTTTACATAACTCACCATGATACATTCCTACTTTTCCTTAGGAATTTCCATGTATATTTTAGTTCTTTTGTTTCATCTACACTTTTACAATACACCCATTTATTATATTTTATGAAATGATTGTGATGCCCACTTCTTTCCATGGGTACACTTATGTTTATGCATGGTTGATTATGTATGATTATTTATGTGGAAAGAATATTCATTAAAATGTTATGTTGGGTGCGCCCAGATATCACTCCAATGCATTGGGTAAAGTTAAGTCTCATGAGATGTTATGTGCAACGGTCTTGGTGGTTATCCTTGACTTGTGCTACTATGTGAAACGATCTTGACAGTTAGCCTTGACTCATACTAAAGTCATGTTTTATGTTTCTAAAAAATTTATATGATTCCATGTTTATATGATCCCATGTTATATGTTATGATTACATAGGTTCCATTCTTTTTATATCATTATGTCATGCCTCCTAACTCATGTACTTAAGCTTTATTATTATGTTCATTACCTTATTGGTCTTTTTAGCTCATCTCTTTGTTCATGTGTTTCCCCCGGATATCCTATGTAGATGTATGAGCATAATTTAATTTAGGATCTCATTATTGAGATTAAATAATGATGTTTTTTTAGCCGCATATTTTATTTTTTATGTACCTAGTTTTCAAAGACACTAGACTTCACGATCCATGGTTTGTACTCTAATGTATATTTATGCTCAAAATAATGTAATGTTATATGTAAAAGCCTAGGGTCACTATAAATGAGTCCATTTGTTTGTATCTATGGTTCTTCATCCATTTCCTATTATTTCTTAGAAATGAGTAGAAGCTTATATCTTGTATCCATATAACCAGGAAATCTATAGGTTAATGCTATCCAGGGACCCGTTTGATGTATCAAGGATGGTATTGAACCTTTATGAGGAATCTTACATGTCCTTTTTTATGATAGGAATCAAAACCCACATAATTCATTTGAATTTTTTAGTTTAACATTGTGTGTAGAGGGAATATATGAGGGAACTTAGGAATTGAGTATCAAGATCGATCCTTAGGGAGGTGTCCTATGTATTATATTTATAACAAGAATTAGAGTCACAGTAGTTCGATCACACCCTTGGGAATTACCCTTAGGTGGATTCCATTGTATGGGAGTAGTCATATCATACCACTCAATGGAAATTACACACTGGGGTTTCCCTATCAGATAATATTAATGATGTGAATGATATGATCATTAAAAATACCTTAGCCCATGTGATCCATGCTCGGTGTGATAAATAATGGATAACAGTTGATCAATATCAACACATATGAATTTGGGACTTATATGTCAGGTAATACCTTATGAGATTCTTAATATATAGCTCAGGCCTTAGGAAGGTGTCCTATGTATCATGTTTATAGAAATAACCATAGTTCTCAATGTTCAATTTTCTTCTCAATAAGCTGATGGGTGAGGAAATGAAGTGAACTCATAAGAAAGTTCAGGTCTGATGGGCTGAGATTCAAAGACATGGATCAACTTAAACTAAGGTAGATTCCTATTGGATCTTGGTCCATAAGAAGGGATCCTACATATCCTACTTATGAAATGAATCATAATTCTTGTAGTTGAGTTGGGGGTATTATGGAATATGTCCCTAGAAAAGTTTATCATATCTCATGACATCTTCTTGACATGTCTTGATCGCCTGTTTTATATGTATGGATTGTCCTTCTGACATGTATTTATTGTATTCCAGACATTTCTAGGGTGTTTTTATGACATGTTTGAGGATTTCTGGACATGTCTTGGTTTACTAGAGGGCATGTATAAAGACAACTACATGATCTAGTTGACTTATCCGAAGGACACCGCTTGATCTGAATGGGATGTCTAGAAGACGTCGCATGATCAGGGATGACATGTCTCAAGGGTGTCGAATAACCCATATGATATATCTGGAGGGTGTCGTAAGAGTTGGATGAAGCGTATTGAGGGAATCACAAGACCTGGATGACATGTTTAGAGGGAATATCAAGACCTGGGTGACATGTCTGGAGGGTGTCGCAAGACTTGGGTGACATGTCGATAGGGCTCTACAAGACATGGGTGAAATTACCTAATGCTTCCACATGACATAAGAAACATGTCCAATGGACTTCACAAGACTTGTGTGAAATTCCCCAATCTTACCATATAACTTGGGTGATATGTACATAGTACATTGAAAGACTTGGTCGATGGGCCCAAAGGACTTCACACGACCTTATTGACATGCCCAAGGGACATTACATGATCCAAATGGCATGTACGGAGGGTGTAACATGACTTGGATGACATGGACTAGAGTTGTAACATGATTGGGGAAGGTCATGCAAAGATCATTAAGATTAGAGTATCTATATTCTCAAAAGTATTCCATCCTTTTTAGTCTTTATATCATATGTTCCTCAAGGTTTTTCAAGAATTAGCTTATTTCATGTTTCAATTGACCCATTCTACATTAGTGAACTCCTTATCATAATATACATAACATAGTTTAAGTCCTTATCATGATTTGTAGAGTGATTACACAAATCACATATTCATTTCACTAATCCATTAGGTAATTCCCTATATTTTTACCTTGAACAAGATCCTTATGATCACATGAATTTCTACTCCAATAAGTCTTCTCCTATTATTCGGGTAGAAGTCCCCATCATCTTTGTGGTATCCTCCATTTTTTATTCCAATAGGGAGGGATTTATAGGCATCACCTCCTTGGTTATACTCCACCTTGAGCAACACATATCATTAAAATATGATTCGAAGTCGGTGGAGGGACTCTTTCATAATATTATTCTCATGATCCAACTGTGGGTCATACATGGAATCACATGATAAGAATTGATCAAAGGAGAATTATTCCATCCCCATTTTATTGGACCCTGACCAATCAAAGGGATGTAACATAAACACATTGACATGTCAAAGAGCCTTTAAATGGTTAGGACGATATGTATGATAGCCTTTGTAAGATCAAGACACATGTGAAAGGATCTCACATGATAGAGTAATACTTTTATAGGGAACTTTCCACAGTCTAGAAAACCTACAAGGGGATTCTAATCAACCCAAGATATCTTGTTAGGGGCCTCTTGTGATATCACACTAGCTTGTGAAAAGTAATTCATATGATCAACGATTATCCCCCAAGGCACATAACCACTTTCAAGTGAATATCAGTGCATCCTCCCTTCATAAGAGGCTTCCACCATTTCCTTTTTTATTTTCTTAATTATTTTTAGGGGCATGAGATATCATGACATCATGTGAGTGTTTTCAGGTATAATAAATATACTTATTTGTGATTCATCGTGTGATCAATGATGGATCTCACAACGGTGTTCATGTATTTTCATGGAAAATGAGTCCATTTTCTTTCAGATATGAAGGGGAGTCTCATAATCGAATGGAAATGTCTAAGTTTCTTCTCATAATGGAGGTTTTATACCAACAAATTATTACATGAAAAGTTCCACATACTTCTAGGGGATTCACAAGGTCTTGAAGATCGCATGATCATTTCACATGAAGATCAACATAAGTCTCCTTTTCATGAGTCTTCGACATTTATCTGCCTTTATTTTATAAGGGGGTTTTAAATATTTTCACGAGTCTATTAATTGACGAGTAATATTATCGTAATTTCTCATCTAAAAGACTTCATATGATTATCAATGCTTATTAGTATGCATTCATAATATTTGTAAATCTTTTCAAATGGGATTTTCACGATCATTGGAAGACCATGCATGATGTGTGATCTGTTATTATGACCTTCCCAAGGACATGTGATTGTGTTTACTTCTAAAGGATAAAATATATATGTGATTTTTCCATGATCCCTTTGTTTTTGTAGAGAAAATAATATCCTTTCTTTGGGTAATTATTCCATTATATATTTTTCAATGATCATTTGGTGGTAATCAACCCCAGTCTAATCATATTGTATGCATAAGTAAAAATAAGGATGGAAAGGAAGTAATGATAGTAGTTTTATTTATTTAATTGTATTTAAATTAACCACACATGTTCTTAGTTTTTTTTTTCTCACCCATACTTATCAAACCTCCTTTGGCTTAATGTTGGTGATCTAAAAAATTTGTCAAAGGGGTCACAAGTTGGGAAACAAGGAGCATCGGTCCAAGTATCCTACCAGGATTCATAATTCCATATTCTACTATCCCAAAAATGATATAGAATTCCATGTCCATACCCTTGGTGTCAAGATAATTAGTCATTTATCGGAAACTTACTGCATATAGGGGTGATTGGAGCATCATTCTCGCCTACCCATGGGAAAGGAGCATCAGTCCAACATCCCAACCAACCATTTGATCACAATTTTAGAGCTTCATCGTTATTAAACTTTTTTTAAAACAAAGAAAACATAGGCATACCATTTAATTTATCATAATTCCATAATTCATTAAATTCAACACATTCACATTTCCCGTAGTTAATCCATTTCATACTTAAAGATCGATTGCAACCATTTATCACCCCTTTCAAGCTAATTAACCACATAGAAAAACCCATTTAATAATTTCTCAAATTTATCCATTTATAAACCACATCTCATTTAATTTATTCAAGTTAAGAAAAGAACCATTTTAATTTATTCCAACATGCTTACAAAAATTAATATTGTATTAATATCTTAAACCCTTCAATAAATCATTTAAAAACTCAATTCACATATTCAAGGAAGTGTGAAACCCCATGGGTGACAGAAAGCCCGATAAAATCAACCTCAATGAATCAAATGGTGATCAAGAGGGGTTAAACATATCATTAACACACCCAATTTATCATTTATTACCAAGGATTCAAATGCACAGCTTAATGAAATAAAGGAACAACCTCATAGACATAAATTATGTTTCAAGAGTGTGGGATTTAACATATATACCACCCAACACAAGCTCATAGACAACCAATCACATAAAAATGAATCTCGATTTGAACTCAAACAATCTTCAAATATAAAACTTAGAATCTACTCAAAAAAGGGTTTAGAGGGTTCAAAAGGTGGAGAGAAATTATACAAGGCCTCTTCTAAAAAATAGAGTAAATTGGAGTGATAAACTCTCTTGGAGCTTCAATTCACACCTAAAAATTCTTAAAATGACTCAAAATCAAGGGAGAATAGTCCTTGGAAGAGGGGGAGATCTTGGTACATCACCCAAGCTACTGGATAAAGAGAGGGGATGAAAATTGTGTAATAACCATTAAATTTTTATAGTTGAGAAATGAGAAATTACATCTATTATCGAGGAACATGGTTTTTCCATACAGTTGGCCAAACCATGCACCAACCTTGCTCCACCCTTAGTCCAATAGGGGGCCTAGGTCACACAATATCTTGGAAATCCCATTCAGCTTTACAAAACTTACAAAGGCCATGCATTTGGATCTATCCAAAATATCATGGTTTCCAAGATCCATTTTCTTGGATTTTCAACCACACACCCTCCCTATATAGTCTACATGGTTAAGGTATATAGTTAGTACTAACTGTGCCCTAATAGTCTTCCCTATACAGTATAGCATATTTTCTTCATTTGTTATGTATTGAATGTAACGCCCCGGCCCCAGTTACCCAGAGTCGGTGCATTATTACATAACATTGGCATGATCACAAAGGATCAAGTCTCGAAAGACCGATTAGTTTAGTAGTCTTGGAAACACTAGATATATTCATAAGTCTTACATTACATCATAAGTTTAAAAAAAAACTAAAACAACATCTTGTCTTCATAACCCCTCATACTATCCATACATGTCATTTATAAATTAATTCTTCACACCCTGGGAAAAGATAAAACATTGAAATGGGTGAGCTCTGATGCTCAGTAAGGATAACAATATAGCAGAAGCTTTCGTAGATAAGCATAAACACTTAAAGCAATTTATAACTAAAACAAAAGCCTTTTAAACTTGAACTTCAGCATAATATGGAAAAGATAAAATGAAATAATGCCATTTACTTATTCACATGGATATTCTACTAGTCGAACAATCACATGCAATATCAATAACCACTTTCCTAATGATGGAATGCATAATGCCAGACTATCATAACCACATAGCCAAGGCCTCGTGCCAAGGCTACAAATAAGATTTTTCCAAGGCCTTGTGCCAAGACACTAGTTTGTCTCATGAGACCTACCGATGCATCGAGGAGATATAGAGGGCTCCACCCGTCACTTACTAAGTCCAATGCATTCCTCATATGAAAAGTTTTAAACATAACATAAACATTCATATTAAAACTAGCATACGAAATGTCAATACTTTATCCACAAACCATGAATGGTATAAAAATAGCACATCTATAGTCAAACATAACTCATTTGATACAATATAGAAGATTGTATTGTATCATATTCACCTCAATCGAGAATAATGAAGGATATTGACATATATGAAAATAATCATCAAAACTATTTGAAAGAAATATCCCCCTTTTTCTTGAAATCATTTAAAAGTCACACTATTTGTCAAGAAGCCATTTAAAAATAGATTTTTGAATCAAAGTGTCCCATAACACTTCGAAAATTTTAAAAGGAGTTTTAATTTTAAAACTTTAATGTCCATATAAATAAATCCTTAAAACCATTTTTTAAAACATGGACATTAATGAGCAATATTTAGAAGAATAAGTCTTTAAAACATTTAAAAATGGTATTTTATTTAGAGTTTCTAACCAAAAGAGATACACTTGAATGAAAATAATTGAGGTAATAAAAAAATTGTAATATCATGAGAATAAAGGGATTCATGATATACTATGTCAAAGTACATTATATACACCACATAAAAGTGATTTGGTGTATATCAACAAAGAAGTCTCAATTGAATGTAAATAGAGATGAAATCTCTCATAAAGGCCGTACCCTTAGGTTAAGGATAAATCAATGACATAGTTATGTGTGAAACATATAAATACACTAAATATGATTGTATATTCATTGTAAAACAATCAAAGGACATTTACACATAATCTGGTAAAAACAACACCAATGAATTGGATGTTTAACTCAACAAATAGAGAATGAGTTAAAATTACTCTTATCAAATTCATATCGATGACTTGAGAAATTATCAATGGAGTGATTATGTGTATAAAAAGTATATACATAGAAAAGTGGAGTCAAAATTATGACATAAGCAAATGAATAGTGATTCCACACATAATCTCGGAGTAAAATAATCAATGAAGTTTACGTAAAGCCGAATAAATGGAAATTGAAATTTCAAATTCCCTTATCGATTTGGTAACTTAAGAAACATACACCCATGAAAGAAGGATAATAAAATGATGATTTAAATATCCATAAATTAATGTATATTACACAATGAATACAATCATGGGTAGTACACACACCACATGCAATAAATAAGTGGTGAACAATGGAATTCTCACGGAATTAAAAGTGAAATAAGAAAACCCCTTAATTTGTACTTTTTCCTTGGTCGACGGTAGGTTAACCTCCTATATAATGGTTAAATAATTGTTATTGAATTACACAAGAATCATTTACATCAATATGATATCATATATGATCTTTTAACATTGATTTGTTAATAATATCTTAGTATTATCGTTGTTTCAGGTGTTAACTTACTCGTTTTCTTTTATATGTTTTGTTACGTAAGCCATGTTTGTCATTGATAGGTTGTATCTTATTCATATATAGAATGATATCAAGTCCTTAAAAATTATTTTTAAATAATCAAATGATAATTATACTTGAATGGATACGATGGAGAATGAATCTCATCGCGTTTGTGGAGACGGTAGTCCGTACGTACGCACGAGTGACAATATCATTCTTTTGATGTTAAAATAATATATAATTGGATGGTATATCATATAGAAAGAATAATTATCATTTTATATTTATTATTTACATGAATTACACATCATTATTATACCCATCCAAATAATAATTTATTGAATGACAATTACACCACGACGTGGAGACGGTAAGCCGTACGTACGCACGTATGGTGACATGTCATTCAAAGGATGGATAGAATACTGAATATGGTTGTAAAATATTTATAATAATATTATAGTATATATTAGATACTGGATTAATTAATTTATAATGGGAATAACAAAGAAAGAAGAAGTTGAATAAGAAAAGAATTTGAAAAAGGGTGGTAAAAACATTACCTCTTCTTCAGGTTCTTCCTTTTGATTTGATCAAAAGGGATCTTTAGGTTGTCTTTATGATCAAAATAAGGCCTCTAGGTTGTATTGAGGGAAGTTTAGAGAGTATTGGGGAAGGTTTTGGCCGAACCAAAAGGCTTTGAAGGTGTGAATTAATGAGAAGTGGGAGTGCCCTTTTATAAGAGGGGTGAGGGGCACCTTTGGAAAATCTAGAAATATTATTTTATAATAAATTAATATTCGGTGTCTAATGGCTAAAAAGTGTATTATTTAAAGTTTAAGGTGGGTATAGGTAGAAAACCACTCAAAAAATATGATTTATATAGGTTTGGGTTACTATATCAACCTTATCTTTAAGTATTAACTCTTAGTTAATTAGTTTCACTTTTACAATGTCTCTTTGTATTTTTATATTATATGGTTTATAAACTTACTATATACATCCAAGAGACCTCAAAGTGGTCCATTAATGATACAAATATCATGATATAAGTCTCTTGTCCGAACCATAGATTTTTAGGAATTTAATATCAATTAATAATATAATATTTGTTTTAAAAACTCTTTTATGTCAATTTTGACACTATTCAATAATTGATTTTTTTAAAAATCATAACAGAATTATTACTTCTAAAAAAGTTAAATAAATCAATAATAACATGTCATATTATCATAGAAAATTATTGGTATTTATAAAAAGTCTCAAATTACATTTATTTGGGTATTTATAATATTGATTATTTTAATTTTTCATTAATTTAGTAATTACTGCATCACCATTGTTTCATAAATAAATTAAATTATATAATGTATAAAGATTATAAATAAAATATCATTATGTAGGAAATACTTTTATCTTTCTAATGAATATTTATAGTCTAAAATACAACATATATAACCCTATGTAACAATTGTTTTTCTAAAAGATATATGCTTGGGTCATTTTTGTATTTATTTTAACTTAATTAAAATAAAGTGTCCCTATCACTTACAAGTGGATCCATGGGGTCCCAAAATCGAACCAAAGATGCCCATGGTCGGACATGTATCAACCAATAAGGTTAGGACATGTTTTAGGGTAATTTTTTGTTATTATAAAATTAATTTTTTACCCTTATTTACCGGATTTACCCTTTAACCTTGGTAAATAAAATATTTACCGAAGTAATTATTCAAAATGTCTAAAAATAAAAGTTACCTATTTACATAATTTGAAAATACTTATTCAAAATATGGAATCCATTTTTCCAAATTCAAAACACAGAAGTGGAAGAAATTAATTTAAAATTAATTTCCGTTGTTAAAACAAGAAGCGTGTTTTTAAGAGATAATAACTATCAAAAGATTGACACTTGTTTATGTCTGGTTTAATTGTGAAATTATGTCCAATGACAAAAATTTAATTAAATGGTAAAAATATATTCTAAATATACTTTAAAATCACTTAAATTCATAATTTATCAATATTAATTATTTCGATTAAAAAAGTTGTTTTTAATTAAAATTTAGTAATTTTCACTATTCATAAAAATATGAAAGTTATCCGAAAAGTACCAAAATTTCACCCTAGGCTAATTTCGATATTCCGAATCAAAAAATGAAGTCCATTTTGAGATATAGAATTTATAAAATTTCAAAAAGTAGGTATTACTATTCATAACGGCTTGTTTGATTGGTTGTGGTGTGTTAGAATCTCGAAGTTGCGTACAATGAACGCCATTGAATTATTCAAAGGGAAACGTACCGTGGAAGCTTGGGGTGTTATATTGAACCCCAGAGACACCCCTGAGTGCCCTCATAATCTGGAGAATCATTTCATTAACCATTATAAAGGTATTTAACAAAAAATTTAAAAAAGGGATTACCTCTATGAAAGTTTTTGATCTTACATGATAACATCCAGAGGAACACTATTTGATGGGGTAAATGACATATAGCTGGCATACACACTACATATCCCCAAAATTTTTTTAGTGTAATTAATCAAAACCATGAGTCAAATATGGATCATGTATTTATTACAAAAAAAGTAGGGTATGTGAAGCCACATTACATGGCCCATACATAATTACATAGCATATAGCTATTTTATACACCGTGTAGCACATTTTATCCCATGTAGAATATAAACTAAGTCTCGAGGAATGTAGTTAATAATTAGTTAGAGAGGATTACATGAAATGTATCTAGTATACACATTGTGAAATACATTCTTTTCTCAAGATAGGCACAAAACATTATAATTATGTCATGTGAGCCAAAATCCAGAAAGAAAATATTATTCATCATTAAACCATACTACATGACATATAGTTGGTGCACACACTGTGTGACATGTGTGATGTCTAAATGCTAAAATTATTATTTTTTCATTTAATTTTGTATTACATGGAATGAATTATAGTTTTAAATACTATTTATATTAAGTAGTGTGGTACTGACCATGTTACCTCTAATTCTAATAGTGTAACTGACTAGAAGGGTACACACCTTTTCCCTTGTCAGTACACATCATATAATGATTTAATTTTAAATAAATAAACAAACTTAATTTGGTTATCATTATGGATGGTTATTTCTTGTAATATCTTTATTGGAAATTTAGATAAATAAATGAACTAATTAATAATATAAGCATTTTATTAATTTAGGTAATTTATCTTAATAAATAATGAATAGAAGTGAATGCATACTAGTTTTTATTAAATATGTATTCATTTCATGTGTGAATGATCAAAAGTTTGATCAAACTAAAAATTTGTTTAATTTAATTTAATTTAATTATTATTTCATGGGTTTTTGTAATAATAATTATTAAATTAAAAATATGGATAGTGTGTCATCACCTCCCTTTATTGTTCAAGGGATTTCATTTCCATGGTTTATTTTATATAACCCCATACCCCGGGTTCCCTTCACCTATGTGTGAGTAAATCATTTGTAAACGATAAGGCTCCTAGGTGAGTGGAGGAAATTTGTGTTTTTAGCTATGAAAACCCCAAAACATGAGTGTAATAGGAGTGTGGATGGAATGTTGTGACATAAACAAAGCTATACTTTAAAGAGTTATTTATCTAGGATAAAGAGTCTGTCTATCATCTTCTTGATATACAGACCATTAGAAATCTCATGATCATGAAAAATTAATTTATTCTATTTATTTCAAGTGAATATTTAATTTTAAGGACTATATATCATGATCACATCGATAAATAAAATAATAAGCATGAAAAATTGAATTAAAATAAATTTTATTATACATAATTTATTTTTTCAAAACATGGAAAATCACTTTTAAAATATGAATAATATAAAAAATATTGTAAAAGGATAAAATTAAAAACTTTTATTCATAAATATAAAATCCATCAAATAAAATTAATATTTTGATATATCCTTCCATTACTCATGTCAAAATGCAACCATAATTCAAAGTAACCAAATTGACCAAGTCTGGGTGCTTTTATTTATCCAGGAATTTTGATTTTGATTTTTAGGTTAACATAACATGATCAAATCAAAGGTAGAATACCCAAGTAGAAATTTCTATAACTAGGAAGCAAATGTTGAGGAAATACTAATTTAGGATTTTAGTTTTGATGAGTATACTCAATAGATCATGGAGCTGTGAGTTTATGTATGTAACGTCCCGGATCTGGGTGCCACACAACGGGTGCCCCAAACCCGGTTGGTCACATGACCTCAAGCACATTTCCCTAAATGCCATAGGCTGCCAACTAGTAGTGATGGCCTAAGACTGATAGTGGGAAAACTATTCCCTCATTTTTCAAAGTGTAGCGTAGCGAAAAAAAATATAATCATACAAAAGTGGAAGCAGTAAACAATATAGACCTGGAATAGACAACGAAACTGAAATAAAAGATAACCAACAGTCATAAATATAATGATGCAACATGTATCTAATTCTAAGAAATCATCCAAAATAGGATATACTGCAATCTGATACAATACAGAACAAGGTACAAAGTACAAAAAAAAAAACCAAATCATTGCAACAGGAACACAGCAGCATCACAAGCCTAAGATTGGTCCCATGCTCTCATACTCCTCTACAACAATCATGTACCTATGTAGGGAATCCTGCCTTTATCGACACCTATAGAAATAAAATCTATTTGGGCCCAAGACATGACCCAAACATGGTGTGATAAATAAATCCCAGTAGGCAACCACCTAAAGGCCCATGCCCAACATTAGTGAAAATGTACAACAACAGTGTGAAATAATAAAATTCAGTATACTAGGAAGTACTCAAAATTAACCATTTCTACTAGTTACATTTCCATTTTAATAATTATTTAACAATTACATATAATTAAATTATGAGTTTTCTGAGGCTCAGCCTCGACCGACAATCTCCTATACCAGTTCCACAGAAGAAACCACAACAGGCTATCTAACAGGTAAAAGATAATAATAATACCAAGCTTGTGCTTTATCTTGGAAGGTACTACCTAAGAAATAACTAGAGTGAATATTCAAAGTAAACATTTTCCTCAGACATTCAATTCCTTACCCTCAGGAGAATAGAAATGAAACCCTCAGGTGACTTCCCTCAAGCATAACAAATATTACCCTCAGGCAAACAAGATCTCACCCTCAGGCAAGGAATCTACTACCCACAGGCACAAAAAAATTGCCCTCAGTCTATAGAAAACATTTCCCTCAGGATAAAAAAACATTTCCCTCAGGATAAAGAAAACATTTCCCTCAGGCTAAAAAAACAATGCCCTCAGGCTAAACAAACATTGCCCTTAGGATAAACAAAACACTTCCCTCAAGCATTCTATAAGAAAATAAAGTAACTTGGGTGAGACCAATGCATAAGCAAGAAATTTATATATGTTTCCCCTCAAGAAAACTCAAAACATGCTATATTCATGGCATACCCATGGGTATCCTGGCCAAACAACTAAACCAGGGAAACGCACCCTCAGGGAGGCCATAGATCAAAGCAACGATCTCAAATAGAAGTTTATACTTATTCATTAGATTACCTATGAAATTCTAGGTGTCTCAACAGTCAAAGTATCAGCCATACGACATCCTGAACATGGGTGCATGGCACAATGGTACAGAAAATCGACTCTACCATTGGAATTAAAAACAAGACCACCTACCTCGATCTCCTCTGATCGATATATGTGAAAGGCACCTCTCGAAACAACCAAGAACGACGTAGATCTGAGATAAATGATTACCTGTTGAAACCTAAATAACTTCCATTAGGGAAATAATTATAAGGAAAGGTTCAAGAATAGGGGAGACCTTACCCGCACGGTTCAAACGAGACTGACGATGGAAGAATATGAGCCCTGGTAAGCGATCAGGAGCTCCTCCAAGTCTTGGCCTCCTCTTCCACTACTCCTGGTGTTCCCTCTGCCTCCTATGTTGAATGAGGAGTCTATTTCCTGTTTTTAATGAAAAAACATGACTAAACGATGTGTAATCTCATGTAAATGGTGTGTACTATCCTTTTTAACTGTTCCACTAGCAACTACTTTCCACCGCCTCACTATTCATCTACCAACTTATTACACGTCGTGTATTACTATGTACACGGCATGTAGTTAGTTTTTACACCTTTGATCACCAAAAAACCTACACACCCTATATTCTCATCCCACATAGCCAAAGTACACGGTGTTTACCCATAAATTTTGGATTTTCCCCACATTTCCCTTGTTTTCTCAAAAGCACTTAAGAAAAAGGAAAAGAAGAACCAATAACTCAAGAATAAGAACCAGGTTCTTACAAACTTCCCCCCTTAAATCAATTAGTTCCCGAATTGCACTTCCAAGGGTGGTGAAGATAAATCTGGGAAAAATTGTGGCCACTGAGCACGTAAGTCGGTCTCCCGCTCCTAGGTTTTGTCCTGCACTCGGATATGCTGCCATAACACCCATACGAGAGGAACTGACCACCCTCGGAGAACCTTCGTGCTCCTATCAACAATACAAATCGGATTCTTCTCAAAGGATGAATCAATCTTAAGTTCAACCTGCTCAGGATGAAAAATGTGGGATGAGTTTGAGTGATAACGGATCAGCTGAGATACATGGAAGACATCATGCATGGCCCGATACCTCTGTGGTAACTGAAACCTATAGGCAACCGGACCGACTCTCTCCAGAATCTCAAATGGCCCTACATACCTTGATGAAATTTTACCCTGTCTCCTGATCCGCTTATGTCCCAACCTCACTGAAACACACAAGAAAACATGATCCCTAACCACAAACTCCAAGGGTCTTCTGCGACGATCAACATAAGATTTCTGATGAGACCGTGTAGTATCCATCCACTTATGAATCAACTGGACCTGCTCTGAAGTCTCCTGCATGAGATGTAGTCCCAGTAAAGATTACTCACCTACCTCCAACCAGTACAAGGGTGATCAGCATGGCCTACCATATAAAGCTTCGTAAGGTGCCATCTCAATAGTTTCCTAAAAACTATAATTGTAGGCAAACTCAACCAGAGGTATGTGATTCTCCCAAGAACCCCAAAAGTCTAGGACGCATGCATACAACATGTCCTCTACCACATGAATTGTATGCTCTAACTGGCCATCGGTCTAAAGGTGGTAAGTTGTTCTCAGAAGCACCTATGTACCCTGTGCCCTCTGAAAACTCTTCTAGAAACGATACATAAAATGGGTGTCCCTATCTGAAACGATTGAATTAGGGACCCCATGAAGACGTACTACCTCTCGGATATACAACTTCTTGAGCTCGTCAATACCGAAGGTCTCCTTGATCGGCTAAAATTGAGATAACTTTGTAAGTTTGTCCACAACAACCCATACAGAATCATTTCCTCGAGGTGAACTCAACAACCCGGTCACAGAGTCTATCACGACATCATCCCATTTCCAGTCTGGAATGAGTAACTCTTGTAAGAGTCCGGCTAGCCTCTGATGCTCTGCCTTCACCTGATGACAGGTGGAACATATCATAACTAAACCAGCTTCCTCTCTTTTCATACCCAGCCACCAATAATGACGTCTCAAGTCATGGTACATTATGATAACTTTAGGATGCACTGCCCAAGCTGAAGCATGAAATTTCCGCGTAAACTCCGCACTTATATCCCCTAGAACCCACAATCTTCCATGAATACGAAATACCTTTTCATCGACTATCATCTAAATAGGAGGAGGGTCCTCACTTGCCACTGACTCCCGTAGAACTAGGCCTTCTGAATCTGATAGTTGTCTCATCCTCACTCTATCCAGGAGGGTAGAAGTCACAGCTAAGGATGAAATATAGGTTCGCCCCTGACTATCATGTACCTATAAATGCATCTCAGAGAAAAAAGCCATAAGCTTCCACTCACCACTGGCCTCTGTCGTTGCCTGTATCCGAGTCTCCCTACTCAGTGCATCAGCTACTGCGTTACCCTTACTAGGTGTATAAGTAAGTTCAAAGTTAAAGGATTGAAGGTATTCAACCCACCTTTTCTATCTAAAATTCATGTCCCACTGGGTAAAGATATATTTAAAACTTTTGTGGTATATAAATAACACAAAATGTTATCCCAAGAGATAATGTCTCCAATAGTGTAACGTATGAACAGCTACAGCCAACTCGAGATCATACGTCGGGTAATTTCTCTCATGTGGCCTCAACTGCTGAGACCTGTACACAACTACTTGATCTCCCTACATCAACACTTCTCTCAGTCCAATACCTAATTCATCACAGTAAACTGTATAGCTCTTCCCTTGCTCTGGAAGTATCAGGACTGGTGCTGATGTCAACCTTTCCTTCAGCTCCTGAAAGGCTATCTCGCAAGCTTCTAACCAAACAAACTTCATACCCTTCTTAGTCAAACCCATCGTAGGTGCTGCTAAGCAGGAGAAGTCTTGTATAAAGCACATGTAATAACCAGCCATCCCCAAGAAAATTCATATTTTGAACACGTTCTTAGGTTGCTCCCCAGAAATTACTGCTCTCACTTTCTCTAGGTCTACCACAACTCCTACATCTGAGATAATATGACTCAGGAAGTGAATCTGGTCCATCCAAAAGTGGAACTTTGAGAGATTAGTATATAACTGATGCTCTCTCAATGTTCTCAATATGATCTCAAGATGGGTGGCATGGTCGTGTCGAGTGTGAGATTACACCAAGATATCTTCCATGAAGACTACCACAAAAGAATTTAGATATGGGTGGAACACACGATTCATCAGATCCATGAAAACTGTTGGTTCATTTGTGAGTCCAAACGGCATGACCAAGTACTCGTATAGAACATATCTACTCCAAAAGGCTATAAGCGGTATGTCTGATGGTCTAACACGCAACTGATGGTAACCAGACCTCAAGTCAATCTTCGAGAACACTAGGGATCCTCAAAGCTAATCAAAGAGATCATCAATCCTCGAAAAGGGATATTGGTTCTTGACCGTCAACTAGTTCAACTTCTGATAATCCACGTAAAGCCTAAGAGTATCATCTTCTTTCTTTTCAAACAGGACAGACAAACCCCAAGGAGAAGTACTAAGTCAGATAAAACCCTTGGATTGAAACTCCTCTAACTACCTCTTGAGCTCCTGTAATTCTGGATTGGCCATCCTATAAGGAGGAATGGGAACTGGTGCCGCTCTTGGAACAAGATCAATAGATAATTCCACCTATCTCTCTAGAGGTAGACCTGAAAAGTATTCCGGGAAGACATCCATGAAACGATTAACCACTGGAGGGAAATACTTCTAACAAGTTCCCTAGTCATCTAGATATAAACTCATAATCTAGGCTATCACTCCACCTTTCCCACAATGCTCGGGTCCAGCTCGACTCACCTGGACATCCCATTCGCCCTTGTATAGAAACTCTCCACCCTATGGTGACGTGAAACTCACCCTGCGATGATATGAATCTACAAAGGCTCAAAAGGGTACCAACCAGTCCATCCCAAGAATGACATCATAGGCTGTCATCTCTAAGACATAGAGGTCCCATGGAAAGTGACACCCACCAACCTCTTGGGGGAAATCCTTGCACTAACGCACACCTACAATTCTCATTCCCAACGGAGTGTCTAGCATCATGATATCCGAAGATGAAGAAACATAGAACCCAAGGATATCCACAATGGGATAAGAATAAAGATATCTGTAACACCAGTATTGAAAAGTACAGAAGATAAAATAGATGCAACTAGAATAGTACCTTTAACGGTGGAAGTTCTGGGATCCTACTTCTTGTTGGGTCCATAGCAGTGCATATGTCTACCCAGTGTTGTGGCCCTATGACACAACCTGGCTACCTTGAGCTGACCATCCCTACTGTGTCTGAGATCTTGGTGTCTGGATACCACGTCCATGAACACCACCTTGGCTTGAACGTCCTGACGTATTCCAATTCCCTAATTGGTAAGAAGCTACTGGCCCTGATCCTGCATACGGAGTCTGCACAGAACCCCTCTCACTAGTCACTGGTGGAAATACCCTAAAAAAAAATGGAAGATAACCCATGTTGCCGCAAGCTCAGCACTTCACTGGGTCACGTGGACACTGAGGTCTCTTATGCCCCTCTTTATCACACTGGAAGCACATTATCTAGCTACATGAAGAATTTTTATAGTTAGTACTGCCAATGTGAGAGAAATCCATTTACCTCTTCCTCTTACTGGTATAAATAGTACCAGAGACTGGTGTCGAACTGCCCTGGTCCGCACCACTAGCTTCCCGCAGGTTCCGCTTGGTAATCAATTCCTGGTTCACAATAGCATGCATTGTAGGCAACCTGAAAACATTCACCAATGATTGGATGTCATATAAAAGACCATCCTTAAAGCTTCTAGCCCTCAACGTCTCATCACCCCCCATAACAGGTGAAAAACACTATAGCTCAGTGAAGCGGGAAGAATAGTCCATCACTAACATGGTTCCCTACTGCAGATTCATGAACTCTCGAGCTCGATATTCCCTTAGCATCTCTGGAAAGAAAATGTTATAGAAGAATGCCTAAAAATATTCCCACTCCATGTCTCAGTGATGCTCAGTCTTGGTGGTAACATCCCACCACCTCTTGGTGGAATCACAAAATATATAAGTAGTGAGCTTGACCCTCCTCCCTGGAGGCATCTCCAAATGCTCGAAGATCATCTTCATAGAATTCAGCCTTAACTCCATAGCCTGTGGTCCACCATCCCCTGAAAATGCAGGTAGATTCTACTACTAGAATATATGTGTCAGCACTACCATAGATGTGGCAACCTGCAGGGCTCCCTGGAAGGTCTGCATGAACCGCATGAAGCCTTCACGGAACTACGCATCCACTCTTGCGTCCAGTATAATAGGTGGCACCGCACCTGACACTACTAGAGGATTCATCAATATCCCCTAGCCTACCATCTATGGAGTATAATCATCACTAATTTCTTGGCAAACAACTCGTGGTTATCTCGGTGGAATGACTCTACAAGGTCAAACACACGTCTTTGTTAAATTTACTGTTGAGGTTTCTTTTGATCCGGTTAAGTGTGCCAATGAAAAAGAAGGAAAGATCCATAATAACCAGAAAAAAGAGACTACACGGAATGTATAAAGTCTACATGGTGTGTACCCTTAAGCCCTATCATGGTCGTGTTTTGATGCCAACCTGGGTGTGTCTCAACTCTAGGTACACGACATGTTACACCTGCACATAGCGTGTGCACCACTCTATTTCCCCAGCCACACGGCTAAGTCCACACAGTCTCTCACCGGTCAAGACTACACGGCATGTCCCACAGGTATACAACGTGTCCTTAGTGAAATCTGAAAGACCCGTGTTCCCTCCCACACGGTGGGTAACACGACCTTATACTACATGGCGTGTACTCTCAAGTACATGACCTGTACTTAATTTTTTTTAATTTATTCCCTAACAGAAGAGTACATGGCATGTATTTAACATTACATGCCATGTATTCTAGGTTTTTACAGACAGTAAGCCTCAGAAACTATTCTGGAACCCATAAAAACACTGAAATGAACATTGAAGGTTCTAAACTCTGATCCATGAGGGACCATACTCCCCGCGAATCAAAGTTTGGCATTTTATACATGTTATAACAAGGTAGACAAGTCAATGATCCACCAAATTCTGGTCCATGAGGGCCCACAACAACTCAAGAACCAAAGTTTGGTGTTCATTAAAAAAAAACCTTACACAACAAAACCCTATCAACCAATAGGTATTTTATCAAGGCATCTATCACAAAACCATACATATTCTACACAACATCTACCACAACAACATGCAATTGCTAATGCACCCTAGAAGGCATGGAAAGAATGCATGACATGTGATTTCTAGTAAGTTCCCATATGATGCAAGAGATTCCATACCCTAATCTCATCAGGTTGAAACTAAATAGAACCCAAGTATAAAATATAAAAATCTCACCACAAGTGCTTCACCCAATGGTGAAATATAATAAATTGTAATAATCATAATAGAAAATAAAAATTTAATTCTAGGAAATTTGGCCTTTATATGTACATGGGGTAGATACTCCCGGGCACAATTTATTACCGAATCCCTTAACAATCTTTTTATTTGCCTTGTCTCCAAATAATAAAATAACCCAGAGAAAAGAAATTCCCTCTGATACCAGTTTGTAACATCCTGGATCCGGGTTCCACACAATGTGTCCCCGAACCCAGTTGGTCACATGACCTCAAGCGCATTTCCCCAAATTCCAGAGGTTGCTGACTAGCAGCGAGGGCCTAGAAATGATAGTGGGGAAACTATTCCATAATTTTTCAAATTGTAGTGTAGAGGGAAAAAATATAATCATACAAATGAGGAAGTAGTAAACAATATAGACCTGAAATGGACAACAGAATTGAAATAAAAGATAACCAACTGTCATAAATATGATGATAAAACATGTCTCTAATTATAAGAAAGCAGCCAAAACTGGATACACTGCAATCTGATACAATACCGTACAAGGTACAAAGTATAGCAAAACAAAACCAAAGCAGTGCAACAAGAACGCAACAACATCACAATCCTAAGCTCGGTCCCATGCTGTCCTACTCCTCTGTAACAATCATGTACTTGTGTAAGGACTCTTTCCCTTATCGACACCTATGGGAATAAAATTTCTTTGGGCCCAATACATGACCCAAACAGGGTGTGAGAAATAAATCTCAGTAGGCAAACACCTAAAGGCCCATGCCCAACTATCAGTGAAAATGTGCAACAATAGTGTGAAATAATAAAATGCAGTAAACTAAGAAGTACTCAAAAGTAACCATCCCTACCAGTTAAATTTCCATTTTAATAATTATTTAACAATTCCATATAATTAAATTATGATTTTTCTGAGACTCAGCCTCGACCAACAATCTCTTATACTAGTGCCACAATAGAAACCACAATAGGCTATCTAACAAGTAAAAGATAATAATAATACCAAGCCTATGCTTTAACTTGGTAGGTACTACCTAAGAAATCACCATAGTGAATATTCAAAGAAAATATTGTCCTCAGACATGGAAGTCCTTACCCTTAGGTGAACAGAAAAGAAACCCTCAGGTGACTGCCCTCAGGCATAACGAATATTGCCCTTAGGCATAGGAGATCTCATCCTCAGAAACGGAAGCTACTTCCCACAGGCATAAGAACGTTTCCCTCAAGCTAAACAAAACATTTCCCTTAGGCTAAACAAAACATTTCTTTCAGGATAAACAAAATATTTCCCTCAGGCTAAACAAACATTTCCCTCAGGCTAAACAAACATTGCCATCATGCTAAACAAAACACTACCCTCTGGTATTACATAGGAAAAGAAAGTAACCAGGGTGAGCCCAACGCATAAGAAAACAATTTATATATGTTTCCCCTCATGAAAACTCAAAACATGCTATATTCACGGCATACCCATGGGTATCCTGGCCAAATGGATAAATAAGGAAAATGCACCCTCGGGGTGGCCCTAGATCAAAGCAACGGTCTCAAAGAACAGTTTATACATATTCATTAGATTATCTATGCAATTCTATGTGTCTGAACAGTCAATGTCTCAGCCATACGACACCCCGAACATGGGCGCGTGGCACAATGGTATACAAAATCATCTCGACTATTGGAATTAAACAGAATACCACCTACCTCAATCTCCTTTGATTGATATACGTAAAAGGCACCTCCCAGAACAACCAAGAAAGACGTAGATCTGAGATAAACAATTACTCGTTCAAATCTAAACAACTTCCCTTAGGGAAATAATTGGAAAGAAAGGTTCAATAAGAGGGGAGACATTACCCGCGTAGTTCAAACGAGACTGACAACTAAATAATTCGAGTCCCGATGAGTGATCAAGATCTACTCTAAGTCTCAGCCTCCTCTCCCACTACTCCTAGTGTTCCCTCTGCCTCCTCTGTCGAATGAGGAGGCTATTTCCTATTTTTAATGAAAAAACATGACTTCACGGCATGTACTCTCAAGTACAAGGCGTGTACTTTCCTTTTTAACTATTCCTCTTGTGGCTACTTTCCACCGCCTCACTATTCATATGCTGACTTATTACACGATGTGTATTACTAAGTACATGGCATGTAGTTAGTTTTTACACCTTTGATCTCCAATAGGCCTACACACCCTGTATTCTCATCCCACACAGCCAAATTACACGGTGTGTGTACAAAAGTACACGACATGTACCCATAAATTTGAGATTTTTCCCGCATTTCCCTTATTTTCCCAAAAACACTTAAGAAAATGGAAAAGAGGAACTTATACCTCAAGAATAAGAACTAGGTTCTTACAATTTATTTAGAAAGAAACACTTACCAAAATACCTTTGAAGATCTTTTCAGGCCCTTGTTTGGGTTACAAGAAGGGAAATATAAATCCATTCTACTAAAATATCTAGGAAACATGATATTAAAAATCCAATTGTGAGGTCTATTAGGATTTGATAAAATATTTCAAGAATAATAAATACTATTTATTACTTTATATATTTAGTAATCTATATAAGGTAATAAAAATACTCTTTTATTTATTATAGAATATTTAAAGTAATTCAACTTTTAATTTATCATTGTGATCCATATTGGAGATAGAGAATATTCATACAAAAATAAACTTACCAGAGTGGTATAGGTGGTTTCAAATAATAATACTCTAAGAGTAGAAATTACATTCCATAGTACATTGTTCCTAAATCATATTCTAAGGAGACAAGTGAGAAGGAACCCCCTCTTTACCTAAAACATTTGGATGATATGCTATATGTCTAGTGTTTCATGATATTATCCATGTTCAGTAAGCTCCATATGATATGTGAAGAAATGGATTCACATAGCAAGATATATCATATCTATGATATTTATTGTGATAAAGAGATAGAATAGAGATATATGATATTCAAGGTACTATTTTACATGAATTTTTAGAGAATGGAAACCAGATGTTTCCCATGTAGTCAAGATGTTTGCCTACATTTAGAACTTGGATATATTGGGTTTAAATATACTTGATTAATTACTCATGTATTTCATATTATCCTTAATTAGATCTTATCTAGTTTAATTATGAATTATAATATGAGTAATAATGATAAAAATATCCAAACAACATATCACAATGATTCAACAATTAGATAAGTACGCGAGGTGTAAGTAACCTAGAGTTATTATAGCGAATCAAAGTGAGATAAAGGAAAAGGGTCCCAAGAATAACTCTAATTATAAGGATATGGGAAATTTTCATTTTAAGATGAGGAGGATCTAGGGGGTAGTAAAGGAAAAATATGTAATATGTTTTTCATGTGGAAAAAGGAGCATAGAAAAAAAATGCTCAGTTGATGAAGAATGGGGAAGCTCCAGGTGCATTTATTATTGAGTGTAAGCTTTAAATTTAAAATATTTGGTTATTACATATATAATTTGTTTCTATTATATGTATTTAATTATAGGAATGATGTATATTTAGTAAGGATTATATAGGATAGGTGGATCTTTTAGCTTGAAACATAAAAATGATGGCTGCCTTGGCTATATGAGTCTACCACCATATAGTGCCCACATTAATATTTTTAGTTTTGAAAAATTTCCTTGATTTAACTATTATTACCAATAACATCATATACTTGTTGATTTTAGACACATATGACTTGGTATTCAATTTTTGAAATAAAATTTACTTATTTAAAAAATATAGTTTTATTATGGTACGTCACATATCAATAATAGTATTTATGTTCTTTAATATAATAACCAAGTGATGGTGATTGATATTGAATAAGGTTTTCATAACTCATATCATAAATAGTTTTAGAATCACTAACTTGGTCATATAAATGAGAAGAACATGGAAAATCTCTATCAAGATATGTATTTATATTATTTTAATCTAAAACCACTTGATAAATGTATCACTTATTTTTAATGAAAAATGATTAATTAATTTTGATGTAAAGAGTGGAAGGGCTATAAATATTATTTAATTGATATTATAACACTGCTAGAAAAGTTATAATTATTAAACTAAATGTTACAATCCTTGTCAATAAGGTGAACCTTTATTTTCATGATCCTATCTAATTAGAACTCCATAGCTAAGTGTTCTTGGACTAAAGTAATTTTAGGATGGGTGACCTTAGGGGATTTATTTTGGGGTATGTGTGAGTGAAGAAAATTTACCCTAAAATAACATGTTTTGGATTATTGGGATAGTAATTAGGCTCACAAGATACCCCATGGTGTAAAATTACATAGGGTGTTATGAGGAAAACAAAAGTATTATAAGAGATGCATCGAGTCAGATGAATAGGTTTGTGGCCTAAGGAGGTCTAGTCATCACAAATGGTATTATATCTATTACCCATCATTATGTGAAGAGAAAATATTGGGTTTGAGGTGTAGGGTCCATAATTAGAGTGTTTTTCATTAAATGGAGGCGAGTGTAAAACCCTTAGAAAATTTGAATTTAAAAATATAAATGTTACTACCTATAGAAATAAGTGAACCATTATTTTTTTGTATAACTTAATTGAAAATGTGAGCCTTAATAGACTAAATGTTACTAACCATGTCAATGAGGTAAACCTTTCCTTTTGAGAGACTTCTTGATTTAAAATCCACAACTTAGTGTGCTTGTCCAAGAGTCATTCTAGGATGGATGACATCATAGAAAGTTTATTGGGGTGTGTGAGTGAGAACATAGCACACTAAAAGAACATGTGTTGGATTGTGGGAATGGTCCTTAGTTTGATAAGTGAACCCCATAATTAATATCCAATGGTGTGTTGGGAAGGTGACCATGGTATTATAGGAGACCAATGGGGTCCGATTACTAGGTTTATGGATCAAGGAGGTGGGGTCATGATAAATCATATCTGATCTAATACCCAATATAAATTGTAGTGGTATTACCTAGGTTTGAGATGTGGAGTCCACAATGAATGTATTTTTTTTAAAAGGATGGATAGTATAATACCCATAGATAAGTGAGACTTAATATACTAAATTTAACTACACATCTCAACATGGTACACAATTATTTTTAGGATCCTACTTGATTAAACCTCTATAGTTAAATGTGGTTGTCCTAGAGTAGTGATAAGGTGGGTGGTCTCTTTAATTTTCTCAAGGTGCTTGTGAGTAAGGAAAAAGAACACAAAAAGAACATGTTTTGGCCTATTGGGATAATCAATTGATTGATAAGTGATCCCAATGGGTATCCTATGGTGTGTTGGGATGAAAAATATTTCAAGAGAACCATTTTGAAAGATGACCAGGTTCATGGCCCAATGAGGTTGGGTTTTTATTGGTAACACTAATGTGTGAAGACTATTTAAAGTAGAATATATATGTTGTAATTATTAATTTATTACTTTTATTAATGAATTTCTTGGATATGGTGACATTTACTTAATGAGTTTTATGCTAGAATACATTGAGATATTTTATGAATTCAAGAATGATGTAGAGAATAAAATAGGTAAGAATATAAATAATATTTTCTCTAATTAAGGTGGAGATTATATTTACCAATATTTCATATAATATCATTGGGTGTTTGTTATTCTATCTCAACTAACTCTTCCTTATACACCACAGTATAATGGTGTTATTGAGATGAGTTGATCCAAGCATTAGATACATAAATATTACATATTTTTAGATACAAATTCATTTTATATCATTATGATCAATTATTAAATTATAAATATGTAGTTATGTTGAATACTTGTATATATAAATAATGATACCTAAAATATATACATAATCTCCCATGATGTTCTTCAAAACTAGCACCCTTCATAGGAATTTCAGAATTAAAAACATTCTTCATATCTTGGAGAAAATTAAACTTAATAAAGGGTAATTTCAGAATCCATGAATGGGAAAATAAGGGATATATTCTTCAGTGATCACATGTATACATATAATGAGTATAAGTATATTAAAACACGAGCTTTAAAATTGAAAATCACATCCAATAATTCATAGATTATAATCATGGAATAATGATTTGGAAGTTCATAATACATGAATCATAAAATAATCAATGATAATGATCAATGAGATCATATCATAAGTATAAGAACATGTTATAAAGGGTGTCATAAAAGTGTGGAATAACGATAATCATAAGACCATAATCACATAGTGGACATGAAATCATAATAAAAAAGACTACACGACAATTACAATATTCTATTAAGAGTAACTTACACTAATTTAACTTTGCTACCATTATTCAAATAATTTTAGGGGTATAAAAAACCCAACCATCATATAATCATAATCCATTAACATGTATTCCACAAGATTATACAAAAATTTATAATTTCATCATAACTTAACTTGTAGAAAATAAAACGCGAATTAACAGTATTTCATCGTCTTCATCATAAACTATAAATATATAAAATAAGGATATTATCATAGGTTTATATACTCATTTAAGAGTATGTAATATAATAGGATGTTATTATATATTAAAAATTCATTTAAAATTCATTGGAATATTTCTAGAGAAAAATATCCTTTTTAAATTTAAATCAATTATTTAAATTCTAAATTTTTCCCCAAATATTAATGGAAAAAATTTCCTTAAAAAATTATAGGGAAAATTTTAAATGAAGATTCAAATAAAAGAGTATTCATGATTGAAGAAAATTTGTTTGTGCAATAATCATTAAAAGAAAGATTCTTTTCACATTTTTGTTAAAAAGTAAAAAGTAACTTGTTTGGAAAATAAAAAGAATATTACTTTTAAAAAATGTAATAGAAAGTTAAAAATGGGTAAAAATAACTAAAATAAATCATTTAATAATAAAAAAACATTCTTGAGAACATTTTACAGAAAATATGGACATGGGAAAAAAATTCCTGACTAAATAGAAAAAAAAGATTGTTTTACTTAAAAATATTCTCTCAGATTTTTGATTACTTATATTAAATAAAATTATAGGAAAACTTGTTGATTTATAGAAATAATAATACTATATGTAAATAATTATGTTTTTTTGAGTGATATATAATTTAATTTCATCATATGAAAATTTAATCAGAAATAATCCTAATAAAAAGTGATATTGTAACATTGAAACCTTATTGATTTAGTGAGTTTTGATTTGTATGTATCGTGAAAGAAATGACTTCAAATAAAATATTGAATATTAATAAAATAAGGATATTCTTGATATTACATATCAAAGGGTCAGTATATATAACACATAAAAGAAGATAGTTTTATAATATGACATATGTCCCAGAGAAGATAATTTGGGATGATAAACCCCTACCACTTTGGTAACATTCAAATCAAGGCCCATTGGATGATACAATTTGAATTGTTACTTTAAATACAATAAATAAAAAAGTATATATTTTATAAAATTTCAAAGGGGAAGTATATACATATCATAAACAAAAATCGGTGTATAAAATTAAGCATATCTAAACAAAACAGTATTGAGACAATGGACCCTTATCTTATGTCCAACTTGATTCATATGTGATCTGAACTCTTGTATAATAAGTTTTTATTTATTATCACTCTATAAAATAACCATTTAAATAATTTAATTTCCTATATTATCCACTTATAATATTTAAATACCAATTCGTTAATAATTTTTATTAAAATCCATGTTTTTGGGTCTTAACTGTTTCATTTTTTTTGAATGTTTTATTTTACCAGTTTCAGTCCTCAAAATTTGGTCAAAGTTCCATTATCTAAAAAATGTTAATAATTTCATGTATATATTGTATATTAATTATATACATATTTATAACAATCCATAAATGGTAGAGATAGAAAAATGAATTACACTATTCTTAGAAATGGTAGTCCCTACGTACGCTTGAATGGTAATCACATTTTCAAAAAAAAGAAAAGGAATATAAATAATAATTTATTATTAAATATTTATACTTATATCGAATACAATATTATTTCAATCAATGTGAGTTCGCGATGAAAAATGAACTGTATCTCTACGTGGAGGCCGTAGTCTACACATACACATGAGCGATACATTCATTTCCAATTTGATTGAAAGTTGGTGGGAAATTATTATAACATAATCATAACAACGTATTAGTATATTCATTATACTATAATAATCATGTTAATAATTTTACAAATGATATATTAGGAATAAGAAGAAATAAATTGAAAAGAGTATGGTGAGACAATTACCTCTTCTTTGGGAGACCTCCTTTGACTTACAACTTAAGTAATGAAAATTGGGTCTTAAGAGAAGACCAAGGGATATAGGATGATATTAAGTGTTATACTTAGGTAATAGGGTTGTTTTATGATGATATATAAAGTCTAAACTGTGTGAGTAATTGAGGATATGTGGTTCCCTTTAATAAGTGAAGAGAAGACACACTTGGAATTACTTAAATGATTTTAATATAATTAATGTCATTGTCAAGTATAATGATTCCAAATGACTATGAATTCAGATAAAAATAGGATAATACCAAAATATCATCCAAAAAATAATACTTATATAGGTTTTTTTTCATTTAAAATTATATATTTTGGTTTGAACCATTTATTTACCCTTTTAACCTTAATCATAATAACGCAAATTTTAGCATTTAAGGGTCAAAAATTTACTTATATGGTGATAATTGACTCTCTAATTATCTATGGGTAAAATTTTGACCATTTATCATTTCAAAAATATTATATAAATATTATATAAATTTTTATATCATTTAATAAAATATCACTTGACATAAAATACCATTAATGTCAATTTTGGGACTATTCAATTAATTTGAATTTAAAGTTATCAAGATAACAATGGTTTTAAAATTTAAAGTATTTAAAAATTAATTATAAATTATTTTTTACAATAAAATTAATGTATCACCATAATTCATCAAAAAATATTTTTTTTAATTTCTTTTAAAATCAATTACTAAAATTTTCCTATAATTTACCAAAGCACTGAGTTAGCATTAAATAAGAATTTAACATAAATATAACATCAAATTTATAAGAAAACATAACTAAAATGATTTATTTATGTTAAAAATATAATTTCTTATTCAATCATAACTTGTTTTTATCCCTTTGAAAAAATATAAGTGAACTTAAAATAAAAAGTGTGATTTTTTTGTAATTATCATTTTCTAAAAATAATATAAAATTTATAATCAAAAGAAAGTGGAAAGAAATTTCCATATTTTCTTATTTATTATATGTTTTGTTAAAAAACACTAATAAAATATGATAATTTAATGTGTTGGGGATATTTTTGTTCCATATATCATGGTTTAACCCTGTTTTCCCTATTTCGCGCTAAGCAATGTGAAAAATATTTACTATGGTTACTATTCATAATTACTAAAAATAAAAGAAAAATATTTAAAAAAATTGAACTTAATTATTAAAAATATGAAATAAATTTATCATGTTTTTAATTTCTATATTTTATAGCAATCAATTTTAATATAAATGCATACAAGACAACGAAAAACAATTTTTAGAAAAATGTGTTTTTAAGCATAAAAATGATCTTATAACAAAATCAAGTATAATGTTGATTCCTATGTAATTAATTATATTATTTACTAAATTAAAATTTTATCAAATTAAAAATATAATTTCACTTTTAAATTAATTAATTTAATGAAATGAAATATGTTATTTTAAAGAATCCTTATTTTTCAATATTCAATTACAAATAAATATTTTAACAAAAATCCAAAAAAATAACCCTATGATAATATTTTAATTATGATTTTAAATATTATATTAATTTTATGAAATAAAATTTCTAAAAGTTGAATCAATTAATTATAATTTCCATGTAGAAAATCCAATAAAATCATTTTTGAATAAAACTATTCTTTGAATCATAAATGACTTTACTAGAAATTGAGTACCTATTTATTATAAATTAATCAATATATTATAATTATATAAAACATTTATATATATATTTAATAATTTGGGTTTTCTTATTCATAGCAGTAATTTAATGGCTCGATTATAATATATCAGTGTTCGTTTTATGCTTGGTGTTGCGTGTCTAGAGTGATGTTGACCACTTACCATTTATTTAAAGATAAATATATTATAAAATATCAGGGTGTTACATGAAAGGAGGAATCCAACATTTCTTTGACATGGTGAGGTCTATAATAAATCATGTAGATATTTTATTATCCTTCCATGGATAAGAATTATATACTATAAAGTATACACTAAACTATATTCTAATTAACATAGAAAAATATATTCCATTCATGTTTTGGATTTAAAATAAACCATTATTTTCGGATACTCCTATATTGGACTATGTGTCATTTGTTAATAAAACTTATGGAAATAAACCAGAACATGATATTTGAAGTGTATCTTTATAGGAAATCTCAAGGAAGTGAAATGATATTTTATATATAAATCCTCTGATGAGAAGGTGATAGTGGTAAGGTATGGCACATTCTTGAGAGGGTGGAAATAACTAAAATAGAATGTGGGAACATGACTGAATTTGATACTCAAGATACACAATAGTTGGAACATAAAAATTTCACCAATCCATATGGAATATGTTATTCTATTGAGATTATTACTATATAAGAATACTAGAGAGGTTAGAAAACTGGGGAGATATGATTTTATATTCACCGGGGATGGTGAATCATTATTAGTTGATGATAATGATCCTTTATATAAACGTAAGTTGTAGGTATATAAGAAGCTACAAGATGGAAATGAGCTATGAATTTTTAAATGGATTCCATTTATTAGAATAAAGTCCAGGTTCTTGTTGATCCTCTAGTTATTATAAATCATTTTAGGTGAAAATGAGTATTCAAGAAGAAATTATATATAGAAGGTAATGTTAGTAAATATATAGAATTTCTAGAGTCTAAAGGGTTTCAATAAATTTAAGGAATAGAATATGAAAAAACCATTTATCTAGTTTCTATGATTAAATACATCAGAATATTTCTTTCCATGATAACATTTAATGACTATGAGTCTTGGAAGATGGACTCCAATACATCTTTATTTAATAGTAACATTTGGGAAGATGTCTATATGAAATAATAATAAGGGTTTCTAACTCTATAAGATCCCTATAATTTATGGAATTTACAAAGAATCGTTTATGGGTTCAACCAATCATCTAGGTCATGGAACATTTAGTTTGATGATGTCATAAGAAAATTTTGTTCCATAAAGAATGAATGTGATCCATCTGTATCTAAGTATTTTAGTGAGAGTATGTCCATTTTACTAGTAGTATATAACAAGGGAATATTACAAATTGGAAAAAAGTTAATAGTATTACAATTATTTAAGGAATATTTGAACAACCGATTCCCTATTAAGAAATTAGGTGAAGAATCCTATGTCATCAAGATCAATATCATTAATGATAGATAAAATAGAATTCTTGGGATATGTTTAGGAATATACATTGACCAGATAAGTTTGGAAAAATCTAATAGGGTATTGATTCTAATTTCACATGGTATACATCCCTATAAGGAAACGTGTCCTCAGACACAACATGAGTGAGAGAGTATGAGTAGGACATCCTGTGAAAGGTTCTATAATATATTCCACATTATGTACCAATCTTGATATTTCCTATTCCTTAATCATGGTATGTATATATCAAGAAGATCCAAGAGAACAACATTGGACTATTGCTAAAGATATCATTATGTAAATGAGGCATACTAAGGTTACTCTTCTGGTGTATATAGGATATGAGGAGTTTTTCATCATGAGATATATAGATTCTAGCTTATAGATAGATAAGAATGATACGGAATTATAGCCTGAATTTTCCTTCAGTTTTAACTGAGGTTTAGTGATCTAGAAGATCTCAAATAAGAAAATTTTCAACAATTATATTATGATGTATGAGTATATTTTATCCTTTGATACAGTTAAATAAGATGTTTTTCTATGAAACTTCATCCATGATATTAATATGGTTTCTATTATTAAAACCCCATCACATTGTATTGTGATAATACATTAGCGATTTCTCATTCCATGAGTCCAAGGTTACATCAAAGGTTATAGAACATACTACATAAATGTCACCTCATAAGGTATTTTTATCAAATATGTCAGGAAGAAGTAAGAATAGATTCCAAAGTGGAGAATGTGATGGAGCCCTTGAATAAGGACTTATCTTAATAGAAGAATAAAAACAATGTAAGAGCTAGAAGATTGAGATTTTTTGTTAGTTGGATATAATGAAAGTGGGTGTCCTCTATACTTGGTTCCAAAGAAACAACTACTTTATAAATTCTAATTACCTATATATTCTTTATTTTTAATATAAATAAAGTTCTTATCACACAATGACTGTTCTTATGTATGAATTTGAATGTGTTAATTTCTTTATGGTACTTGGATCATAATAAGGAATTCCACTTCCCCGCTATGATGATAATTTTAAAGTGATATTATAATATTATTAAATAAATTCTATATGTATGAATGATATATTTTAATAGAACATAGATGGTACAAGATATTTGGGTAGGGGGATCATAAGAAATTTCCACTTCTTCTAATGAAGTTCGTCCTTGGTAACATCTAAGAGAGGAATTTATGAGAACATACCCTCCAATAGGAAATCTATATGATATATGGGTAATTGTATGTTCGTATACATATATTTGTGTATTGGTCCGTATACATGATATAAATATTAATTTATTTGAAGATCCACATAATTTGATGTATTGATTAAAATTGTAAAGACATATAATCACGGTGATGTAGCATACATTGGGTGTATCACAAGTGATATAAAATTAATGAATAAGTTAATAAAGGACTTTCCATTTCTAATTTAATGTAAGTAGATATTTATAGTCCATTTATTGGAATGTAATTTCCTAATTACTTCAATCATCATTATGTTTTTATTTTCAAGTTTTTTTTTAGTAAATTCAAATAGACAATATTAAGTGTTTATGTTGATGCCAAGTACGATGAAAACTGCTTGATGAGGTATCAAGAAATAAGGAATATATTGTATAGTGATCTTTTGTAGGAGGTTATTTTCATTGAGACATGTAACTCCATTCTATATAGATGCCAAAATGTATTTCCAGATTCTAAACATTAATTATAGGAATGTCTATCCCAATAAAATTAAGAAAGGGACCTTTAGGGACAAACAGTAAGTGTATCCAGAACCTCAGTTAAATTTTATATAAACTTATTATTAGAATAGAATATTATTAACCAATTCAAATAATTTATATTTATTTGGTCTATGTTGATCAGATATATTCAGTTAGTAGTTATTTGAGATAATAGTTATGTGAGTGTAATATTTAATAAATATTTAATCCATAGTTTAGTTAATATAACATTTATTTATTTATTAAAAAAATAACTTGGTTATAATATTTTATTTAAATAAATCATCATTATTGGAGGTTGGATAAATATAAATGAGTAAATCCAGGGAGAGTTAAGTGTCTATTGGGAATGATATAATAAATATCATTTAAGTAACTTTTAATTAATTTTTTTGAAAAATGATATTTATAATATCAATAAGGAATGAACACATAAATAAAATAACAATAAAAATATTATTATTAGATGCGGGGTTCACTAAGGATTATGTAATTGGTTATGGTCCTTTGTAAAATTACCAATTCTTAACCAAGATTTATAAAAACCCCATTATATCATTACATAGGGTTAGTTTGAAGTGACATTATTGTGCCAAAAAAATCATATTTATATAATTATCCCAATCATATAGATAAATTCATATATAATTATCTCTTTAATAGAGATCATCAATTCTTATCCACCCTCTCCAGTCCCTAATATAATTAAAATAAATACTAAAATCCTTGAATAAATCATTTTCTCAATCAATGATGAATGGTGAAATAATTAAAATAATCCGTTCTAGCACCCAAATATTTCTCTGAGTATGATTAATGGTTTGTGTGGAATGAGTGGATCACTACTAGGTGATTATATCCTTGAATCTTTCATTGCAATGATGGTTTGACATGATGAGGTCAAATGATTTTATAATGAAAATATAATTTCAAGATAGGAAATTCATAATCAATATAAGTTAATAAAAAATTATTTGTGATGATCCTATCTTCATGGATTAATAGGTTGGTATTAATCTAGTTCTATGGATTAATCTAAAGATGTATATAAACGAACATCATTTGGAATGGGATTGATCACTACTACTACACCATGAAACCCTCAGATCCTATTGATCTTCATAATAAATATATTTTTCATAGGTATAGAATCCTAAAAATTTCCTCAAGGTTCCATAACATTTTCTTATGTATAATTAAGAGATATAATTATAGAGACACTTAATTTTCATACATAAATTTTAAATCTCATCAAATGAATATTCATTACATAACATTATGATCCACACCAGAACCGTAATTGTTGAGTATCTTTGGAAACTTGAATACATAAACAACTGAAAAAAAGATCTACACTATTTTCCATTAATTTATTCACAACTATAACCCTTCTTATCCATATATTACCTAAAACCATTATTCATAACTTAGGTAAGGGAAATATAAGAAATGATGACATAAGATTCTCAATAAGGTTAAATGTAATAGATATCAATCAATGATCATAAATATGTAATATCCCAATTTTAATGGAGGTATAAATTCATTAAAATTATATTTAAACCTCATATTTTATCCTTATAAAATAACCTATGGGACCAAGAAGGGTTAAGGACTGTTTGGGGCTTTCTCAAAGCTCAAAGATTCAATTTTTGGAGAACTATAAAAAGGGGTACTATGGGTACACAGTTAATAGTAATTGTGTGTCTTAATAGTGAGGCCCAAAAGTAGAGGTGAATTGTTAGTTTAACTATGAAAGAGTAGACACATGTACATGAAAAATATACAACATACTTCAGGTGTAAATAACACAATGTGCACATGTTTTTTCTAACAATGAGCCTAGACGGTGTGAGGTGTGGCCTCATGGATAGTGGAGACCACACAGTTGGTATGGTTTGGCCAACTATGTGGCGAAATTATGAGAACCCTTTTAAAATGGTAAAATTTCCTTTTTTTTATCTTAAGGCCTCTAACACTTTAACTCCACTAATTCTTTCACACACAACAACCCTTAGTCTAAAGATTCTCATCTTCATATAATATGATTTTGAGGATCTTTTCTATCTGAACTCTAATCCCACATCTTTCATCTAGTTGGATAAACATTGATTATACCATCCACCCACTTAATTATTTTATCAATTTATATTATTATCTTGGATTTTATTTCCATGAGATCTCATATTCCCTATTTTAGGGATTTTTTTTAATTTCATTAATTTCTCTCATTACATCCGAAATAAAAGGCTGATATCAGATGAGGAGTCTTCTACCAATCTAAGGTAGTCAATATAATTTTTTCACATAAAAGTATAGTTGTTTTTCATTATGCATAGTTTTTCCCCACATCAAACATTCTATGTGGTTCCTCTAGAATCTGAAATCAATTAAGTGGATTTTTATTCCTAAAAAATGTTAGTCTTTATGCACCGAATTTCTTCTTAGAGGTTGTATACATTGACTCGAACTGCCACCTCAGGGCATGTTTCTTATAGGATCATGACCACTTTTTTACTTATTTCTTGAAATTAAATCACCTTTGAGGCATGTTGACTAATCCCTTACTAAAAGGTTTATTAGATGTAATTAATGCGATATAAGTGGTATAGACATAAAGTGTACCTTGGCATGAAATAGAAGATGATGGATCGAGGATTTAAAACTTTTTATTGAAAATTGATATAATTATGTCATCAATGGTGAGGAGTTATCCGTATAAATACATAAGGAACCCACATGATGAATTTTAAAAATAAAAATAAATTAAAGGATATCCTCTTTTGATGTTAATTTGTGATATTCATCCACTCATCTTTAGTGGTCGATGCTCGAAGGATCCAAATATAAATCCAACTAGATCATCCATAGACACTTTGAAATTCCATGGGAGCTCCATTTGAGAGAATTTGTGTGCTAGTGTGGAAGAATTTTGATTCCTTTGATGTCCCAATGATTACCACTACTCCTTTCCAATGATCTACATATGAGACATTTGATCATCATCTTAGAATGAGAGTTTATCTCTCTAGGAAGTGGGAGAATAGAGAGAGTCTCTCATAAACTCATAGTGAATAACCATATCTACTATACCCTCTTCCTCCCTTTTATTATGAGTTTCCAAAATATCAAAAAAGGGCCCTCAACACTGAATATTTATTAATCATTATAAAAGATGTGTTATGATTTCTTTACTATATCATAAATATTATTTATATTTTTATCAGTTACTTGTAATATAATAAATATATTACATTATAAAACATAGTCATTAAATTGAATCTTCATTCTCACAAATATTAAACGAACCTTTAATATTAAAATAATATTTTTTATATAATATTTTCTATGTATTTACTTTAATACTTGTAAATAAATTTATAAAATAAATTTAATACTCATTATTCTAAACTCAAATAATATGAATTTATTTATTCCTTACCGATCATATATCCTCAGACATTTCCCAGACCCCATGGTGGGTCCCACTTTAACTAGAGCCTACTTGCTAACTAACATTGTCAGCACTCAATTTATTAGATCAAGTTTTTTTGAGTTATGGAAATAATTATGGGCCTTCCATGTCTATGTTTCATGACTAATATACTATCGTTGACTTTACTACCTTGAGTCAAGCTCCTTAAGATATGAATTCCCCATGAATAAAACTTTTTTACACTTTCAAAACCTAACATCTTGGATATTTATATTTTTAGAACTATAATAATATATATTATAATAAAACTTTACTTACATGTTGTGATTCCAAGAACTGGACTAAATCATTTTGTATTTTACACATCCTCTTTAGCTACCTCAAAACTCGTATTGTGATCATTATTTATAGACATGGATACTACTAGCTTGTATGATCTTCTATTTATCATTAAATTAGAATGAATATGATACTAGATCATATTTTTCTAATTATAGAATCATTTTTATCCCCACAAAATAAGTGCCCCTTCTTCATCATGTACCAGGTATATATATTTTATATTTCCTCAAGTATAATCGGATAGTTCTACTTGCATCCCTTACCGTTCTCATTGATATAACAAATATTTTCCTACCATAAATTGTATTTTGGAAATACCATATGTATTATACATCATTGAACATGTGATTTATCTATCACAAAAGTGCATTGAATTCATCTCACGAAATTAATCTCTTCCTATGTCCCATACATGTATTCTTGGAGAAATTTATGCCATGTGACATTGAAAATAATTCTCTCTCAATTTGTTATAACCTTTATTTATTAATACCTTAGTAGTTGATGTACTATTGACTAGGTCTAAGAAACAATTAGATCCACCTCAGTAGACCCCAGTACCTTGAACATATGTTTCTACCTTAAGTCAATTCAAATAGAATAACTTTCATTTTGGTAATAACAAACTCTAAGACCAATTATTGTCTTCCATATGTTATTAAACATATTTTAGTTGGAAAAAAATGGCACTCCCACTTAGGTCTTATAGACAGATGGAAAAAATTAATTTCAAATGAATATTATATGATCTTTTTTCTTACTTCAATCCAAAACTGGATTTCAACAGCATGCACCCCTTATTGGATTTCTATTATGTAAAAAACCTTTTATGTTTATGTCGTATGGAACCCTTCTAAATTTGGTGGTCTTGAAATAAAATTTAAAATATTTTGATCATAGAAATTATCTATTAAAAGAAAAATTATAATGTATTTAGGAATAACAACATGGTATTACTAATTAAGCCTTATTCGTACCACACTTGAACGACCCATGTATAGTCTCACATAAATACCCATCACAATATTTAAAATAATAACCCCCTGTAATTTGATACATGGAATCCATTATTGTATTTATAATTTATCTTCTTAATCTTTTCTTGTTTCCATTTACTTATTACTTATATGATTAATTACCCTCAATGAATAATTTATCACCAACCTCGGTGAATATAAAACTGTTACTATAGTTTTAACAAACCCAAATAGTATGTGTCTCCAGAATATTAATTTTCTATAAGATGTTGTGGAACTTGTTCCTATTCCAAGTACTTGTGACTCTTTGAAATTAAATAAATCTAATTCAATCTTTATCCCACTATCTCAAATCGGGATGTTCCCCATTTTATAGAAACATAGTTTATCAGTAGACTACAACTTCTATACCATAGGTATTTCTGTAATATCTTTATAAACATTAAGATAATTACTATATATCCACATTGTCTTTTTCTTGATGAATGTTTTTTTATATCCTAAATAAAAACATTTCTTTAAAACACAAATTGACATGAAAAAATGGATTTTTACCACCCTAAAACTTATATGATATGTATTTTTCATTATGGTTGGCATATTTTTATGGGATAACATCAATATTTTTGAATCATATCTTGAATATTATTAGAGTTTCTACAATGCATATGATTCTTAACATTGACAACCCTTTTACAAACATCAATGATTTGATGTGAATAAGGAAATGTTCATTTAGAAATTACTCCATGAAAATTTGTATTGATCAATGTTATCATGTAAGACTCACAATTTATTTTTTCTTTACAATATCACAACTTTTAAGTGTATAAGTTAATACTCATTTAGGAATTAATCCATGCTACATTATATTGATCTATGAATGATTTGTCAATATATTCTCTAACACATAGTACCAATGAAACTCCTATCTTATGGACATGCATATTTTATACTTGACTTTTACATTTTGTAAGAAAACATAAAGGAATTATATGAATTATATCAATTTTACTCTAGCTTAATCTTGGAATAGTTCACACTCTATAGATGAACTAATTCATAAATCTCTATGGACTACCTTTATTTTTGAAGGTTTATTTGTCCTAGAATTAATAAGTAAATGTGTTGAAAATAACTATGTTCTTTATCAATGATGTTTCTAAAAACCATACTAGTTATATCCTTGAAAATTACATTTAGTTTTTTCTTGAAAAATAATTATCTTTCAAAAACTGGGTATTTAAGTATGACATATTATATTAATCATGTATTTCCAATGAATCAAGATTTATTAAATTAGTATTAGAAACCAAAAACAATATTTATTTAAACTTTGAATATTTTTTCCTCGAATTTATCACAAGAGATTTTTTTGGGAATACTAAATAAATGTTCAACTAGAACCCTTTACTTAGAAATTAAGAGTTTTGTGCTTCTCACAACTAACATATAAATAACCCTTTGTTAGATTCTTGAAGAATTATACTATGTGTAACTTTTATACACATAATTAGTTACTATATTTAAATACATATATTTAATAGGAATATTATATTTAATACCCAATATGTATGATAAAAACTTCACATTAAATGATTAATGCTAATAGATAATAAGATACTAATGGATTCTTCAATACATTGAATTTAAAGTTCTATATAATTATTTTAAGAGATGTGAAACAAATAGCCACCTGTGTAATTATGAAAATTTTTCTTTTAAAGGAATTTATGGAGGTTCCTTTTTCATCACATTTTCTATTGGAACTTTCACCTTTTCTTTGAAAGTTTTTACTATAAGAACTTGAGATTAATCCTTCTTTATGTTCTTATCAACTTGGGAAACCCTACCCAAAGGTAATGAGGTGTTTTTATTCATTATGTTTATTTTTGTAATATTAAATAAAATTTTCTTAAGGTGGCGTGAAAGATAATAGAAAGGGATGTATTGAAATATCATGATCCTTTTTTAAATTTACACCTATCCAGTGTAATCATAACCCATTCATATCTTTCTTCTCTTTCTCCTCACAAACATCTCACAGATGAGACAAAAGTGAAATTATCCATGTAAAAATGTTGTATACACAATTATCATTATACATTAACGATAGAATTATGATGTAAACATCAAATTCATCATACATGTGTCTCCTGTAAGAATTTCTCACTCTCTCACTTCCAGAGGTAGATCAAGAGGTATTGGGGACTCTAACACCTTGAATTTCCTATATAAGTGTAATTTGTGAAAGAGTATGTACTAAAAATTTATATTCATGATGTTTAATATACATTCTTTACCTAATATATATTAAAATGTATCTTTGGAATTATTTTCAATTTTTTTAGTAAAAAAAATCCTCCAAATTGTTCTTTTATCATGATCACTGATTAGAAATTACTAAATAAATGAATCATTAAATGTCTATAAATATTTTATTGAACCATATTTTACCACACTAATAGACATATAATATTCTATCTCTAGATTATTATAGTGATAGGTATCCAAGAAACCTCTTCTCATAGTTCAAGCATGTCTATGCCACAACTCAGAGAGTTTCAAGGGAGGTGTCTGGCTGACCAATCATATTATTTTAACCTCTTTGATCTGTTGAGTGAAGTCCCACCATCTAAAATCATAAACTATATATACTAAAAAAAATTCTCTAAAATGAAACAATATATCTATTTATACTTCTTTGTTTTCACTATTAGTTATTTCATCCCATCACATTAATAATAATTCCCCAGTAGTAAGAGGCACCCTCAACTAGGGATGATGGCCTCCCCATACATTCGGGTTTGTTCAAATTCAAATGAGAGAAGTCATTTATGAATTAATATTTATTTGAGGGGTTTTATGATTTATTGATGCATGAAATAATGTTCTATATAATATGCACATTCTATGTGATCACACTCACAACTTACTATGCAATAAATAAAAAAATGTTCATCACATAATAAATGGATTTAATATATGAATTTTTCTTGTTTATTTTTTTATGTGTTTTCATAATCATTCATATTTAAAAGAATAATAAACAATTCATAAATTAAATTAACTGAATGACTGATGTTTATCATTTTATATTGGTTGATTTATTTATTCTCTGTGGATCAACCATGACCAAAGGGGTATAACAATTGAGTCAAGTATTGAATCAAATTTTAGCTCTCACCCTGTTCTAATGTGTCATCGTATCATCTAGAATACCTCCTCATCTAGACATGGTCCATATCTTACTTTATCTTCATCATAATACAAAATAAACACACACATGTGAGGGTGTACCAAGAGTGTGTAATACAAATAAATAACTTTTATCTTAACATACAGAACCTTATCCATATCAAACAAGAAAAACTGATGATTCATAGACTATCTAATTTAAATAATTAATTATATTCATTGGAATAATTAAATAAATAAATACAATTTCATACACACATTGGTCGATCTTATGTTAAAATCAGTTGAAACATAATGAAATTCATGATAAAATTAATTTTTTAACAAATTCATATCAAGGGAATTATTTGAAATAAAATAATTCTTTTACCAATTTTAATTCAAATAATACAATCACTTTTTCCCAATTTTAAGTTATGTATATATATTTCAAAAAATTTGAATTATATATATATATATATATATATATATATAATGTTCTCGGGTCTTGTGTAGCCCGAATATAACTAGGAGGGTTAGGCCACTCTCCCTATTTAGGATTGGGTGATCATATTAAGGGGTTCTAGACTGGTGGTATGAAAGGATGGTTAGAAATCCACCATGAGATGGTGGAATTTTTTGAGGGAATTATGATAGGAAATACATGCATAGTAGCACAACAATGGGAGGGGAGGCTGACTGGATCAGGTAGAAGGTAGTGTGACGGTGGCCGAGGTGGGTGTTGGTGCTCGAGGGGTCATCCGAATTAGGATGAAATCACGAGATCTACATGGTGATGTACTAGAAAACAAATGATCACCATCATGCGAAAATATCTTAGGGATGTTGATGGTGGTGGTCACATAATCATAGCCTCATAAAAGAGTAGGTGTACAGAGTCTGTGCATGGAAGGGAGGCAGTTCGTGAATTATAGCGGGGACTAGGGGGGAGGCCGGGTGACAACACTATGAGATTTGGATATGGAGTTGGAGGTGGATCATGGGGTGTCCATGGATCACAGTAGGGTGAAGAACGATGTGCGATGAAAGTATGGTCATGGTAGAAGGGTGGAGGTGCAGTAAGAACATCAACTGAGGGGGAAGCGCACTGTGGTGCAACCTTGGAAGATAGAGACAAGAGATTAGTAGAGTAAGGAGGCCGACTGGAGGGATCAATGAGGATGAAACCTTATATTTTTTTAATTTATTTTTGTTTTTCTTTAAATTTTATTTCCACCAACCCCACAATGTTTTTTAATGCCTATTTCCCTTTTTCCAACCGACACAATTTAGATTAGGTATTTTTTTTATTTGGGTCTTAAAAGGCCAATGACTACCCCAATTACTATTTTTATTTTTTTGGTTCATTCAAAGAATAAACAACCTATAATAATATCCTTTTAGTTTTTCTAGCAGAAAAATGTACACATGCTTGTGGAATAAGTTATTGGTTGGATAAATTGTTCAAGATGGAATGGGGTTATTCGACCGCCTGAACCTTGGTAAAAAAACAGGTTTAATAGAAATCACTTCCAGCGATCTCTTTCACATAAAATTTAAATTATAAAAAAAATATTTTCATAAATTTAAAAAACCCGAAGAAAAATGATTTTGATTTGTATTAAAAATTTTTGATTTCTGTAACGTGGGTGTCCGATGTCGGATTGATACATTGTCTATGGTGTTGGAACCGTAATAATTCCCTCTTCAAAATTTAATTAACATTTAATTTTCTAGGGATTAAAACATCATGTGATTAATATTATACTAAATTAAGGGTTTAGATGAATGAAGAAGAAGCTACTATTTTTCGGATTTAAAATTTTTCCCAACGATCAATGTGACTACATCATCACTGGTGAAGCAAAACCCTGATAAAGGAACAAGGATCCCACAAGATTAATTTTAATCACAAAATTTAATTGAAGAATTAACTATTTTGACTTGAATCCTCACTTTATATATGATCACCGTAGATGGTCACCACTTGAGGGATCAAATTTTAAATCTATTTAGAACACCCACACATGCTTCAAAAGTCTAAAGGAGAACTATTAATTGGAATCTATGTGCAAGAGAATATTTATGACAATGCCTTTGATGTCTTGATGATAACCACTACTATATTTCGATAATCTGTAAAGGATATGTTTAATCCACAACTTGGAGTGAGAGTATATCTCTTTAGTAAGTTTTTGATGAGAGATAGGATCTCATAAAATCATAGTGAATATTTATAATCATGAAAGCCTCTTCTTCCATTTTATTGCGAGTTTATAAAATAGTTCAAAAGTCCCCCCTACTGTGAATATTTATTAATCACTATAAATGATGTCCTAAAAATATTTTACTGAATCATAAATATAATTTTTATTTTTATCACCCACCTGTAAAATAATAAATATATTATGTGATAAAACAGAGTCATTAACTCAAGTCATCATTCCCACAAATATTAAACAAACCTTGAATATGAAAATATTATTTATTCACAAAATAATCTCCATGTATTTAAATTAATACTTGTAAATAATTTAATAAATAAATTCACTACTAATTATTCTAAGATCAAATAATATGAATTTTTTTCCTTGGTGATCCTATATTATTAGACATGTCCCAATCCCTGTGGTGGGGTTCACAATGTCTTTAACTCCAATTCACTAGAATAGGGAATGTTTTTTAATATTCATAGCATGTAACCCTCTATCCCATTATCTTGATAGTAGTGAATAAAATTCATAAACCAAGAGTAGAGTCTTGAAACTCATCAAGTACATTAAATCGATAAAGAGTAGTAATATCAATGAAAAATAGCCTATAAAAACACACTATGTAATATAATCTCTTTGTCTGTCAACATCCCAAAAATCTGGATGCACACTTTGTATCGTCATCCTTTTTTGATTTATTATTTCTTGATCTAACTCGATAGACTTACCTTCTTCTACCATGTTCATGGATTTAGTTAAGGTACTACAATCTTGATCAATTAGGATAGAGATATCACTTCATTAACTCGGAAACCAAAAAATCTATCTTGATCATTCAACTAATGTTATATCACCAAAGATGCACCCATCACAGGAAACATCGCCATGAATTCAATTTCATGGTTTTTTTCCTTTAATCAATGTGTATAATCAAATGACACACATTGATAATGATCTCAAGTCAAAAGACCAATACATGTTTTCATAGAAAGGAACAATCAATAACACACAAAACATGTGGTGTTCCCTATTGGTTGTCCAGTCCCCATGATCTCATCTACTTGAGATCACCAAGTGCGATCTTCATGAGAATAAGCCTCAATTATTATGATCCCTCAACACCTAATAGTATGAAATGATTTATGTCTAGTCAGTATGTTGTGTCTAGACCATAATATGTATGTTTAATATTAATGTTATAGTATCTTGAGGTTCTCATTATATCCTTGGAACTGATATAACGTTTTGATCAAAAAAATCTATGGACATTGCCATGTAAATAGTAAATGTAGTAATATCAACACTATTATATTAAGAGTAAATCTTGCATAACTTGCTATATACATAAAATGATAATCTAAAGGTACTGTACAAGTTGGATATAGGTACTCACTTTTATAATGGACATATGCATGGACCACATGATCATTGATAAATGAATTAAATAAAAGGTGAAAGGTAATACCTTGTCACTTGTTCCTTGTTAAATGTTGTAGTGGCATGTAGAATACACATGGAAAACATTATATTACTCTCCATTCACATGACATAAATGATAAATTAAATTGATCAAACAGAAATGGTGACAATACTTAAACTTGGTTATAAAATGAAATTGATATTATTACATTATGATTACTTTTTGTATTGAACATAATTATCACTATTATTTATATATTAATAACGGACATAACATTTGTAATGACCTGAAATTTTGAATAATATTTCTTTCCAATTTTTTTTGTGTTATTTAATACTCAAAAAAACTATATCCTTAAAGTAATGAAGTGAGTATAATTAATATGATGCTATTGAGTTTCGATTTTTATATGACCTTTGGTCAATATGACCATTGGAAAATAAATCTTAACGTTACAATTATTGTTTATAAATACAATTTATCTTGGTTAATTAATACAGAAAGAAGATTGAATGGCCTCATCCAGAAGACTTGGGCTGTATGAAGCCCATCTGTCAGAGTTTGGGAAGGAAGTAGCATCACTGGGTTTTGCTTTGGACCAATCCCAAGATGAACTTCAACATGTGAAGCTTGAACAGAATTGCATATGAGAGAAGTTCAAGCTGATATAAATCATTACTCGGGCAATGTTGTTCGAGCTGCCCCAAGATTCTATCACCATAGCACACCTTACACTTAGGTCCAATGCTAGTGTTATAAGGGGATATGTAACAAGACCTTATCTACTATGTGTAATCCTTTTATATAAATAAAATTGTTATATATTATCATGGAAAAGTTAGTGAATTTAAAATATCTAGATAAATGTAGGATGGATTTATTGTTCCATATTACTAATGAATTTTTAAAAAAAGGGTATTTTAAAATATTTATGTAAACATTAAAAAATTAATAATGCAAAATGATTTTCAAAAAATGATTTTCTACAGTTGTGACCAGTATAAAATTTAGAGTATAATAATATCAAATTAATTTTTAGTGAATAATAATGTATTAATAGTAATATACCCTTATTAATAGTAATGAATAGTAAATTGGCCAAAAAATTAGAAACTTCACCCATGAATGTATAAATACAATTTAGACATCTAAAAAGTGAAAAAATGATCATAGTATAAGTTTTGGTATTTTTGTATGTGATAAATATTTTATTTACAATTTGATAATAAATTTAATAATTTACTATGGGAATTTATTTTCATAAAATGTAATAAATTTTTTTACTTTATTTTATTATGGTTATACGATAATTTTATGGGACCTTGATTAATTTCTTAAGGTGTTAAAAAATGAGTTATAGTTTTAGAGTTGTTTTTCTTGAATAAAAAATTATTTTATTTAAAAATTAAATTTAAAATATTTAGAAAATTATTTTCATAAAATTGAGTTCATTTTTGAATTAAATTAATCGATATTACATTGGGGTGAATTTTTGGGATTTTTATGAAATAGTTGAATTTTTGGTGAATAATAAAAATACAGTTTTGAGTTTCGGGTGTTTAATAACATCATTAATGATGTAATCATTCTTATCTACTAGTGAATAGTAATATATGCTATGATGTGTCCCAAGTGGCCAATACCATGGGAAAATACCATGGGCAAGCACATGGTTTTTCCAATACCACCGATGTGGTGTCCATTGGAAATTAATAATTTATTCCCTCACTTTTCCTATAAATACCATGTCATTCTCTCATCCATTTCATTACAAAATCATCCTCAACGATTTTCTACTATTTCTACCTCCCACAGAGTCCTCCCAAGGTTCCCTCAACCCCCAAGGTCCCAACCTTCATGCTTTCAAAGTTACTCTTCACGGTAAGGGAACCTTTCAGCCTCCTATTTTAAGTCATGACTTCCTTTATGTTATGTCTTATAGTTAAATTTTATTATTTGGGGGATTTTTATTATATATATTTGCTACTTTCCATTTCATGTCCAAATTTTGAGATACCCTTTCCTCTCTCATCAATTGATTTTCTGAAATTTTAAGTGACGCCGGTAGGCTGCCGAATTTCCGTGAAAGAAATCGCATGTTCTCTTTCCTTTCAAGTTTCCTTTTCATTTGGTATGTCATTAAAATTTAAACACCATGATATTATTTATATTTTATTATGTACCTATACGGTATAATGATTCATTTATGGATAGGATACCCTTGTCCCCTCTGTTTTTATTATATTCTAAAACCATGTTATATAGCTGTTATGCTGCAGAAATTTCGCCTCAAAATTTCTCTCTCTTTCTATCAAGAAATTCTATAATTTTATTTATGTGAATACACAGACCTATTTAGTTTCTATGGGTGTTCATAAATACACAAAAATGATATATTTTATTCTAGAATTGGCATACATATAACTCTCACTCTTTTTCCATGGGTTATAAAAAACATAATGATCTTATTTTTAAAGAACTTTTAAAACATCATGATTTTGAAATGAAACCCATTTCTTTTATTCTATATGGGTTATTTATGAAATTTATGATTATGATATATTTGGATCACATGAAAATAAATACATATTAAGTGTGTTCCCGGATATAATTCCAATGCATTGGGTAATGAATTAATCTCTAGAGATGACAAGTTTCACGATACCTTAGTGAATAACCTTGGTAAATTTTTATGACACCTCAGAGATGAACCTTGGTGATATTTTCATGAATGTATAAATGAAATTTTGTAGCCACATATTCAAGTTATTTTTCAATTTCTTTTTATTATGATATTTATATTTTTCCATTGCTCATGTATTTTTTTTTCAAGTTCTTATTAATATCACAAGTAAACTGATTCCCTTGTTTACTCTTACTAGGCCTTTTACTCACCCTTTACTTCGATGTATGTCTCCAGGTTACGAGATAAATTAATTTTACTTAGGATGAACTTATGATAAAGCCTTACAAGTGGATTTTAAGAATGTTTTGTTTTTTCATGTATCTTTGTTCCTGATTTCCAAGACAGTAGACTTTAAAGATCCTCTATTTGTAAACTTTAATGAAAGGTTATGTAATAAAAAGGAGGGATTCCATAATATTCCATGTTGTTTATGGGGATTAATGAACATGATTCCCCTTATGGTTTATGTGGAATTATTAGACATGATGTTCCTTATTATTTACTTGAAATTAATGGAATGAAGTTCCATATTGTTTACTTGGAATTAATTGACATGAAATTCTATATTTTTTTCATTGCAACTAATATAAATGACATTCCATATTTTTTATTTTGAATTTTTGTATATGAAATTCCATATTGATTGTTTTGAATTTATAGAAATTAAATTCCTAATTGTTTATTTGGAATTAATGGACATTAATTTCAATATTGATTATTTGGAATTAACAAACATGATGAACCATATTATTCATAAAATAATTAATGTTTAGAGACTTTCCAGATTAGTAGGTAGAAGGTAGTACTTGATGGGTTTCCCATGAGGAACATGAGATAATGTGGGTTTTTTTAATTTTGTTTATGACATTTGTTATTGATACCTTCACACTACTTCATTATAAATTTACAGTTTGGATATTCATAGAAACCATTGGTGGTGTCTTTTTTATTTTTAATCACATCCTATTTGGGCCATCGATTGGTTCCTAGAAAGACTTCATTGATGCATTTTAGGATAAGGGTAATCACATTGTTATAAATGCATGATATTATTTACTAGGATGGAGTATGAGAGTAGAGGACTGATCTTGTGATCATGATACTATTGGAGTTTAACTATTTATATTTTTGTATATTTTTTTGTACCATATATTGTGTATTCATGATTCATGTTTCCTTACTCTCCATTTTTTTTGTATAGAATCATGAAATCATCATTTTATATATGATACTGATTTCAAGTTATTATTTATGTCTGATCATTGTTATCACCAATATTATTTACTTTTTATTTTTTTCATTTATTAAAAAAATTCCACTGATTTATATATTATTCACCACTATGATACACTTTGATAAAGACATCATATTCTCCTCACCATACCATCAAAGAACCTCACTGCTAGTCAGTATCCTTTGGCATATGAGGAGGCTCTCTTGAGGCCATTTGGCCATTGGGTCTAATTACATATTAGTGGAATGGGGTCGAGACATCGAAAATGTGTATCAAAAAAGAATAAGGGTATGATAACATGAACATAACATAAAAAATTCACACCCAATTAGTCAAGGATTATTAATCATGAATCATGTAATAAAACAATATCATAATAGAAGATATAAGTCATAATAGTGTGTAATCCTAAATAATCAATCATGTTCCATAAGAAAAAAACATAAGAATATGAGTTATATTGGTGGAATATTCATAATCCTAGAAAATAAATTCCATAGGAAAGGATCACTACCCATACTATCATAATTTATTGGGTTCACTCTCCATTTCATCATTTCCTTAGTCATAGTTCTCTCCCAAAACTATCTTATTAGAAATTTTAACTTATTGAAGGGGTTTCGCTCCACATTATTATCCTTATTATCTAATGATATATCCATATTTACCCAAAGCATTAGAGGGATATTTAATTCTAGGAACACCCAGCACATAATGAAAACCATACATATGTGTCTTATAATATCATAAAATATTCATCATAATATCATATCATAACCCAAGGAAATGTTACTAGTTTCATAAACATTTAATCATCCTAATCATATACCATTCAATTAATGAATAAATTTGGTAACATTGGATCATATATCTAGTAAATCATAAGAAATATCAAATTTTGTTTTATATATTATAATGCTTTTAAAATATCACTGGAAAATTTCATGAGAAAAATATCCATCTCATTTCAAATACCTAATATAAAATATAAAAGATTCCAATATATTAGGTAAACAATTTTCATTGAAAATAACTATGTAAAATTTTAAGGTAATCATTAAACTAAAGAAAATTTCTAATGTTGGAAAAAATAAAACCATTTATGTGGTGTATGTTAAAACAAAAATTCATTTCATATTTTTGGTAAACAAACATAAATACATTGTCAGGAAAATGAAAATGAGATCAATTTAATTTTTTTTATAAATTGAAAAATGTGTAAAAATTAATTTAACAAATATTTTTATAATAGTGAAAATATTTTTGAATATTTTTGAAGGAAAATATAGAAATTGATGAAAATATTCCTGACCAATGAGAGAAATAAATTTTGTTTTACTTGGAAAAATTCTATCGATCTATTGAGTACTTAAACAGAGGAAAATGAAAGAAAACCATGTAATAAAAAGAAATAAACATAGGAGAGGAAAATATATAATATTTTAGAGATATATATCACATCATTTCATCATAAAAATTTTAATCATAAATAGTCTTGGTAAAAATGATGTTGTAAAATAAAACCCTTACCTCATGTAAATCTTGTCTCATAAGCTATCTAACCTATTGTATAATAAATTTAAATTTATTATAATTCCATACCATATAAATATTAATACCTATAATACCATTTATTCTTTAATTTTATTATATTATCATATGTTCATTAATAATATTTCATTTTCATCAATATTTATGGTGTTAACTATTTTTTTCATGTATGTTTTGGTTCAGAAATTATGGTCCTTTCACATTGATCATGGTTAATTCACATAAAAAATTATAATCATGATATAAATATAATATATTTTTATTATATACATATTTATATCCATTAATAAATTTATTTATGAAAAGTTAATTACATCACTACGTTGAGATGGTAGTCCATACGTACACACGAGTAATGTTTTCCACTTTTCAATGGATGGAACGAAAGAAAGTGAAATGAAAATACACCTTTACATAATATTTATTATATCATAAATATCTTATATATTAATTAAATCCATCCTTATTACTATCCAAGTAAAATGGAAATGAAAAATAACTCACATATCTTCATGGAGGGGACTGTCCACACGTACACATGAGAGGTGTTTTCATTTTAAAATGGATTAGAAGGTAAGAATGTAAATAATATATTATAATCACAGAAGCATAATTATTACACAAATATAATATATAAAAATTAAATCCATCATTATAACCATCCATGATATATGGTGATAGAAATTGAATCATATCTCTATGTGGAGGTGATAGTCGACACGTACACACATGCGATACATTCATATCCCATTTGATTGAGAATAAGTGGTAGATGGTTGTCAAATCACCATAATAATATATTTATTAGACTATATTAATCATGTTTTATTGATTTATTATTTTTATATTAATTATAATAAGAAATAACATAGAAAGATATTAGTTAATATTTATACTTCCTCTTTGAGAGACCTCATTTGGATTAAAATATATTCCTTGAATGATTGTTTTTAATAGAATACTGGAAGATCTAGGATTTAAGGATGGAATATAGTAAGGTTTTGGATTATCCATTGGCAGATATATATAGATCAATTTTTTTTGAATTATGGATGATAATAGGTTCCCTTTTATAAGTGAGGGAAGGGACACACATGGAATTTGTTAAAAGATTTCAATAAAATAAGGTCAATTTCTTATGAAAGTGGATCCAAATTGACATTAATAAAATAAAATTATGATAAATATATAATTTATTATATTAATTTTAATAAAAGGATACATATATTAGTTTATGATTAAATTCAAAACCTAATTGTACTTATACATGAAAATAAATGACAGTTTTAAAATAATAGGTATTTTCACTATTCATAGAAATTTAAATATTTTTTGAAAAAACCTAAAAATTCACCCAAAAATAATATTTAGGTGATGATTTCAAAATTAATATTAATTAAATTAAGTAATATTTACTTAAATGGTAATAATTAATTATAATTTCCACACACAAAATATAGTGAATTTGTTTTCGAAAAAGACATATTTTTTTGAAGAATAAAATGATGAAACTAAAAGTTGAGTTCTTATTTATTATGTAATAATAAATAATTTATCATTATTCTAAACCTTTATAAAGATTTTTTATAATGTGGTTATTACTATTCATATGTCTAATTTGACATCAAGGTTATAATTGTCACATATAAATAATAATATTATTTTTAGTTTGTCACAACACGTTTAAAGATCAATGTTGCAAGTCAAGAATTCTATTGAGCATAGTATTCTAAATGGTCATGGTGTTACATTGCACCTCCATTAAAAAAATTGTATCCTAATTTTTTTTATCTCGATAGTTAAGGTTTCAATACTTAAATATCCCATTTTTGAGAACTAATATTGAAAAAATTGAAAATAAAATTACCTTTGAAAAGGGGTAGTGGGAAACATAAATGATATATGAAATAACTCATAATTAGATTCCCAGATAAGGTGAAAATTAGAGGGAAGTGAAAATATTTACACAGAGTAGAAATGTATTGTCTAAATAATTATAGAGAGTGATAGAGAAGAGTGTCATGATAAAGTTAGTGATATTAAACCCATAAATTGGAAAGGGATGAAAATACCACCAATTATTAAGAAATGATTACAAGAAGAAAACATTTTCATTTTCGAGGTCCTTTTCCATAGAGTTGGGGGATTTTTTTACCATGAAATATGAGAAAATATACTTACTTATATTCTTTAAATCCATAAATACAATTTCATCTTTTGGTTGAATGATTCAATTAGTTTCCACCTATTTCAATACCATATTCTAATGACAAATGAAAAATATGAATTTTTTATGTCTTAAACACTAAGATTAACATTAAATGGATCATAAGATCCATAAAATAATAACAAGTCATTACTTCATTTATAGATATTTATCAAACCAAAATCGGTAGCACAAGTTATCCAATGTGGATAAATCTTCATATAATTAAAATATATATTAATCTATAAAACCAAAATAATAACAAAAAAAGTTCAACATACACCATTTATTAAATATATAACCTTAACAATCCACCAAAATATGTTTGAACAAATTCCAAATCCAATTATTTTTTATAAAAAAGGTAACTGAATTTCATAAATCAATTTAACCATAATCATTGAATAACATAAATTATCTCATAATGTAACATAACCAACCTGTAAATAATATGATCATATATTCTCTTAAAACATTCTAATCATTTTCAAAAATAACCCAAATCACCAAAAAATCTCAATGAAAATAGATATGCTTCAAAAAATTAACTATTTCCATATTCATTAAATAAAATCAAAGACTATCAAATATATTATCTAAATCCCAAAATATAATAAACATCAATATATATATTTTTCATCAAATAAATGATCAATTTAAATGTCACCAATACTCTCTAATTTACTTTATCAATATAAATAATCTATTTATCAAAACTAGAAATTAGTATCTCCAATTTAGGAACATATTAAGTGTTATCTTTACCTCAATCATGTTTTCACTAAAAAAATCACTTTATCACTCTATCACTATTCTAGGTTATTAGTACCATTTAACATATTATTAAAAATGATTATTTAAAAACAACTACAAAACAATACTTAGATGTTTAATAACCCCTATATATTTAGAAAAAAACATAATATCATTGATAAAACACTTCAAAAATTTAATTCTTAAACACCAATACATAAATAAATTAATCATTCAACTTAATTTGTAAACCATTAACCATGACTCATCGTCTTATTCCTTAATACCCCCTTCTTACAATATAAAATATTAATCATGTATAAATATTGATCAACTTCAATTTAATTTTTTTTAATTTTATCATAAGTAAAACTATTAAAATAATTCACACCTTTCATATGTTATTCGTAGTTTCTCCACCAACAAGAATAAAAACTATACTAATAAAACCTTGCATATCCTTATCTCGAGATTTCCCCTATAAGGTATCAATTTTCATAATGTCCATACATTCCACATTTAAAATAGTTAACCTTATATGACACCTTATAGAAACCATTAATCCCATCTATTGTATTAAATAAACATTTCATTTCCCAAGGAAATTAATTTCTATATATCCTTATTTTATACCCCCAAACATATCTCCATTCCTTTAAGACATTTCCCTATGAGCTTCATCCAATATTATGAATATTTAAAAATATATATCTTGTTTACTCTATGGTCTTCATGAAAATATATTTTTCTCTTATTTGATTCATTTATAAACTCACCTACGTTCATGTTTTTAATCATATTTTGAGATATCTGGTTTGACATAATCATTATATTTGTAGTTCCATCTCCCATTTCATTTGGTTACTCATAAGGACCATCACTACATCATCCATCAAATTCTGAATTAACACAATTCCCCTCTATTTTAGTCATTGAATCTGACCAAAATACATAGTGAGATCAATGATAATCATAGTGATAAATCATATAATCATGAAAAATCATTCAAATGATGTTTAAATCCTGACACATTCTTTTCAATCTATGACACCTTAGGTATAACATAGGTCATTCATGGTCATTATCTATTCAAACAATTTATAATGATTTATAATAAAAATGTGAATTACAAAATCATATCCACATGTAGTGTATATCTAGGTGTGCAGTCTAAGGACTACTCATTGTGAACTGGTGATGATCTAGTTAACACCTAATCAACCCCAATCATAGTTTTCACTCCAAGGTGAATTTGTTTCATTACTGTATCCACTTACTAGTATCAAAACACAGATGTATTTTTGAGAAAAACCACAAAAATTTCATTACAATAATTTATGTTATTATCTTATACTTAGGATTATGTTAACAGTTCTTACAAATGTTTTATCATCATTGTTTCAGAAATAATTAAACTTTATTTTGATACTAACTCTAACAATGCATAGTTTTTATATATAAATGTTAAAACTCATTAAATGAATATCTATTACATATATTAAAATCCATGCTAGAAGAATAAATTTTTAGTGTCTTTAGAAACGTGGATACATAAAAAACTGGTGCATAAAAGATCAAAATAATTTTCCATCACTTTATTCACAACTAGTACCCCTATTGGAAATATCACACACAAAATATTTATTATAAACTATGAAAAAATAAGCATAAGGAAGGGTGATCTCAGATTCTCAGTAAGGGTAAACATAATAAATATAAATCAATGATCATGAATGAGTATATGAAAACAATAAGGGTATGATAACATAATCATGAAATAAAATATTCATACCCAATCATTCAAGGATCATTAATCATGAATCACTCTATAAGGCTTTGTTATAATTGAGGACATAAGTCATAATACTGAAGAATTATTAATAATCAATCTTGTTCCATGAGACACATAACATAATAATTAGGAATAAGTTTTTAGAATACACTTAATTATATAAAATCATTTCCTTAGCTAAGGATCACTTCCAAGACTATCATTTTGGAATGGGTTCACTCCCAATACCATATTATTGGAAAAATACACTTAATGATATTGGACCACTAAAAATTAAAATCTTCATTACCACAAGAGATATCTATCTTTTACTAATTCATTGGAGGGAAATATAATTCTTGACCCACCCATCACAGAATTAAAACCATACATATATTTTCCAAAATATCATAAATAATTCATCATAATACCATATCATAACCCATGGAAAGGATACAAGTTTCATAAAAAATTCATCATCATAATAATAAACTATATAGATAAAGAATAATGATTTTGACCTAGGATCACATCCCCAGTAGAGCATAAAAAACATATAATGATTTTTAATAGATGAAAATAATTTTGAAATATCACTAGAATATGTCATTAAGAAAATACATTTATAATTTGAAATCACTCAAATAAAATCTAAAAATTTCAAAAATATTAATGAAATTTTTTTCTTTTAATGGGACCATGTAAAATTATAAATGAATAATAAATGTAAATAAAATTCATGACAATTTGAAATGAAAACTGTTTATGAGTTGTATATTAAAAAAATTCCTTTCACATTTTTGATAAAAAATACCACATTTAGAAAATGACAAGAGGATTCCTTTAAATACTATTTTTATAAATTCAAAAATGGGTAAATATTACTTAAATAAATATATTTTTAATAGTAAAAACATTCTTGAATTCATTTTAAGGAAAATATGTACATGGATGAAAATATTCCATATCGAAGAGAGAACTAAATTTAGGTTTCCTTAAAAACATTACTACAGTCGCTTTAATACTTAAAGAATGTAATATAAGTGAAAAAAATATAATATATAGAAACAAATTGGATAATAATATATATAATATTTTTTTGAGATATATTATATAATTTTATAATCATAAATTTAAGCATAAAGAATCCTGGAAACAATGAGATTAAAATATGAAACCCTTACCTCAAGTTTGTATTGTATCATGAGCACTCTAAACTCCTATGTACTAAATTAAAATTTATTATGAATATATAAAAAATTAATATTCATACATATAATACCATAAATTATTTACTTATAACATATTATTACTCATTCATTAATAAAATTTCATTATCAACATCATTTCGGGTGTTAACTGCTTCATTTTTCAAGTATATTTTGGTTCAGTATTTATGGTCCCTGAACTTTGATAATGGTTACATCATCAACATAATTTTAATCATGATATAAATATCATATATATTCATTATATATATATATGTAAATATTTATATAAGGTGGTGATAAGAAATTAATTACCTTACTACATGGAGTTGGTAGTCTATACGTACACATGAGTGTTGTATTCTACTATTTGATTGATAGAATGAAAGATAAAAAAATGGTAATTAAAATTAAGATAAAAATTATTATATCATAAATTTAATAAATATTATTTAAATATATACTTTTTAATATCTATGTAAAAAAATAATTTCATCACCTCATTGAGGTTTTAATCCACATGTATAAACGATCAAAATTATCATTTTCAAATGGATCAGAATGTACAGAGAAGATGTTATAATTACAGAAGCATAATTATTCCATAAATATAAAATATAAATATTCTATGCGTTATAGTAACCATCCATGAATTATGGTGATGTAAAATTAATCATATTTCTACATGGATGTGGTAGTTCATAGGTACACACAGCAATACATTTATCTTTATTTTGATGGAGAATTGGTGGTAAATGTTTATGAAGACTTCATAATAACATATTAGTATGTTTATTATAATACATTAATCATTTTTTATGTCTATAATAGGTTAAAATTAATTATCATAAGAAATAAAATCCAAAGAAATTGGTAAATATATATATATATTATTTGAGATACCTCTTTTGGCATACACCTTAAGACTTGAAATATTAGTATTATAAGAATAAAATAATCTCTATGATTAAGGGAGGTAATCTTGGAGGGTTTTATATTAGGTTTTTTCTCTGATCTAGAGGGCTCAAACTTTTTGAATAAGGGAGGAGAAGAGGTTTCTATTTATATGTGAGTGGAGGGATACATGTGGAATTTCAAAAAATATTTCTATAATATAAGTTCACATTCATGTTAAAGTCATTCCAAATAGAAATTAATTCTATGTTAATATAATATAAGGTTTATACATCTTCAAATAATAAGTATTAGATTGGTTTGGGTGTACTTTCTACAATTATCTCTTGGTTTAACCCCAGGTAAACTCATTTTAACCTAAACCACAATAACATTTTTTGTTTTTATTATTCACTATGAAAAAATATAGTTGAAACTTTTAAATAATAAAAATATATTATTCAAAATATTTAATCTATTTTTCCATATTCAATTTTTATAAGAGGAAATATTTTATTTTAAATAACCACACAAAACACAACAAAAACCAGTTTCATAAAAATGTATTGTTAAGCAAAAAAATAACTTTACTTCCATTCCTTGACTTTTAAAAACTATAAAATGAATATTATAATATATTATTGAACTTATAATATAAATATTTTATTAAAAATATTTATAAATATGGATTAATTTGATTTATTAAAATAAAAACATAATATAACATAAAAATAATTTTTATATTGTAATGCGTTTCAAAGATGTAAAATGAACTTATAAAACAATAAAATATAATTATGATTCATATGTAATTAGTTATATTATTTATAAGTAAATTACATTATTTTTAAATTCAAAAATATAATAATACTTCTACTAGAAAGTATTTGAATGCTTATTTATTTGGTATTTTTTAGTATTCACTGAAAATTAAATCTTTTTAGAAAAATACCATGAATTCCCAATAAGATAATATATAAATAAAAATTTCACAAATAATATTCATTACCTAAAATAAAATTAACAAAAAATGAAAATAATAATTTAAATTCTCACAGACAAAATTCAATTAAAATCATTTTCGGAAAAAACTTATTTTTGATGCATAAAATGTCTTTAGTGAAAATTGATTACTTATTAATTATGCATTAATAAATAAATTTTCATTATTTAAAACCATTATTCATATGTTTCATAATGTTTTTAATTACTATTAATACCACTCTTTTGACATCTAGATTATAATAGTCACATTTAAATAATACTATTTTTTTAATATATCACAATTAGTTTAAATCTTGGTGTTGCATGTCAACAAATCCAGCAAGAAAAATATTCTAAATTTTTAGGGACTATATGAATATGGATTATATAATGTTAATAATATATTAAATGGAGAAATAATAACTTAATCCCATCTACACGGATAGCATTCATAGTCCCCCTGTGACCATGAAAGGACTATAAAGATCATTCATCCCAACTTCCTGACGACACATAATATCTCGGAACTCTGTAGGGACCAATTATACCTATAAAGTGTCTTCCAAATTTTATATAAATCTTATAATCATATGAATAAAAGAAAATATTTTAAATTTTCCATTACAGATCTAACGGTGTAGTAAAAAATTAACTTTAAATATTATTTAGGCATCCATTTCAAATGATTAAATAAGATAACATTATATAATCACCCCAAGCTTCAGGACCAAATTATATGAACAAAAACCATGAATCCAAAAGCGATTGAGTTATAATTATCCCCACCAACACTGAGCTCTATTGACAATGGACAAAATTGACCATTATAGTCATATCTAATCATCTCCTTCCCACATCACTTCTTGAATCAAACCATGATTCCAAAGTATTATCAATAATAGAACACCCCACCCTCTCAAGACTATCTCATGTTTGTGAAAATTCTTCACTAAACTTTATATAATGGTCACATTTAGTTCCAAATACACCACACCATAGGAATGAAAATTAAAATAGCTATGTTGATATATTCATATCTAAGAAACAAGGAACGTGTTGTGAATTGTTGGAAATTTTTATGGTAAATATATGTGATAAGACACATATCCACCTTTTCAAACTATAAAAAATAAACCCACCAACGGGGGTTCTTTATTCCCTTGATTATCTAGTTGGTTGTGCCCCAACATTAGTGATAATCAGAATAAACCTCAATCATCTACTATAAACTCCCATAGCCACTGATGATGATCAACATAATACTTACGCCATTTTAAGCTATCACTAATCACTTCCATATTAGGTGAACCAAATCTATCATATCCTATAATAAAATATTCCACAACATAAATATGTCTCTCAATTCCACCCAACATAATGGTGATCAACATAGTCTTCCATATAAGTCTGTGAATGTATACATCTAAATCAATTCTTGTTTGATTTATTATAGAAAAACTATACCAAATCCACATATACTTCCAATAATAATCCAAAACCAAGAATAGAATCCTAAAGAACATACCATATGGTATAAATGTTTTTTGACTACTTATATATGTAAGGGTGGTATGCTATTATAATCTTTAACTGAGTACCCTTCACCTGTTATGACCCTCTTCAAAAACCCAAGTTGAATTAAGGATCTCTTTCTGACATGATATTTGAAGGAACTCTATAAATCCTAACTACCTCATCAAAATAAAAAATCTAGATAATTATTGAAGAACATATCTACAATTGGTAAAAGTGATATTTTTTTATTTGATCTATAATTACACATATCGCATCATGCTTCCATGATGGATTATGTAAATTTGTCAAGAAATCCATTATGATGTCTTCACATTTTCATATCAGTAATGTAAATGGTTGAAAACTACCCATATTATTCTAATGTATGTCTTTATCAGTTGATAAGTTAAGAAACATGGGATGTAATTAATCTAACCTCAATTCATCTATGACCAACAGAACTTCCAACTACTTTCATGATACATCTTCACCACAATATGATTAACTTCCTCGCTAGAGTTGTGGAATTCACCCACAACATCCTTATTTATTCCTGAGGGGAACACCCCTATCACAAAATAAGAGTGTTGAGTCCACTATTAAATACCAACCCCCCATGGTCCCCAAACTATATAAATCATTCCTAATATTCCTATACTCAGAATAAATATTGTTTTACCATGTTTACATTGAATAAAACCAAATATGTGACATCAATTTTATGTAACATTAGATAACTCCTCTCTTTATGAGCTTCCAAATGCAAAATTACCATCAATATCATCAAATTCTACTGCTCTGCTGATTCCTCTACTTCTTGAGATTTTAAAATTAATGTGTCTATAATGACTCAAACTTTTAATACATGTATATTAAATATTTTTTAGATTAATATTCATTACATAAAAAAACCATGCTAGAACATTATAGGTTTAGTGTCTTTAGAAACCTAGAAACATAAAAAATAGATATATAAAACATCTACATCATCTCCCTCTTATTAATTCATAACTAAAACCCTTTTTGACACATCTTACATAATATATTTCTTTATATCTGGGGGAAAGGAAACATAAAAAGGGGTGATCTCAGATTCTCATTAAGGATAAAAAAGGGAGATATTTAAGAAAAAACAAGAGAATGAGGGTATGAGAACATGATCATAACATTATAAGATCACACCATTCATATCAAAGAACAAAAAAATTAATAAAGGTATAAATATTGGATGTTCATAATACATGAATCATAAGGGAATAAAGAGCATAATCCATGAAATCATAACATATGAATAAGACATGAAATTTTGGTGGACACATAAGAATATAAAATAATTTATACAGCAGTCAATGAATCAATTACAATTCCATCTTATGAGTATGGGTTAACTTTCCCTACCATATTCATTATCATGGTTCACTCTGAATACCATAATAGTTAAAAAGTTCATTTACTAGGCTGAGTTCACTCCCATCTCCATCAATTTCTATCACATGGGATATAAATCATTACCCAATGTATTGGAGGGAGATATAAGTCCCACCTGTAACATAATGAAAATCATACATATGTTTTCTATAAGAACATATATTATTCATCATATTAAAATCCATGGAATGAAATGGGTTTCATATACATGATTCAATCCTAACATAACCCATGGAAATGAAATGGGTTTCATAAATATCATTACATCATAAACATAAACCAACCATATGAATAATAAAGATAATATCCTTAAACAAATGTCCCCATTGAAACATAAGTAACACAAAAAAATGTTATCATAGATAGAAAATAATTTTGAGAGGTCACTTGAAAATAATTCTTAAGGAAAATATCTTATATCCTTTGAAATCATTTTGTTTTCATAAAAGATTGAAAATTTATAAAATAAAACATTTTATTTTAAAATAGAATTGTAATATTGTAAAGTAATCTTCAAATAATTATGGTTTCATGATGGTGTAATATTCAATTCATGTAGTTTAAGTTAAAAAAATCATTCCTTCCATATTTTTTTTGATAAAGTCACAAAGATCCTTGTTTAAGAAAAGAAAAGAAATATTCTTATCAAACCATTTTGTAAAAAGTAAAAAATTGGTGAAAATAAATTTAAATAATCATATGATAATAGTAAATAAAATTGAAAATATTTTTAGAAAACATAGATTTTGAAGATAAATATTTCACAATGGTGATTTAAAATGAAATATTCACAACTATTGATGAGATTTTGAAATAATCATTTATCTCTTTATAATCAGAAGAATCGTATGCACCATGAAAGAAATAAAATTAGATAGATATGAAAATACCATAAAATTAATAATATTACTTTTAAAAAACATTCTTGGGAAGTATATACAATAACCAAAAGAAACAAGTAGTGTATAAGGCATGTGTCCCAAAAAAATAAAAGCAAGAAAAAATACCTTACCTTATGTCTTGACACTAATCATACTCATAAACAATTCTTGTATAATAAATATAAGTTTTTTATAAATCTATTATTTAACCATATTATTTTATCTAATTCAATATATTATTTTATTATGAAATTATAGTATCTATTTATTAACAATTCCATGTTAATGTTACACTTCGGGTAATATCCGCTTTGTTTTTCATAAGTGTTTTGATTTGTTATATTTTTGGTCCCCTAACCGATATCATAATTTCATTATATAAAGAATTATAAAAAATATATAAATATAATATATATTAATTATATATGAATTTATGATAATATATTTAATATATAATTAGGAAATGAAATACACCATTCATGGAGATGATAGACCATACGTATGCATGAACGCTGTTTTCATTTTCTTGTCGTATTGAAAAAAAAACAAGGTTAATGAATTATATATAATATAATTATAGTAGAATTATTATTTCATATATATCATATAATTTCACTAAACCCATCCTTAATACATTCTATGTAATGTGTGAATGAATCACATCGCTTTAAGGTGGCGGTAGTCCACATGTCCACAAACAAAGTTATCATAATTAAAAAAAATGAAAATAATGAAGTTATGCATTATATAATAATTAAATGAGAGTAGATACATCATAAATATCATATATATAATATAAAAATATAATTTCCATCATTATTCCAAACCCTAAAAGATGTAAATGGAGGAATTGACAACATCAGTTCGTGATGCGGTAGTTCGTCGTACGCATGAAGGATGATTGTGTATCCCATTTTATGGAAATTTGTGTGAGTGTAGGTAGATAACTTAATATAAAAATACATAATATTATTTATGATACTGAGGTAATTATATAAATATGAAATAAAAATAATTGAATGGTTTTATGGAATAAATAAAACAAAAATGTTCATTGATGAACATTACCTCTTATTTGGGTATCCCCTTTGGATTTGCACAATAGAACGTCATTAGTTGGATTTATGCCCAAAGTAAGGATCCTATGATGAATGGAGATAAGTTGGTAGGATATTTGAACATTTTTTTTCCAAAAAAAATAGTTTTTGATGTACGAAGAAAAGAGAGGGAGAGGTGCCATTTTATAAGTGAGGGAAGGGAACTTTTGGAATTTCTCAAAATATTAATTTGTAATAAATTAAATTTCAATTAAAATACCACCAAATGGAAATGTATTCAAATATAATGTTTAATATGGTTATAATTATATCATAAAAATATATTTTAGACCATTTTTGGTTTAATTTTTATCCATATCCTTTTGATTAACCATTAGTTAACCAATTTTAATTTTAAATATGGTATCGAATTTTTTGATAATAAAAGGTTGGGAGTTTCAATTTTAGTGTGGAAATAGAACCATAAATGGTGAATCTATGATATTTTAGAAAATAATTTATCCCATTTTTCCTTATTTATAGTTATTATTAATTTTAAATAATTTAATAATTTTTTTTTCAAAAAATATCATTACTGTCAATTTTGACACGATTCACAACAATAAATTTAAGAAAATAAATACAATAATATAACTTCAAACCATTTAATTTAATAAATATGTAAAATGTCAAATTAAACTATAAAAGTATTTTATCACCTTATTTAAGTAAAATTATATTTATTTTAATATTTATAATATCATTTAATTAATTGTTTCATTAATTGAATAATTACGACATCATCATTCTGTAATTATTTATGAAAATTATTTGTGCACTAAAATATAAAAATAAAATAATTGGATGCAGATAAAAATTTTATATTTTATAAAAATATATATATTTGAGAATATATTCTATTTATTCCTATATTAATAATATTATTCATATTAAAATTCAAAGTGTGACATTTTGTCACTCTCTTTGATTTTAATTGTATCTAAGTCATTTTTAGGGAAAAGTGTCCATTGAATAATTCAATTTAGAACCATAGGTGTTAGGGGTCAAATTAATTTCCTCAAAAAACATTTTTACAAGTGTTATAATAGTTTTATAATGTTTATAATATTATTTTTACACTTAATTACATGATTTACCCTTAACCATGGTAATAAAAATTACTAAAATTAATATTAATATTGTATAAACATAATAGGAACCTATTTAATAAATTGTTAACTTATTATTAAAATTATTTAATCCATTTTTCACAATACAAAATATATAAGTGGATAAACTTAATTTAAAATTAATCTTTTATATGGGGAGAAAAATTGAGTTTTTAAAGTGAAAATGTTCAAAGGATTGATATGTTTTTATATCCAAATTTAATGTAAATTTGATTAAAATGATATAAATTGTATTAAATAATATTAAATTGATCAAATTAAACATTAAAATCAATCCAAAATATAATTTAACTATATAAATTATTTCTATGAAAAAGATTTTTTCAATTAAAATTAATTAGTATTCACGATTCATCGAACCTTGAAACTTATCTCAGAAATACCAAAAATTCAACCAAATTAAATTTTGATAAAAAAATTTAAAAGAATAATTTTATTTTTTAAATATAATTTATTAGAAGTGTCAAAAAATATTGTTAAAACAAGTGCTCCATCAGAAGGCTGCAAAATTACCTTTTCAAAAAAATAATTCTTTTATATATAAAATATTAGTTGTTTTTATATAATTTCTATAAAACACATAAGATAAATTCTAAAAATTATATTAAATAAATTATATATATGTATATATATATATATATTTCTTTAATACAATCTAAAAAGATTTTTTTTATTTATTGGTATAAAACATTTTTGTGCATAGTTTTTCTATTAGAAAAAAAATTTGATTTCATTTCAAAAAAGTTTTATATGTGTAAATCATACATTCATAATTTATATAATCCTATTCATTCCTTCAATTCTAATAGATAAGTTATAATCGTATTTTTTATATAATTAAAATAATAAAATTATGTTTCATAGGAACTCAGTTTTTCTTGTAACACAAGCCAAGTCATTCTTGCATGTAGTGGGATATTATCTTACTGTAGTGTATAACAAATGACATTGAAGAAAATTAATTTATTTGAAAATCAAAAGTTCGTATGTTACATTATAGCCTGATAAAATTTATTTATCCATCAAAATTCATCATTATGATACAAACGAATGAGGATAATTCTACCTCATCATATCCTCGTGTTCCCATGTATCTTATTCTAATTGGTGGTTTCTCCATAAAAAATTTGACCAAGTGAGTGGTCTTATTCCATAAAAATTTCTCTATATGATCCAGTATTTCAACTAGTTGTTCCTTGTAATAAAGATCTTTCTCTAGTGGTATGACCTATATTTTTATTACATGTGAAAGGTCAGGTACGTACTTACTTCAGAGAGATACAAGGAATATATCATGAACATGAGAGAGATTTGGGGGAGGTACCAAGTGATAGGATACTGTCAGGATGTGATCAAGAATTTCAATTGGATCGATATACCTAGGGATTAGTTTCCCTTAATTTCCAAATTTTATCAAATTCTTCCAAGTAGTGATTTTTAGAAACACCTTCTCACCAACCTCAAATTCTTGATTATGCAGTTATCAACATAACATTTCTACCGACTTTGAGCTACCTTGATATGATGCTGAATGGTTCTCACCTTCACTTCCATTTCTTAAGTTATCCCATGTCCCAATAAATTTATTTCTCCAACTTTATCCTAGCACATTGGGCCCCTACATTTCTAACCATATATGGATTCATTAGGAGGCATCTGAATTCTTGAGTGAAAGCTATTATTATAAGAAAAGTCAACTAGAGGAAAGTGATGATCCCAAATAGCTTTGAAATCCAACAAACATGATCTCAACATATATTCCAGGGTTTGAATTGTTCTTTAAAATTCACTATCCACATGAGGATGATAATATGTTCTTAATATCAATTATTTATCTTATGCTCACTGAAGACTTTTCCAGAACATTGAGGTAAACCTCAAATCCTGATTAGATACAATAGAATGTGGTACTCCAGGAATGATTACTACTTAATGTATATCATTAAAGATGATATAGGGAGAATCCATATCTAAAATAAATTATGTGTGACGACTTAGTAAGGTGATCAATAACCTCCCATATACCATTAAACCCTTTTGAGGTATCGGGGAGTCCAACAAAAAAATATATAGTGTTGTTCTACCATTTCCATTATGGTATGGGCAATGGATGAAAATTCCCCTTAGGCTTTTTTCATTCATTCATAACTTGTCGACATGCCAAGCACTATGATACAAATTCTGTGATATCCCTATTTATTCCTTCCCACCAGAATTATTCTTTCAAGTCTCTATACATCTTCGTACTTATAGGATGAAAAGAGAATAATTAACTATGAGCTTCCTCTAATAGACTCTTCTATAAATCTAGTTTGGAAATAACACATAGAAATTTCCCAATCCTTATCAGTTAATCAGTATCAAGGTTAACCTCTGTAACATTTCTAAACTTTTTCTATAGTTAAACATATTCCTTCTGCACCTCGTCAATTTTCACATGGATAGAGGGTTAAACATTCAATTAAAAAATATATGATTTATCCCCTTCCTTTAAAATTTCTAGATCCATCCATTGAAAATAAATAAATATTGGATCTTTCATGATCCTCATCATAGATAATCTAGTATGGTCCTTTTGACTCAAATCATCCTCCACCTTGTTCTCTTTCCTAGGGTGGTAATATATTGAGTAGTCGTGATCTTTAATCAGCTCCGACCATCTCGTTTGTTGCATCTTCATATCATTTCGAGTGAAAAAATACTTTAAACTTTTTTGATTAGTATATATATCACACCGTTATACATAAATATAATGGCTCAATTTCTTTAATTCTAATATTACCATAACTAACTCCAAATCATGAGTTGGGTAATTTTTCTCAAGCATTTTCAATTATTGTGGGGCATAAGACATCACCATATCATTTTACATGAGAAAAAATCCTACGCCCTTCTTAGATGCATCACTATAGTTCACAATCCTCTCTCTACTATAGAGAAGTGTGAGTGTAGTTACATTAACTAACCTTTTTCCAGATCTTGGAAATTCTCTTCACATTTCTCCGTCCATATAAATATAACTCCTTTTAGAGTCAACTTGGTGAGTGGACTAGATAATCACAGAAAATATTTCACAAAATCTCTATAATATATAGCCAAACCTAGAAAACTTCATATATGAGGTTCTGTTCTTGGACTAGGCCAATGTTAAATAATTTCCATCTTTGTTGGATCCACAAATATCCCAACTCTTATGATTATGTGACCCAAAAATGAAACTTTCTGAATCCAAAATTCACACATTGTAAATTTTTCATAAAGCTTCTCCCTTCTCAGGGTCTTTAGTAAAATCCTAAATTGATCTTCATGTTATTCCTTTAACTTTGAATATATAATAATATTATCTCTAAAAACTACCAAAAACTGATCAAGATGGTCTCTAAATACTCTATACATTAAATCCATGAATATAGTGTAAAAATTATTAATAATAAAAGGAATAAATAATAATTTATAGTGTCTATACCATGTATAGAATCACCTATTGGGTAAGTCATCCTTCTTGAACCTTAAATGATGAAATCCAGAATAAAGATCAACCTTGGAAAATTATTTAGATTCACATATTTGGTCAAATAAGTCATCAATATGGGGGAGATGAGATTTTTTCTTGACAATGATCTTGTTAGGTTCTCAATAATCAATATAGAGTCTCATTGATAAATTTTTCTTCTTAAGAAACAAAAATAAATTCACCCTAAGGTGAATTATTTGGATATAGAAATCCCTTTTCAATATTACCCAAGAGTTTCTTATTCAATTTCTACAACTAAATTGGGTCCATTCTAAAAGGAGTCATTAAAATAGGCATAACACCTCGTATGAGTTCTATTGAAAACTCAACTTCACGGTTTTGTGGAGGACCAAAAAATTATCCTATAAAGACATCAATAAAATATCGTAAAACTAGTTCATCTAGAATTATGAGTTCCTACCCAACCATATGAGATATATAACAATCCTTTATAAGAATCATGACCCACAAGATGGAAGTAATTTCCACTATAAGTTCATATTTATCCTTGTATCGATGGATGATCATAGATTCATTTGGAATATGAAATGTGACTTACCTTAATCAAAATTTGATATGATATCCATATAGAGAAATATGATCCATGCTAAGAATCACATAATACTAAACTAAAGGAATGATCATAATATTTGCAGGAAGCACTTTCTGAAAAACTTGAACCAGAGAGGAATTTTAAACTTGTGATGTGAATATATACCATTATGATATTTCTATTAGACCCGAGGCTATTATTTGATGATAATATAAATTGTTTTATGTTTTTTTCAATCCAAATTGGGTTGATCAAGGAGTTTGGAAGACGAGTGATCCTACTATACATGATGGAATCATTATTTATGGTGGCATTGTTTCCCAGGGTTTTCCAAATTTTTGGGCCTCAAATTCATGAGTTTTTTTTGGAAAAGGTAGGATTTATGTGTATAGGTGAAAAGTATGTATACCATGAATCATAGTTCATAGAACACAAAGGGAATATGAGGAATGGAAATTCTATATATCAGTACTATGCGGACCGCAAAGCGGGATATGTGGACTGTGCAGGGAACATGGTTTGTGGAAGCCTTGCTGTTTTTTGGAGGAAAATAGTTCATAGGATGGATTTTCATTTGTGGAAAGGATGAAGTGATTTTTGGAGACTCAAAGGGATTCATTTACAGAAGAAACCAACTACATCGAAGGGAGTAAGGTTCTACATGGACCATAGATAGAAAATAGTTTACAGGAGGATCACAGTACGCAGTGAAGGCTGTACCAGATAAAAACTTTTCGAAAATTGTATTAGTGATTTTTTCAGATCTATTTTCCTATTAAATTTCACTAATACCTTCATTATAATTATTTAATATGATTATAAATATGTAAGGAATTTTTTTAAGTCCAAAGTGGTTCACGGGAAGACAAGGAGGATTCCACAAAAGGAGAGTTTATCTGCGGAGATAGGCCGCAGGAAGGGTTTTGTGAGGCATTGTATCCCATAAATGAAAATGAACCGTTGAAGGAATATGATTCATGGAATAGGTTATAGTTTATGGAAGAATAAATCATCCATGAATTAGGGATGGTTCGTGAAAGGAGGGTCGATCGATGGAGGAAAATGTGGTCCACAAAGAAGATACAGTTTTTAGAAGGGTAGACAGTCTATAGAGGAGAGGTGGTACGTGAAGAAAATGTGCTACGTAGTGAAACATAGTTCATGGATAAGGAAGGATAGTTCATGGAATAATAGTTCGTGAAATAATAATGTGTGGAAATGTGGATTACATGTACGGTTAAAATCAGTACATAAAGAGAGAATATATCTATATTTGAGGATGTGTGATTTGATGAATGTGAAGGGACCTACAAGTCTATAAACTATGTGGGGATCTCTCCTAAGTTTATGAGATAGGGGATTCATCATAAGTGTTTTGAGGGACATAATAAGCTATACTTAAATATTGAAAATGTAGTGTTCCTTGAACAGAGTGATTGTATCTAAACTATTATACTCCACAACTAGTGAATATTAATGGATTTTGGTATGACCAAAACACTATCGGAATATGTTACTTAGACTATCCATTAGTGGTGAACCACGTACAATTGATATGTTACTTCTTTTCATGTTATTTTTTTTACGAAACATTATCATCAGATTGGTTTAACATGTTCCTACCAATGTCAGAACAATATATGTCATATTAAAAGAAAAAGTAGACACCCTGATTCACCCCTTCTATCTCAGGGTGTTTTAGTGTACTTCATTTTCTTTTCTAACTGAACATATAATTGTTAAGTTAATTTGACAATACCATTGTAAAATTACTTATAAATAAAAGAGTGGTTGGATCCCGAATCAAATAAAATATTAGCTATTTTAGAATAGATGGTAAGTGTACCTTTCATCACTTCATTTCCTTAATCCACATCTCCCATATTGATCACATGTGATTTGCCATTATTTTTGGCCTTAAGGGTTTTCTGATGGAAATCATCATCAATAGCCCTCAGATTTAGGAATTGGTTAACATAATTCCTATTTTTCATTCACTTGAATCATTGAAGTGCGAGAGGTGCATTCTATGTAGAGTTTTCTCTATTAGAATTATTATCTACCTTTTCCCATCACTCCAGTAGTCAACCACCTGATGAAATTATTTCCCATAGTTAAAACATTTAACATCCCCCTTAAGATAGTTTCCTCCATGTTTCTTTCTGTACTTTGAGCATAAAGAAAAGATCATCCTATGTTAACTATAGTTTTTATATTTTCCTTTGAATTTAATTTTTATCTTTTTAACAAGACCATAAGATTGATAGGTAACTCCACTCTTTATCTCAACCTTAAAGAGCACATCAAATGATTTACTCATAGCTATTGATGTCACTTATGGATAATTCCATTTATTTACTTGGTTTTAATCCACTACAGTGTCGATCAATCTTACTTTCAGGATGGATGACTATTCTAGAATCGTACCTTCCATGTATTGTAAAATTATATTCATAGGTACCAATGGATTGATCATAATTTTTCTTATACTCTAGGAACTCCTTATCCATATTTATATGAAGAATATGAGGAAATTACTTATTGATTTTTTTGAATATTCCCCATTCCATGGAGTCAATTTCATCTGATTTCCCAAAATTATTGTTGAGTTTCCACCATTGATCCACACCACATTCAAAATCATATTCTTATAAGATGAATTTCTCATGTTTGGATCATTAGAGAATTTAAAATATCTTTTTAGTGGTCCCGATCCATTGTTTAACCACTAGTTATTTTAAAGACCCACTAAAAGAAGGTGGAAACTGCCTCCTAAAGGACTCAATAGAATGTTGTTCCCTATTTTTCTCATTTAGAAGTATTGCATGATTCATATCTTGAGAGAGGTGTGCGAGCATAATAAAAATATTTTCCATTCCATCTCCCATAAAATTGGTTTCCTCATGATGAAAATAATTGCATTACCCATCACACATAGTATTAACGTGGTAAATTTGTGTTATATCCATTGTCTAAAAAAAATTCATAATGTGAGGAACACTAATCATAGTGGTAAGACAACATAATCAAGGAAAATTGCTTATAAAATTTCCATTACAGGAACCTTAAGTTTTATTATAGATTATTTATGATGATCACCACAAATTTAGTATTGATTCTTATACTTAGACTTATCCTTAATGATCCTACTAATGTTTTATCATCTTAGTTTCTAAAGGATGACTAAAATTTTTCTATAATACCGACTATAATGACACAATCTTTTCATGCATGGATATTACATATTTTTTTAGATGAATATTCATTACATAAAATAAAAAAACAGGCTATAATCATATAGGTTTAGGGTCTTTAGAAATTGGAAAAATAAAAAACTAATTCATAAATCATCTACATCATCTCTAGATTATTCATCTCTAACTAGAACCATTTTGACACATCTTACTTAATATATTTCTTCATATCTTGGGGAAGAAAACCTAAAAGGGGTGATCTCAGATGCTTAGTAAGGTTAAAAAGGATGATTTGTAAGAATAAACTTGTGAATAGGGGTATAAGAACATGATCATAACATTAGAATATCACACAAAACATATTAAATATCATAAACATATATCAAGGCATAAATACTGGCAATTCATAAGACATGAATAATAAGGGAATCAAAAGAATAATCCATGAAATCATGACATTGGAATAAGACATGAAATTATGGTTGGAATATAAGCATATAAAATTATTTCCATAGTCGTGAAGGGATCATTTTCAAGGCCATCTTAGTAGTATGGGTTCAATTCCTATACCACCTTGTTACTCATGGTTCACTCCCTATCTTAGCGAACAATTTCCATTACTGAACTGAGTTCTCTCCCCATTACATCTATGTCTATCTCATGAGATATGAATCTTTAACCAATTCATTAGAGGGAGATATAGGTCCCACTTATCAAATAAGGAAAAACATACATTTGTGATCCACAAGAACATAAATCATTCATCATATCAGAACCCATGGAATGAAACTGGTTTCATAAACAAAATTATGTCATAATATAACCCATGGAAAAGAAATAGGTTTCATAAATATCATTCCCTCATAAACATAAACCAAATATAGGAATAATATGGATAGTATCCTCGAAAAATATCCCCATTAATACATAAGTAACATCAAAGAATTTTATTGTATATGGAAAATAGTTTTTAGAGGCCGCTTGAAACTAATTCATGGATAAAATATCCTTTTTAATTTGAAAACATTTTATTTTCACAAATTTTTTCACAATTTTATAAGAAAATAAAAAACCCCCTTTAGTATATTTTTATCAGTAAAGTCACAAAGATCCTTTTTCTGAAAATGACAAAAATATTCTTTTCAAACCGTTTCATAAAAACTAAAACATGGGGAAAAATGAATTTAAATATTCATAGGAGAATATTAAAATATTTTTTTAAATTTTTTTTTATAAATCATGGACATAGAAGATAAATATTCAAAAATGGTGATTTAAAATGAAACAATCCCAATTAGTGATGGGATTGTGAAATAATAACTTATCACATTATAATTAGTGGAATCATATACCCCATTAAAGAAATAAAATTATATGGATATGAATATACCATAATATTCAAAATAAAAATCATAAAAATTTCATGGGTAGTATATTCACCACCCAAAAGAAACAAGTAGCGTATAAGGCATGTGTCCCCATCCAATATTCTGATTTTTTTCAAATAATTTAATAAAATATTATTTTTATAAAATATCGTCAGTGTTGATTTTCACACTTTTAAAAAAATTGACATTATGAAAATAAATACATCAATGTAACATCAAAATAATTCATTTAATACACCCCTGACATTTCATATTCACCTATTAAATTTTTGGATAACCTTAATTCAAATTATATTTATTTTAATATTTATAACATCATTTAATTTGTTGTTTCATTAATTGAATAACTACTGCATCATTATAGAGTAATTATTTATGAAAATTATTTATTCCCTAAAATTTAAAAATAAAATACCATGATGTATACAAAACATTTATATTTTAAAATAATATATATAGTAAAAAATATCTTCTATTTTACTCCATATATAAAATATTATAAATATTAAAAGTAAGAGTAAAACCTTTTGTAACTCCATTTAATTTTAATAATATCTATGTAATTTCCATGTAAAAGTGTCTATTAAATAATTAAATTTTGGAAACTATATTTTATGTGTTGAATTATCTTCATAAAAGAATATTTTTTCAAGTTTTATGGTAGTTTTCTAATATTTATAATTTTATATTTACCCTTAATTACCCAATTTACCCTTAACCGTGGTATTAAAAATTTCTAAAGTTACTATTCATATTGTCCAAATATAAAAGGGAACTAATTAATAAATTGGTAACTCTTGATTCCAAATATGGTATCTATTTTTCATAATTCAAAACATATAAGTGGGTAAAATTAATTTAAATTTATTCTCGTAGATGGGGATAGAAAATGAGTTTTTAAGGTGAAAACATTTAAATGATTGATATGTTTTTATTGCCAAATTATATGTGAAATTGATTCAAATTACTTATATTGTATTTAATGAAAAAAATTATCTAATTATAATTTAAAATCAATAAAAAATATAATTTAACAATATAAATTATTTTTATGAGAAAGTTGTTTTCAATTAAAATTCAGTATTTTTCACACTCAATCAAAATAAGAAACTTACCAAAAGAATAAAAAATAATTCAACCAAATTAAATTTTGATATTAATATTTAAAATAAGAACTATATTTTTTCAAATATAATTTATAAAAGTTTCCAAAAATAGATTAAAAATAAGTGGACTATCAAATGAAGGAAAAATGACTTTTTAGAAAAATACTTTTTTTTTGTAAATGAAATTTTATTTGTGCATATATAATATATAGAAAAAACAAATGGCTAATGCTAAAAATTAGGTTAAATATTATATATTTATATATATTATTAATATAATCCTAAAAAAGAGTTATTTTTTTATTTATTCATATTAAAAATACTTGGGCATAATTTTTCATTCAGAAAAACATTTCTTTTTATTTCAAAAGGGTTTTACATGTGTAAATCATAATTTCATATTTTAGTTAATCTTGTTTATACCCATAATTCTAAAATTTAGGTAATAATTTTATTGTTTAAATAATTAAAATAATGAAATATTTTTTCCTTGAAACTCAGCGTTGCATGTAACGTAAGCCAAGTCGGAGTTGCGTTTAGTGAAAGCTTATCTTGGTGTAGCGTATAACAAAAGAAATTAAAAAAATCATTCAAAACAATTCTATGTGTTTCAGTGTCCACAAAAAAACTAACATTCCATGATGTATAAGTTCACTAAAAAAATTATAAAGTTAATCATCCTAGCACCATCGACTTAGGTTAAAATAAAAATGAGATAAGATATATGTCAAGATATTGTGGATTGAATACACTACGAATCATTCACTGTATAATAATGTCTCCGATTATTCAAGGCATGAAAAAAATACCAACTCCATATCATTCATGGGATAATTGTTCTGATTCAGTCACTACTACGTTGACCCATAAAAACCCATTTTACACTTTCTCGAACTAATAACCTAGTTCAAATTCATATACATCAAAAAATATGAGGAACCCTTCACCAGAATCTATAAAAGTGACACATGTGTAGAGGTCATCGACCTTTTTAGCTTATCAAAAACTCCTTTGAACTTATCAATGAATTCAAAATTGAAACCTTTTTGGGTCAACACTTTCATAAAAGATGACAACATCAAGAAATCCTAGATGAAGCATTGATAGTAACCTTCCAACCAATGGTAACTCTATATATCAAATGAATTATTGGGATGATCCTAGGAAATCGATGCATTTCTTTGTCTGGGACCATTGAAGAATCCTTCTCAGAAATCACATACTACAAGAACCTAACTTCCCACCTCAAAAAATGAAACATGAATATATTTTCATATAACTTATGCTCTCATAGTATCTATATCACTATGTAAAAATGAATAATGTGATACTCTTTCAATATAAATTAAACCAGGATTCCTTCTATAAACACCAAAACTATTGAGTGAAGGTATTTATGAAAGGAATAATTTATTATGTACATGAATTTGGTATGATAATTAGTTATTATATTCCAAATTTTTCATATATTATTTAAAAAAATACATACCACAATATTTCATTGGTAAATTTAAAAAGATATTTTTAGATTTAATATCTTGGACACTAGGTACATAATATATAGATTATATATATAAAAAAAGTATATAAACCTCTTCAAAAAATATTTTATAGCTCTATCCTAGGACACATCAATACATATGTTTTTTTGGGGACATATATCAAAGGGAAAGTGTAAGAATAGATCCCATTAAGGGGATAAATTAGAGAAATTTAATGTAGGTGATCATTGTATATAAATCATGTGGCATAACATAATAGAATGATCATAATTACATGATGTATAACAAGGAAATTTTTATACCACATAAAAACAAGACATTCATAATAATATCAAAATGATTGATCTATAAGGTGTCATAAAATATATTAATAATTTTATTCACTATGGTATCATGGACCATTACCATGGTTCCCTGCCAAGGTATCATCAAAATTTTATTTGTAGAGATTATTTATTTACCTAACTCGTTAGATTGACATAAGTGGGAACCCTTCATATGTTTAAATTTATGTGCTCCACATAGATTATATATCATAATTAATTAATTTATTTTTAAACCATGTAGAATAAATAGCGGATTTCAGAAAACATCACCGAGTTTATATGATTTTAAAACCATGAAGTTTTCATCATTTTTAACCCATGAGTGTGGAAGGTGGGTTTCGTAAATAGAAATATACAATCAATATAATTTAAATACATCTATATTAATAACCTTAAATGGAAATATGGTTGTGTATTCATAATATGAACGCATGTCATTGAAAATCAATGAATGATCTCGATAGCATAATTGGTATACAAAATTGACTATAAATTGAGATTATTAGGAGATAATGGTCACCTCTCATTTATAAAATATCATTTTTATAGTAATGGATTTATTATAGATACATAAAAACATAATAAATTCAAAATTAAAAGACATAATATAAAGGAAGTATTTGAAAAAAAAGAAGGAAATAGGAAGAGAAACCCTTACTTTAAGTACTGCTTTCTATGATTATAGGGGTGACACATTGAGGGTTTAGGTGATTCTACAAAGGAATTAATAAAAAAATAAAAGGAGGGAAAAGATAATGATATTTTGAGTGAATTAAATTGTGGTGAAGAGTAGGGTACTCATGGAAAAAAGAGGACAATTTTTTATTATTTTTAAAATATAGCCTTTAGAATTATAGGATTGGGAAAATACACATTCCATGGGACACCCATGGTTTTGGATCATTATTTATGAAATGAAGAAAATTATTTTCAACATATTAAAATTTCAAAATGATATTTCTATTATTTATAATAATTTAACCATAAAAGGATCCTTTATTTATTAATAATGATTTTAAAAAAGATTTTTTTGGACTTTTGAAATTATTTATATATTTTATCAAATTATTTCAATACTTATAAAATTATTAAATAATTATTTAAAAATATTTAAGTTCATTGAAAACATAATATATCTTATCACATCATTATTACATATTGATGAATTCCTAAAATATATAGAAAATAGAAAACAATTTTTTACTATTCACTAAAAAATAATGTATATTTGAAAATTATCAATAATTCATCCCAAAATAATTTTATTGCACTGATTTCAAATATAATTTTTATATTATGATTAAATTTAATAAGTATGAGAATTAATTATTTTAAATATTTAAATATATTTTTTTGATAAAATATTATTTTTAAATGGAAACCCATTATTTATTCAAATTAAAAAATTATAAATTTTATAATATCATAAATATTAATTGTTAAAGAATTTATATACATATAATAACATATTTAAAATATAATTATAATACTTTTGAATTTTTTAAACTGGTAGTTTAATATTATATTCTGTATTTTTACTATGCCAATAATCAAATAATGTGATTTTTTCAATGGTTAGGTATTGATGATCACATTGCCCTTTAAACCCTATATATACATCTAAATTATCATACACTATCATTAAATTATTAAATTATAAAGGTCATAAAATTCCCTTGATAATCTCTACTATATTACTAGCGCTTCTCTTTCTTTTAAAAAACATTATGGCCGAAGTGATCTTCATGGGTGAATTCAAACCTATGGAGTTTACCTTGGTGTGTTCACTATTATTTTTTGTTGATCTCCATAAACTATTTCAAGTTTTTATGGTCAATATTATTCTATGATGTCTAATGTTACTATGAAATTCAATAGTATTTATATGTTATTCTATTATAAAACATATTAAAATAGTTAATGTGAAACATGAGTTCTTTAACTCATAATTGAATAAATTTTGTGACGTTAGATTTTCCCAACTTTAAAAAAAATTCACTCAAAATTAATTTCCTTCCACAAGATAAATGGGTATATTTTTCAATCACCATTTCTCGAGGCTTTGAGGTTACTTCATCAAACTTGGGATTTTCCCACAATACTTTTACAAATTGAGCTATCTTGTTCTCCACCACCTTTTCTTTTTCCTCTAGAATATAGATTGGTTGTTCTTTATAGGAATGGTTAAGTTCCTATTACACACCATTTAATTTGATTATATGTGATGGGTGAGAAATATAAATTATCAATGGGGACAGAAAATATGTCTTTGACATTGGAATGATTTATAGGTAGTGATAATTAATAGTCAAATTCCCCAATAAGATCTAGATTCTCTATTATTCCATTGTACATTATACTAGGTTTCCCCTAATTTCTAAATATCATGACTCTTTTACATGGTAACATTTTAAGGATTACTTGATCCCAAAATTAAAATTTTAGGCCCTTACTTTTATTATTATTGTATTTTTTTTGAGTTTGAGTAGTTATCTCATACCACCCATCAATCTGAGGATGATAGGACAAGATTAGGTTTACTTTTTTATTCATATACTTTTTATGGTTTATATTTAACATAAAAGTAAATAATTTATAAGAGTAATATATAATTGATAATTATGATCTATGAATCCTCACCACTTCTTCAACATATAGATAAGTTAGGCGATCAATGAGGAAATCTTATTAAATAGAGATAAAATGTAAAAACTTTGTTAATATATCAATAGTTACCCATATGTAATTTTTTTTATCTTGCAGGTCTTACAAATTCTAGTAATGAAGTCCATAATGATGTTTCCCTACTTTCATACTGCTATGGGTAGTGGTTATGGTACTCTTATAGGATGTTTTTTCTCTAGAATTATATGGAGTCATAACAAAAATATTACAACATAATCGCCAATTTCCCTCTGTATTATCCTACCAATAAAATTTAGCATAGATCTATATACATTTAGGTGACTCTAGAATGTATAGATAATTCAGATATATGGGTTTCATCCATCAAATATTTGTTTAACTATTGATAATATGGTATATATAACCCTATACTTAACCTCAATACTCCATACCGATCAACCTAGAACTCAGAAAACTTCTAGTTTTTCATTAAATTTATCTTAGTTCTTAACTTAGGAATGTCACTTTTTTAATTTCTTGATTTTCACTTGTAATGATGGTTGAAAAATCATATCTCTTAAATTAAAAATTCATTTTTTTTATATTTGTTAAGTCCTTGATAAATGGATCCAAATCAAGGATAATAATTACATGAACACCATGATATTTCCTACATAATGAAAAAATGAATTTTTTTGATTTTCTAGGGTGGTAATGAATTGAATAATCATAGTACTTATGAATTTACAACTATATTCTTTCTCACATGTTTATTTATTTCTGTGTTTATATGTACATAATACATTGGTGGTTTGTTTATATATGAAACTTCTCTCTGTAAATATAATTTCTCTCTATATTTAATGAAAAAATACCTATAAGAAACACCAAATCACATGTCAAATAATTATTCTAAATACACTTCATCTATTGAAATGCATATACAATTTTTTTTTTCATTTTTCATGATAACAAATTAAATTCATTTCAAGGATGAATCTATATAGAGGAAAAATTCTTCTCTGTCAAATCGTAAATATAGTATAGTTATAATAACCAACCTCGACATTAGTTCATAAAAAAAATTCTCTACACACTTTTACCCAGTTGAACTTAACTCCCATTCAAGTTAATGTGGTTATTTGATTATAATGGCTTGAAAAGCTTTTCATACGTCTTATATAGTATCATGATAGACCAAGGATAATATGAATCTCATTCTTTATTGTAGGATATAGCCTCTCCTCCAAGTAATTTTTCTTAAGTGGATCGATTGAGATTCCTTAACTTGTTATAGAGTGTCCTAATAACTCTTCTTAATATAAATAGAACTCACCTTTAAGAAATTTATAAAAAATATTCTATTTCCTTGTAGTTTATACTATGACCCATAGATGATCCGCATGTTCCTCATAACTTTTAGAATATATTTGAATATTATCTTTCAAGAGAATAGGAAATTTATCAAGGTAACCACTTAAGATTATATTTATAAAATAAAAAAATATAGAAGAAGTATCAATTAAGAAAAAGGGAAAATCAACAAACTCAAAAATGTCCATACTATGTTTAGAATGATGTATTTGGGATATATGATTTCTTCCACCTTAAGTGAAGATACCAAAATCAGAGGTTAATCTTGGAGGAGGATTAAGACCCAAAATGTTTATTGAATAGATCATCCATAAAAGAGAAGAGATCATTTTCTCTTTATAGTGATCCAAATATGTTCTCAATAATCAATTCATAGACACATTGATCAATGTTTCTTCTTCTCAAATAGATTATGTTCTCCCTAAGGATACACATGTAGTTGAATAAAATCTTTCTCCAAAATAGCTTGTAGTTTTTTTATTTAATGACTCTATCTCAATAGATGTTTCTATATATGGGGTCTAAGATATACTTTGGTATCTAGGTATGAGTTTAATTTAATATTCCACCTCTATTTTTTGGGGGATAACTACATAATTATTAAAGAAATAAATCAACATATTCGAAAACAATGGGTATATTTCCTATAATTTTTACTGTCACTTTCTCCCTTCTTTACTAATCATTATAATAAAAAATTATGTAGGTGGTGGTTCTTGAGAAAACTTTATTTAGGATACCTATATTTTAAAAACAATTTCATGTTTCCCTTTTAATACCACTAAAATATCCTATATTCTATTTTTAATCTTGTCAATATACATTATGTGGGAAAATTGATCCGAAATTCTATATTGAATTCCACTATTTGAATTAACACTAGGTTTTCTATGATATTTTACTCACCAAATTTCCTAAGGTAATTTTTATATACCCTTTATGGTTTAATAAATACACTAATAGTTTTAACTAATAACTCAACTTATATCAGTTCATAGTTCAATTCATTGTTTCTTTAAAACATGAATGGAATAAAGTAATGAATAAAACTATAATCGAAAAATTTACTTGCATGGTTTGATTGTGAAATGAGTGTATCTACCACTATATCATTCAAATAATCAACTTTAACTGTTATTATTAAAAATTCATGACCTTTCTCCCTTTTATTCTACTACGTTGATGGGGGTTTCTCTCCATTATATTTTATTTTGGACATTGTTTAACAAAGTGTATATTCTATCCATATTAAAATAATTATACTATAAGCTCTTCTTGTCCATTTTTTAATTTTTAATTTTAATTTATATTTTTGCGATTTAAATATTCATGATGGCCTCAAGCTATATGTCCAACCATTCCTCACTTATACCATATTCAACTTATTATAGGAAATTATTTAAATGTTTCTTCCCTTGTACATGGGTAATTTTAGTTTCTTGTTCTTATAATTCATTCCATGATACCACATCATACCTTAAAACTCTATTTCCACATTGAATGAATGTTTCAATATTTTATCACAACTCCCAATGCCTCATATTTTAAGTGTTTTCCATAGATGAGGTCTTAGTACACTAAAGAATCAATTGATATTTCCCTTAAAATCAATGACAAATATTGAATCATTTCATTATTGACTTTTAAAATATATTTCATAACTTATTATTGACTCATTTTCATTTTAATTCATCTTTATTAATTCTCTTTTGGTTTTTATTTAGTCTTTATAAGAAAAATACTTATTTAAAATGACCATTCTGAACACATCCCACTCCATAGCTTCAACATCACCCTTTGGATCCATGTTTTTGGTTAGTTCCCACCACTAATTGACATATTACTCTAAGTTTTATGCTACCAAAGTAAATCTTTCTTTCACAAAAAATAGAGTACAAAAACAATATATTCTATGGTGTTTATCCATTTTCTATGATCAATTGATCAAAGGGTCAACTAAAATAAAGTGTTTGTTGATGCATGAGGGATTAAATTGACAGTTGTTCCTTCCTTAGTGAAGTTGGATTCTATATGTGGTTTAGGTTATAATTGACAACCTTAGATAAATTATTCAACAATATTATAAAATTTTCAACTCTATCTTCTATCATATTGAAAATTCCATAATTTCATTTTCTCTAACATCTTTTATTTACATGATTTCTTATATTTCTCACCATTTTTAAAAAATAATAAAACATAAATGAGAAATTTGGTAGGCTTATAAATCATATTATAATAATTAAAAAAGGGAGCTGACTCTTATAATTTTCTAATATCATTATTCTAGGATCATTTACATAAATCGTTTCTAAATTCTAAAATATAAATAATTACATTAGCTATATGTCCTTCATAAAGGTTTTTAAATAAAATGTGATAATCAAACCCATAACCCCTAAGATTTTAAAACAATGTGTGACATTGGACTTAATTGTTGTGCACTGAGTTGAGACCATGTTAATACCCAATTTTTTTTCAGGTTTATTACCCCTAGGTGAATATGATTTAGAGATAGAAACCACCTGTAGTATTTAGAAAGGTATATCATTTCTAGGAAACCACACCCTCTATAATTAACAAAAAAGTATGTTTTTCTATATTAGTCTCATCATAATGGTTTTCACTAATGTTTTCTAGTCTATATTTACATAAATAACTATAATTTTTTTTGATACCAACAATGATGCCTCATAGTATTCATAACTTATTTTTCACATAATTCAATAACATAATAATGAATTGATAAATTCAAAGGGATATTTTTAGGATTAGTGTATAAGAAAGAAGGTACATCACACTTAGATCACATTAAAAAAATTTATTTAATACTCTTGAAAGAATTATTTATCACTCTATACTGGGCCACTTAACTACATATGATTGGGGATATACATCAAAGGGAAAGGTATTGAATAAATCCTAGTAAGAGGACAAATGGAGTAAATGTAATGGAAGTGAACATCATGGATAAATAATGTGAAATAACATAATATAAATAGAATAAGTACTAGAGTAATATCATAAAAATGTGAGTACATTAGAAAAATGATATATTCATTTGAATATTACCAAGGTTTATCAACAAGGTGTCATAAAAAAATATTTTTAAGGTAATTCATCAAGGTATCATGAAACATTAACATGTTGTGATTACAAGGTATCATAAACATGTTATCTCAAGAGATTAATTCTTTAACCAATACATTAGAGCTCTATTAGAGAGAACCCTTCTTATGAAAAAATTTATGGGTTCCATAGATATTGTACATCATAGGAAATTATTTAATATATAACCCATTTATAATAAATATTGGGTTTTATAAAAAATCATTGAGTTCAAAAGAGTTTAAATACATGTAATTTTCATAATTTTTAACTAATGAGTAGGGAATGTGGGTTCTATACAATAAAATCCAAAATAATTGAAGTATAATTATATTTGTATGAATACCCTAGAATAAAAATATGATTGTATTTTCATAACATTAAATCATGGAATGGAATATCAGTGATTAGTTTTTACAACATAAAGAGTATATAATTCAAAAAAATTATTTTATTAAAAATAAATTTTTTTGTGTTTAGTGTGAACTCTCCCAAAATCACCTAAAATATACAAAATTGTTATCTTGAATAAGAAAACATGAAACCATTTACAAAAAAATGACCCTAAACATTATCTTGGAAAGAGAGAATGTGCCACTAACATTAGGTGAAATCCCAAAAACAATAAAGGTTTATAATAAATTCCAAGGGCTTACTAAATCATTAATGGATAATTTTTCCATTAAATACACACAAAATGTTAGGAAAAAATTAGAACCAACCAAACCAATATAATTTGGTTCATGAAAATGAAATTATAAAACTATAAATATAATAACCAAACAATATTTGAGTAACATTATAAAAAATAAAATGATAAACAGTAAGAACCCAAAGTAATGTGAAGTACTCAGATTAGTGTGAGATCACTAAGAGGGGGAGGGGGGTGAACCAGTGTTCCTTTTTTCTTTTTGAAAATGTCTTATTTTAAATTAATTTTATTTTCTTATTGAAATCCTAGATCCACTATTCTTGCATATATAAGCATTACCTTGAGTAATGCAATAAATACAAAGGCACAAAACACAAGGATTTACATGGTTTGTTATAAAGACCGACTCCTTTTTGTGTTGGTTATTCTAACCAACTTTGATTCCTACTATAATCAAATTATAAATTAAAATGGTCGATATAGATTCACACAATGTATTTCCAGAATCCTCAAAGTATATTCTTTATACTACATCCAATAGTGTTACTAGAATCCACACTAGCCTACTCCAGAACCTTCATTAGAGACTTCAATTTGTGAATCACACAAGAGATTTCTCATGCTCTCTGATAAAACCATGATACCTCCTCCTTTATTCAGTTATTGATTAACTATAGGATGATCTATTTTTATTCCTTCACAATATTGATGAATATGGCTTGCTCGTGTACCAATTCAAGTACTTTTTTCTAAGCTTCTGGTCATATTTAATAAATTTTGATCACACACGGATGATCAGTTACCTCAGTGAAACTATTCTTAGGCTGATATTTTTTCTTATTAATATGAACAACTGATGTAATGACCCACCAATTCTCATTAGCTCGAGAGTACAACGAGTCATTACTAAAACTTAAGAGAAATCCTTAAGATGCCAAAGGATGGCAATAAATTCCGAAGGGTTCCAAATACAAGTGGGGGATGATTTAACTTTTTAGAAATAAACCAATTGAAGTTCCCAATCAGGATCTGAGTATCACTGAGAGGGGGAGGGGGTGAATCAGTGATATCCTTTTTCTTTTTAATTTTCCCTTTTTTGAAACAACCTTAGCCTCCTGTTAAAGAGATTCTTCCCTGCTGAACACACACAACCACAGGAACACAAGATTTACAAGGTTCACTACTCAACAAGAGTAGCTACGTCCTTGGTATGGTACGGAAACAATCCAGTACCACACAATCCACTAGAAAACAATCCTTTGATGTGGAATACAACGAGTAGGATATACCCTTACACTCGTGCAGCACTTTAAAAAACAATCTAATAGTGCATGTTCTCCCTCTTAGCACAAATAGGGTGACACAATGTTTCAGTGCTTCTTTACAATTGAACAGATGTATTCTCTGAAGTACAAATCTTCACTTTCTTACCCAGAAGCCGGTAAGAACTTTCTTACGCACTACTGAATACGTGCGAAGACCCAAAATATTTCGCGCAACCTTTAGGGTGCCTTGCGCACAATTCAAATGTCTTGCGCGTAAAAATCCCTTTTGGCGCGAAAAACGTTTTCGCGCAACTTTCCTTTTGCGCGCAACTTTTCCTCTTTGCGCGCAACTTCTCAATTTTCCGCGCAGCTATCCTCTTTTCATGCAAACTTATTTCTTTTCGCGCAACTCACTTAGCGTATAATTTACGCGCACCAGAGCTCTGGATTTATTCTAAGTGTCGAGCATTAACAACTAACAAGGGTTAGCCTCATATTTATAGGCATTTTTGAACCCGCGCGAAAAACAATAATTCGCGCGTAAAACCTCCTCCATGCGCGTAAAAAATCTTTTATGCAACTTCGTATTCCGCGCCATGCTTAAAGTTTTCGCGCACCTCATGCCCTTGCCATTTTTCATCCTTCTAATCATGAAGCACTAATTGCGCGCAAAATTCCGCACAACGTTCTATATTGCGCGCAAACCCAATCTTTCCTGCAACATCAGATTTCGCGCACTGCTCCAATATTTCGCGCATTTTATGCCTTTGCCAATTTTTGATCTTCTGATCTCGAACCATCATTTTCGCGAAAACTTCATTCCTCAATTTCGCGCACCATGCCAATATTTCGCGCATCCCGCAGATTTTTCGCGCAACCCGCTACTATTTCGCGCATCTCGCAGATATTGCGCGCACCACTTTATTTTTGCGCGAAACATGCCTAAGTTTCTGCGCACTCCATTCCTTTGTCATTTTTCAACGTTATGACCTTGAATAACTCTTTTGCACATATAAACCATCTTCAATCTTATGCGCAACATCCATTGCCAAGAACATTTCTTCATCTCCCGATTTTCAGGCCCTAAAATTTGGCAAACACTGGAAAACGGCGCCACCTTAAACTGTGCTTTTCTGCCATCCCCAGATTGTCTATTGCTTTGCCATTTTGTCTCTTTACTTCTTCCCATAACCATTCTTCTGTTCTTATCACGAATCCCACTATCGTGATATTTATCCTTTGATAGATCAGCTTAAGCATCGTCAGAGTTGCAATGAGAACTGAATCTTTCCTATCTTCCAGCAGCATCATTCCTTCCAATCAAAACATTATATGACTGGCATCATCATTTCTCCCCCTTTCCTTCATAAGGCTTGCATCAAAAGTTCTCCTAACTCATGATTTGTGTGAAATACATACCAGCAAAGCATCGTCTGATTTATGATCCTTCTACAAAGTGAATTGATTTATCGCCTTTGACAACAAAATACAACACTCTGTAAAAGATAACTCTTCAAACTTTCATCTTTATTCAACCTGGTCCCAACAATCTCCCCCTTTGGATTTTGTTGTCAACAAAGATTCTTAAATCACTGAATTTTGACACCTTTTGCAATGGATTACTTATCAACAAATCTAAGCCTACGTGAGCTAACTCATTGTAGGAAACAAGATTTATTGACAACCAAAACCATGCTGTCCAAAAGCAGTGACTGTAAAATCTCATGAACATACCTCCTCATCCTTCTTCAGAACATCTTTCAATCTTTTACTTCAGCATTCTTCACTCTGGAAATAGCATTCTTCACTTCTTCAACTTTCCTGTAAAACAACTTTGTTTCCTACAACCACTCCAACAAATAGTTAGAATAGTTCACTCACATGCATGCTGAATTCACAGCTTACCCACAACTCTCCCTTAATACATTCTTCCTTATGGATAGATTTATGAAACAATTATCCCCCTTGACAACACTATCCAAAGCTAAGACAAGAGAGGGGACAGAAACATGTACCTTAACCTTGATGAGAAGGAGGTTGTACACCCATGTTCAACCTCAACTTTGCAAATGGTTCCTTCGGTAACGGTTTTGTAAATATATCAGCAATTTGTTCAGATGTAGGAACATACTCCAGCCTCAGTTCATTATTTTCAACCTACTCTTTGATGAAGTGGTACTTTATATCAATGTGTTTTGAACGAGAATGTTGTACTGGATTTCTTGTAAGATTGATTGCACTCTGATTATCACAACCCAAGAGCAATGGTAGCTTTACTTCAACAAGTAGATCTTCCAGCTGAGTCTTCATCCACATTAGTTGAGTTGCAGCTTGAGTAGCAGCAACATAATCAGCCTCAGCTGTGCTAAGAGTTACTGAATTCTATTTCTTGGTATGCCAACTAACACAGCTTTTTCCTAGAAAGAATACTCCACCAGATGTGGATATTCGATCATCAACATTTCCTGCCCAATCAGCATCAGAATACCCAAATAGATCAATATTTTCAGATCCGTCATACCGGATTCCAAAGTTTGTTGTGCCTTTGATATATCTGAGAATTCTTTTTCCAGCAATCAAATGTGATTCTTTAGGAGCACTCTGAAATCTTGCACATAAAGTAACAGCATAGACGATGTCGGGTCTTGAGGCAGTCAAATATAGCAGACTTCCAATCAGTTTTTGAAACTCTTTCTGATCAACTTCCTTGCCTTCTCCATCTTTAGACAACTTGGTTCCCACTAAAATCGGTGTGGAAACTGGTTTCGAATTTTCCATGCCAAACTTCTTCAGAAGTTCCTTAGCATACTTTTCTTGAGACAGAAAAACATGATTCTTCTTCTGTGAAATTTGTAACCCAAGAAAGTACTTCATTTCACCTAGCATGGACATCTCAAATAACTTCTTCATCTCCTCAGCAAATTTTTCACATGATCTTTCATTATTTCTAGCAAATATAATATCATCGACATAAACAATAACGATCAGTGAAAACTCCTGACATTTCTTGATGTAGAGATTGCTGTCAACTCTCCCTTTCTTAAAGTTCATCTTCTTCAAGCAAGTATCTAATTTAGAATACCATGCTCTCAGAGCCCGTTTTAGCCCATACAGATCCTTCTTCAACCTGCACACATAGCTTTCATCTTTCCCAATAACAAATCCACAAGGTTGATCAATTTAAACTTCCTCGTCAAGATCACCATTCAAGAATGCAGATTTTACATCCATTTGAAAGATTTTGTAACCTCGTTGTGCAGCAATGGCAAGAAATATTCTGATTGTTTCTAATCGAGCTACTGGAGCAAAGGTTTCATCAAAGTCAATGCCTTCAATTTGTGAATACCCTTTGCAGACCAATCTTGCCTTGTTTCTTATTACATTACCTTCTTCATTCAGTTTGTTTTGAAAAACCCACTTTGTACCAATAATGTTCTTGTTGTCCGGCTTGGGTACAAGTTCCCAAGTATTGTTCTTCTCTATCGGATCAAGCTCATCATTCATAGCATGAACCCATTATGGATGCTCAAATGCTTCATTTACATCATTCGGTTCAACTTTCGAATAAAGAGAAGTATGTGATATAACATTCGTTGTTCTTCTTATTTGAACCCTCTGATATTTATCTCCAATAATGTTCTGAGCCTCCACTTGTTTCCTCAACCTAGTATGAGTTGTTTGAACTTCATCCTCATCACTTGATATTTCTGAGTCAGATTCCTCTTCTTGAGTAGGATGAACAAATTCTGTAACATTATCAGAATTGTTAACAAAATCTTCTCTATCCCGCTCGACTTCCACATCAACATATGACTGCTTTTCTTTCTCAGCACTTTCAACAACTTTTACATCTGAAGAATCAATAATTCTTCCTGTTTCTTTGTTGAGGCATCTATATCCTCTTCCTTCTGGAGCATAGCCAAGAAAAATTCCGTCATCTCCTCTTTGCTCGAACTTTCCCAGATTTCCACCTTTCTTCTTTATAATACATGGACTCCCAAAGACTCTCAAGTGTTTCAGACTTGGAGTTTTTCCATAGAACATTTCATATGGAGTCATATCTGAGTTTGGCCTATAGAAACACCGGTTCTGAATATACACAGCAGTGCTCATGGCTTGCCTCCAATAATAATGAGAGAGACTATGTTCAAGTAACATAGTTCTCCCCATTTCCACCAGACTTCGATTCTTTCTTTCAGCCACCCCATTTTGTTGAGGTGTGTATGGTGAGCTAAACTCATGCCGAATTCCATGTTTCTCAAGATAACTTTCAAACTCTTCATTCTTATACTCACCACCATTATCAGTTCTCAACTTCTTCACTGAATACTCACATTCTTTCTCTGCTTTCCTTCTGAAACTCTTAAACATTGTTAGAGCATCTGACTTATGTCTCATGTACATAACACAAGTAATGCGAGTAAAGTCATCAATGAAAGTAATGAAGTACTTATCTCCATTTGAATATTGCTTGCTCATTGGCCCACATATATCTGAGTGTATGAGTTCTAAGGGTCTTTTTGAGCGAATTTCAACTCTCTTGTGCATAGAATTAGCAATCTTCCCTTTCTCACAAATAGTGCAGCACCAATCTCTTTCTCTTGATAAATCAGGCATATCCCGAACACTTTCTCGCTTTGACAACTTGCACATATTTCTCTGACACATATGCCCCAGCCTTTTATGCCATAATTTATTTTCATCCACCACACTCATGTAACAATAGTTCTGTCCATCCCCAACTTGGAACAAATTCCCTCTTGTACGATGGCCCCTTGTAACTATGTTTCCATCATTTTCACTTTTTACAACAAATCCATCTTTTCTGAAGATCACTTTGTTGCCCTCATCATAGAGTTGTGACACACTGAGCAGGTTGTGTTTCAGTCCATCAACATATAGTGTTTTTCTGGATTTCATCTTTTCTTTTCCAATGATGGCCGATCCAACACCTTTGATCCTTAGAGATTCATCATTTCCAAATTTCACAGTTCCTTCTTTAAAGTCTTTCACATTCTTCAACAGATTTAAGTCTCCTTTCATATGAGATGAACATCCACTATCAAGAATCCATGGACGTTCTCCTTTGGTAGCCTTCAAAGCTGTTTCAACAACAAGTGCTTTTTGTTCTTCCTTTTCCTTCACTTTCTGTTTTGCTTCTTCCAATTTCCTAGCCAAATCGATGTGTTCTGGCCAGAGAACCATGCATTCTTTCTTTTCAGACTTATCATACTTGTCCCTTTTGTATTTTAAAAACTCTGTCTTCTGAGGATTATTAACAAACTTTTGTTGCTCTGGTAACATACTAAGGCAGCCCTTAGCAAGATGTCCAGGTTGATCACATCTTTCACAATAAGTTTCCAGTGGTTGGAATCTATTCCCAACTTTCACACCCGTCTTCTCAGATATCTTCTGAAACTTATTTGGAGATCTTCTATTTTGAAAGCATTGACTCCCCCTCAATCCTTGTCCTTCAAAACTTTTGGAATAGTTGTAATGTTGTTGGTTAAACCAACACATACTTTCCATGTGTCCGAATCCACCACAATACCAGCAGTAACCATAGAAAGAATATTTACCTCTGAAACCTTTGTACTGAATGGAGTTGTGAACACGCTTCTCAAAAACCATCATATTTTCATTTGTAACTCTCTTCTTCAGCTCGGATTCAACAGTACCAGAAGTATTAGAAGCTTTTCTTGACTCAAGATTTTTATGCACTTCTGATTTTTCTGCATTGCTGATTTTTACCACATACTTTGTCTTTCCAGCCTTGTTCTTATCAGAACCAGTTTTGTCTTTCATTTCCACCTTTGAAGGTAAGTTTTGTAGATACCTTTTTGGTTCATTCTTACTGGAACATTCCCCTACTTCTGAGATAGAATTTTTGGAACTGATATTCATTTCTTTAGCTTTATGCAGTTTTTGTTGGACAAGTTCCAACTCTTCTTCTTTTGCCTTCAACTTCACTTCAAGATGATCATTACGATTCTTTGTATTCTCAAGATAATTTTTCAGATCATCAATCTCCTTTTTCATCATGATTTTATCATCTGTAAAACCTTCTTGATTGTTTACTGTGGAATTTTCTTTTACTAACTTGTTGTTTTCTTTCTCTAGTTTTCTGATCTTCCTCAAACATTCCTTCAGCTCTTCTTTCAGATACTGTTCAAGTTGAGTCTCTTATTCTTCAGTACTACTACTCTCATAATCATCATTATTCACTGTTGCAAAAAAGGTACTATCTCTAGTTTTTTCAGTAGCAGATTTTTCTGATTCAGTCTCACTATCATCATCTTCCTTATCATTTGACAAAAAGCTTCTTCTTTTTGATTTAAAGAACTTTTTATTCTGAATTCTACCAGAATATTTATCTTTTCGATCCTGTTTCTTCCATTACCTTCTTGGTCCTCTGTCTTCTTCATCACTGACGGCATCTTTCTCCTTTTGAGGGCAATTAGCCGCAAAGTGGCCAACTGCTCCACATTCAAAACATTTCAAAGGGAGTTTCCCTTTGTATTTCCCTGTGCCTCTTTTAACATTTTTATAAAACAAGGATAGAATTTCATCAAAATTTTTACATACCTCATTTTCAGAGTTGGATTCACCAGCTTCTTCATTAATAAGAATTTTCTTCGACTTCTCTTTCTTTTCTGCCCTGAAAGACATTTCTCTATCAGTTTTTGCTTTGCTCTTCATGGTCTTCTCTCTTCTCATCTCATAAGTGATGAGAGTACTGTGCAAATCATCAAGAGATAATGTTTCCGGATCTATGTCTTCTAGTGAAGAAACTTTAGCATCAAATTTTTCAGGCAGAATTCTCAGGATCTTTTCAACAACTGTATCATCTTCTAACTTTTCACCAAGACATCTGATTGTACTGACAATGTCATTAACTCTGGTAAAGAATTCCCCAACAGATTCAGATTCTCCCATTTTCAAGTCTTCATACTTCAGCCTCCAGATTTGTAGTTTTGCCTTCTTCACTTTTGTATTTCCTTCATAGATATTCATTAGCTTATCCCAGATGCCTTTAGCAGTAGTGACACCTTTCACTCTTAAAAACTCACTCTCAGAAAGTGATGAGAGTAATGCATTTTTAGCTCTTCCATCATTCTCAAGATTCTTCTTATCGACAGGAGTAAGTGGGACCTTGTCATCAATATCAGGAAATCCATCTGTTGTAGTTTCAAGAACTTCATATCCAAGAGACATAAGATACGACATCATTCTGTCCTTCCAGATGTGATAGTTCTTTCCATCGAAGATTGGAATCCCCTTACTGTTCACGCAATTTAGATTTTCCATCACAACTTCTCTTCAAATACTTCAGCAAAGAGTAAACGAAGGCAACCTGGCTCTGATACCAATTGAAGTTCCCAATCAGGATCTGAGTATCACTGAGAGGGGGAGGGGGTGAATCAGTGATATCCTTTTTCTTTTTAATTTTCCCTTTTTTGAAACAACCTTCACCTCCTGTTAAAGAGATTCTTCCCTGCTGAACACACATAACCACAGGAACACAAGATTTACAAGGTTCACTACTCAACAAGAGTAGCTACGTCCTTGGTATGGTACAGAAACAATCCAGTACCACACAATCCACTAGAAAACAATCCTTTGATGTGGAATACAACGAGTAGGATATACCCTTACACTCGTGCAACACTTTAAAAAACAATCTAATAGTGCATGTGCTCCCTCTTAGCACAAATAGGGTGACACAATGTTTCAGTGCTTCTTTACAATTGAACAGATGTATTCTCTGAAGTACAAATCTTCACTTTCTTACCCAGAAGCCGGTAAGAACTTTCTTACGCACTACTGAATACGTGCGAAGACCCAAAATATTTCGCGCAGCCTTTAGGGTGCCTTGCGCGCAATTCAAATGTCTTGCGCGTAAAAATCCCTTTTGGCGCGAAAAACGTTTTCGCGCAACTTTCCTTTTGCGCGCAACTTTTCCTCTTTGCGCGCAACTTCTCAATTTTCCGCGCAGCTATCCTCTTTTCATGCAAACTTATTTCTTTTCGCGCAACTCACTTAGCGTATAATTTACGCGCACCAGAGCTCGGGATTTCTTCTATGTGTCGAGCATTAACAACTAACAAGGGTTAGCCTCATATTTATAGGCATTTTTGAACCCGCGCGAAAAACACTAATCCGCGCGTAAAACCTCCTCCATGCGCGTAAAAACTCTTTTATGCAACTTCGTATTCCGCGCCATGCTTCAAGTTTTCGCGCACCTCATTCCCTTTACATTTTTCATACTTCTAAGCATGAAGCACCAATTACGCGCAAAATTCCGCACAACGTTCTATATTGCGCGCAAACCCAATCTTTCCTGCAACATCAGATTTCGCGCACTGCTCCAATATTTCGCGCATTTTATGCCTTTTCCAATTTTTGATCTTCTGATCTCGAACCATCATTTTCGCAAAAACTTAATTCCTCAATTTCGCGCACCATGCCAATATTTCGCGCATCCCGCAGATTTTTCGTGCAACCCGCTACTATTTCGCGCATCCCGCAGATATTGCGCGCACCACTTTATTTTTGCGCGAAACATGCCTAAGTTTCTGCGCACTCCATTCCTTTTTCATTTTTCAACGTTCTGACCTTGAATAACTCTTTTGCACGTATAAACCATCTTCAATATTATGCGCAACATCCATTTCCAAGAACATTTCTTCATCTCCCGATTTTCAGGCCCTAAAATTTGGCAAACACTGGAAAACGGCGCCACCTTAAACTGTGTTTTTCTGCCATCCCCAGATTGTCTATTGCTTTGCCATTTTGTCTCTTTACTTCTTCCCATAACCATTCTTATGCTCTTATCACGAATCCCACTATCGTGATATTTATCCTTTGATAGATCAGCTTAAGCATCGTCAGAGTTGCAATGGGAACTGAATCTTTCCTATCTTCCAGCAGCATCATTCCTTCCAATCAAAACATTATATGACTGACATCATCATTTCTCCCCCTTTCCTTCATAAGGATTGCATCACAAGTTCTCCTAACTCATGATTTGTGTGAAATACATACCAGCAAAGCATCGTCTGATTTATGATCCTTCTACAAAGTGAATTGATTTATCGCCTTTGACAACAAAATACAACACTCTGCAAAAGCTAACTCTTCAAACTTTCATCTTCACTCAACCTGGTCCCAACACCAATAAACCAGTGAACCATAACAAAAAATTCACTATATGATGCATGATTGAATGAAAGACAAGTCAACAACTTCATGTATCTCAAAACCACATCAAAGTAAGCAACAACAGAAGAATAACCAAGTATAGAAGTGCACAGTGGATAAACAACACAAGACTCTCCAAATAACTCAAGAATCCATGCATCATAGGCTCCAAGTTCCATAATCTCCAAATAGCTCAAACATCACGGGGTAGTGATAAACACGTGTGAAACATTACCTTTTCCCTTGTCTCGGAAGATAGCATCTCTAAAAGCACCAAAGTGCCAAATCAGGGGTGAGTATAAAACTTAGTAGGTTTTACCTAGTGACTTCCCTACTTACGCCAATAGGATAGAAGAGTTAGAAAATATTATATAAAACAATTTATATAAAATAGTTTCTCAAAAAAATTTATACCTAAATATATACAAGTTCCCAAAACCATTCATTTTCAAAAGCATACAAGTGAAATTGAAACCAATTTTCCAAGCAAGATATTTTTCCAGAAAAATAATCGAACAAGCTTTAAAATCATTCCACAATATCCATTTCTTGGAATACCCAACCATTCCACAAACCCCTGAAACCAGCCATGTATGCTATGTTATGATAGTTCCATAGTCATGAGAGGTTTCTTGTCGATCTACCAAGTCTTCATAAGGTAATTGTTTCCCATGTGCCATTAACCCTTTGGCACCAAGAACAAGGTAATATTTCAACCAAGCCCCGTATATGCAATATGAAATTTATATCTCATGTGCCATTTAACCTTTGGCACCGAGAACAAGGTTATATTTCAACCAAGCCCTAGAAATGCAATATGAACTCACCCACCAATATGCCCAAGGATCATGCCAAAACACCTTTTCAATAAAAACATCTTTTTTTTAAAACCAATTCCATCAAAGTCATTTCAATTCCAAAACTTTTCAATAAAGAACCCTTTTTATTGAAAAATGAATTTTCATCAAAGCAGTTAAAAATTATAGAAAATCAATATATTAAAAACAACATTTTAAATTCAAAAGGCCAAATCACATTGCACAAAAATTCACCAAGATTTCACAATTTCACTAAAACCATAAATCATTAGTGAAGAATATTTATTCCATGATTTTCACAATCAATACTATTAAAATAAACCAATTTTAAACTAGGAAAATTAATTATAGGAAGAGGAGATGAGAGTGAAGCCACCCACCTTGAAGGTTTTGAAGAAACTCGACAATAGATGAAGAACGCACAAGAAGGCGGGTCGATTCTCCAAGAATGGACTTAGTTCTCTTATCCTAGAAAGATAACGACTCAAAATTGAATTATTTGGCATCCAAAATGTAGATATACCCACTCTAGGTTCATATATGAAAAATAATGGAGATCAGAGAAGTAGTTCTTAGAAGATCTAAGAAAACGTGAAAAATCATGAAGGAATAGTGACATACCTCAAGAATCGGATCAAAATTCCAAGAAAGTATCTTAGATCACTTCCTCTATCATTAAAAACACATTATATAGGATTAATTGATGTTTAAAAACTTATATATACCCAAAGGAGGTGTAGATCTAAGAAAATGAGAAGGAGAGAAGGAGCAGTTTATAGAAAACGAAAAAGAACAAAGAAGATCGGCACTTACCCCAAGAATTGGGCTTGAAATCACCAAGGGAAGGCTCTAGGTTGGCTAAAAATCGTTAGGGGATGGTTCTACAGATTTCTAGGGAGATTAATCTTGTAATTGAGGCGTTTTGAATCCAAAATGAAATATATATACCAAAAACGAGTAAGCTCCTTGAAAATAGGATTTAGATTTGACCTCTGCGCAAGGTTTGACCACATAGTTTGGGCCAATTGTGTATAGATCATGCGAACTTACTTTTAGTCGTAAAACTTATTATAAAACCACAAAACTCTCCAATCCTTCACCTTTGCCCTTTTTATGGAGACAAAATTTTTTATGGAAACATCCCACTTTATGGAAACAACCCACTTTATGGAAATAACCCACTTAATGGAAACACCCTACTTTATGGAAACAACCCACTTTATGGAAACAACCAACATTATGGAAACACCCAAATTTATGGAAACTCTCTATATTATGGACACTCTTTATTTTATGGAAACTCTATATTTTATCTAAACTCTCTATTTTATGGAAACTATATATTTAATAGAAACTCTCTATTTTATGGAAACCCAATCAAAGACACACTGTTTAAAAGAACACAAGGAAAGGGGTTATGTACCCAAAATCGGGGGGGGGGGGGGGGGGTAATACAACTGACCTCACTTAATTTTTGAAATATATTAGTACAAATAATTCACTATTATTTTATTCAATATCTAAATTTCATAAACTCATTGTAAGTTCCTTATTGAAATATCTATTTTATATAATCTTTTAAAATTAATTAATTAATTTCATGGGATTCTCAATTAATTACCCTATAATATTTATGTATTTTCATCTATTTTATTTTCTTTCATTCAATAAATTAATTCAATTTATACACTTACTTATTATTTTATAATATTCATGTATCTTTATTTGGTTATTTTTTTAACCAAATGATGTTCATGAAATGTGAATGCGTACACTTGATGACACATGCAATTATAGCCTTTGATATTCATGTATACGTGAGAATTAATGAATTAATCACCTTATTCTCAAAATTCCTTCACACAAATAGTTACATGAATTATATACACTATCTTCACCCAAACCTTAAAGGGTGTGGTTCTTTTTCTAGTATACTTCATGTAAGACCACCATGAATAATATTATGGTTAAGTGTGTGGGTTTTTAATGCATTTACACAAGTATATAAGGTTCATTCCAAATATGTTTATGTAGACTACTGAAGATTATCACAAGGATATCTTTTAGTTTCGAATATATCTGAAGAACATGGTTTTTCATGAAGCCTTGAGTGCATATTTCTCATATATGGAAGCTTTTGAATTTTGTATTTTTTAGGCAGGAAGAAATAATAAAAAAACTCTTCCTCACTAAACAGAGTTTTGAGATTCTATATTTTTATAGAAATAAGTTCCTCTTGAGAATAATAGAAACATATCTCATATGAGTAGAACTCCTTTTATAGATGAGGATTTTCATATATCAAAACACCTTAATCTTCTAAGAAATAAGTTGTGTTTATTAATGCTTTGAATTATCTAAGATATCATCATTCATATTTTCAACTGCATGTTATATTTTAGAAGATGATGAAAATCAATCCACCACTTCATTCATGATAAAATCATCACATGAATGTTTATTATTGCATGCTCATAATAATTTAATTTAAAACATGTCCATGTATTTTTGGATGCTTGAATTAACCGACTACAACATGTTTTACATTTTTAAGTAGATCATTACATCAACTCATCACATGCATGCAAGATGTAGAATATATGAATGATTTTGGTTCGATCCAGAATTCCACATCCCATAAATATCATTGTATAATATGATAATTTTTTTTAAATGTAATTGATTTCAGGATGTCTTGAGTTCTTGTAGGTCCTTCAAATTCTAAAGATTCACTTGAGGTTAAAGATGATGAATAGACAACCAAGATCAAACTCCACAGTCTTTAAGTTTTATATCTATATATTTAAATAAAACAGGAAATATTCCAATGGGGTTCACATCCAACATCAAATGTGGGTTTGGTTAGCCACTTCCTTTTATTAAAAATCCCACAAAAACAAGCCCAAGATAGAGATGGGGGTTTAGTACTACAACATATAACCACACACTCAAGCCTCATGGGCTAGAGTCAGCCCACACTGGTCCACTAGTACTAGCCTAAAATAATGATTGGCTACTAGTGCATGCTCCTCTGTGTGTTTTAAACATTCCGACTCATATCAAGTTCCATGCATTCCCATGTGCAAGCTAGCTCCCACATGGGATTTGTTCCCATATGTGTTCGATTTGGCCTCTTTGGGTCCCATGCTTGACACCGTTTTTAGGTAACACTTATAATTATTAATTTGTAAATTCCACCATATAAAACAAAAAAATTCTAAATTATGATTTATAATATCTTATAATTACTTAAATACCTCATGAAAACCTAATATGGATTTTTTTCATGAACATCAATCAAATACACATATTAACTTCCTGAATATTAACATTCTAATGGTCTTCCAATATTCTTCTAATTTTTTTCACCAAATGTTTCATCCTCAAAACATATATTTTTTATTTAATATTATACTAAAAATCATCACATTTGTAACATGGAGAATTTTGAAATTATGAAATCCAATTTCCCTAAGTGTTTCTATAAAAGTTTTCACAGCATAACCACTTCATCCACCAAAACATATTGACTTATTAACAATAAATGAAAACTAGGATAAAAAATATTCCCCTTTGTAATTTTTAACATAAAAAACCATTATACGTAATAGGTTGTGAAAAATTTATCTCTGTTATTAAGAATCATGTGAACAGGGTATAGGGAGACTTCTCATATCATATTTTCTTATAAAAATATGTTCTCCATTTTAAGATTATATTCATGAAATATTCAGAGATATGGATTATATCACATGGTTTTCAAGAAAAGATCCATCAATTAATAAACTCTAAGTCTACTTGGGATAACATGGTGTAGTAAAAAAGATAGATACAAACCAGGTCTTATATGCTATTATAAATATACTTAAATGTGAAATCATGCACATAAATTATCAATTATCATTAAAGGGATTGTAAATAATCAGATTTATAAATGAAATAGTAAATCATATACACGCTTTGAACAACGCATCAGAATGTTCAATAGAAAAAGATATAGATTCACCTTTTACTTATCTTATCACCAACAAAGAACTCCCCTTTAACTGATATGAATAATAAAATTAACAATGAGGGATTAAATTTTAATTTTCATAACTCCTATTCTAATTTTATAAATCTATTTAGAGGTTCCACATTCACAAGGTTGTGATGATTTAATATCTCTATCTCATCAATGAACACCCGCATGGGATACATCTATATCCTTAAATTCATTGTGTTTTAATACAACAGAACTCATTTATAAGGGAAATAGGATGTACCTTATGGTTTCTCAAAAATAACATTCATACTAAGAGTTTCCTTTAAATCTATACTTCTTATACTTCTTATATTTAGTATGGGATGTGTATCCTTTCATGGTTATTTAAAAATGGGTGATTGATTTTTCCACATTGGTTGAATCTTCTAATGTGGTTGTATCTTTCTCTAAATTACTAAGAGTATTTCCTTGAGCATACCATATATTCTTCAAGATTTATTCTTGGGATGGTAGAATTTTTAAACAATATTTTGTGGCATGACCATTTTTTTCAAACCTTTCACACTTAAGGATTCTCAAGTCATCATTTTTGTAGTTACAAAGTATTTTTAAAAGAAATATGTTTCCAGATAAAATATGCATTATATTATATAATATTATAAAAACCCCTATATCAACAATAAATATCACTACATTAGTTAGATATGAAAATAATGGAAGTTACAAACATTATAATTAGAAAGAAATATAAAAAATATAATCTAAAATGGAAAAATTAGATCACCCAAATCTTCCATAATTATCACCTCCATAAACAACACTATAGAAATAAAACATAATAATTACAAACCAATCAGCATCTTAAAAAATATAAATAAAAACTTAGGAGTAATTGTAGTGATTTCTAGTGAATAAATAAAGTGGTACTTATAGACAAAAATGTGACCATTTGAATATTAATATGATCGTTGGTCAATATAACTGTTGGTATATTTGGAGATTGGGAAATATACACATTTTTAATAATTTTACCCTTATAATTAGTGTTTATAAGTAGTAATGAAAATGTATAATTTATGTAGAAATAAGAAATGATAGTCTTACCCAATAGATTCATGTAGTTTGAATATCATTTGTCAGAACTTGGGAGGGAGGTGGTGTTACTAGGGTTCACCATTTATCAAGCCCAATACAATATTCAACAAGCGACGCTTGACCAAAATCACCTATGGTAGAAGTTCATGTTATTGGATATTATCACTCAATCAATGTTTGTTGATCCACCACATGATACAACCACCATCACACACCTTACCCCTAGCACGTACATGGGTGTATTAAGGGGTTACCTATCAAGGATTTAGTTACATAATGTTTAATTTACCATGTATAAATTAAATGGCTATCCCATGAATCCCATTTTTAGAATATTTTTTGTCTAATAAAATAGTTTTTCAAGAATGATAAATTTGAAAAATTTAATATTGTAAACAAATAAAACATAATTTTATTTTTATAAAATGTATAAAATTTTATAATAAACTCAAGTATTTTGAATAATATTTTTTAATTAAATTGTCTTTTAAAAGAGTCCTATTTATATTTAAATGGTAAAGTAATTTTAAAACGTCTTGGGTATTTTTTTTATATGTTTTGGAATATTGACCATCTTAAAAACTATTTTTTTCAATAAAGAAGGATACTTATATTTAAAAGTTAAGATTAAAAAATTAATTGAATTATTTTGATAAAATAAATATTATATTTTAAATAAAAATTTCAAAATTAGTTTTGGGTGAAATTTTGATAATTTTATAGAATACTTTATTTTTTAGTGAATAAAAAAAATACATTTTGGGTTTTCCATATGTTTTATATCTTCATATTTATTCAAAAATGATTTAACAATTAATTAAAAATAATATAAATACTAAAATGTTTTATTTTATTAATATTTATTATTTTAATATCTTTTAGTCAATTTCCATATCTAAAGGAGACTTTCGAAAGTCTAAAATAAAAATTTTGGTTTAAAAAAAATTATTTTATAGAAAATTTAGTTTTTGATGTCCAAATAAGTATTAAATAATGTTTCTTGGTTTTAATGGAGTAAAATATCATTAAATGTGACTCAAATATCCAAAACCATGAGAAAAAACCATTGGAAGGCCAATGGTTTTTTTTTCTTGAACCTAGATTTCCCAGACCTATATTTGGAAATTATTAAACAATTCCCCCACTTTTTCTCTAAATACCCACCCATTTAGCCTTTACCCTTCACTCCTAATAAATCTTACATAATATTATGGTCACTTTTACTCCCAAAGGGTCCCCACATGGCTTCCTTAAGCCACCAAGGTTCAATCCTCAAGATTTAGGAGAAACTCTTTAAGGTTAGGGAATTATCATGATCTTATTTTCCTTTCAAGTAATTTTTGTGTGTGTGTATGTATTATATAAATTAGGTTAAATTATTTTATTTTTATTTTTATCATACCCCCACTGAAAAAATAATTCTTTTATCAATGATATTCGATCATTCTCTCTCATTTTACCTTTTCTAAATCCATGTTTTTTAGCCGTCATGATGCCAAATTTACTTCTCAAATTTTTCTCTTTTAAATAGTTAATTATTATGTTGTTTTTACCCAAAACATTTATTTATCCATGGGTATTCACCTATATGTTAATATAATTTATTAATTCAAGTATTTACATATACAAAACCTACATTCTGTTTATATGGTTCAAAAAGGATTCTATGGTCAAGCCTTTAAGAACTTATATACTTAATGCTATTATATGAAACCCATAATTATATTTATAGGGTTATTTAAAAGTTGATTTATTATGTTATATGTGGATCACATGAAATTAATACACATGAAGGGTGCTCCGTGATAGTGCTATAATTAATTGGTTAAAGAATTTAATATTTTGAGATGACATTATTAATAATAACTTGGTGTATAACCTTGTTAATTTTAATTTATGACACCTTGGTGATGAAACATAGTGATATTATTATGAATGCCTCATTTATATGTTTCTTAAAAACATCCATGTTATGATTCATGTTCTTTTTATTATTACATGCCTTATGTTATCTTGATCATGTTATATTTTTATACCTCGTTTTCTTATTAATATGACTCATGATTACATGATAAATGTATCTCTTGTTTATTCCATTATCGTGCTCATGGTCACCCTATTCCTTTGATGTATGTCCCCAGGATATGAGATACAATAAAAGTTACTTTCATTAAACCCATGTAATATCCTTTCACGTGTATTTGAAAAATGTTTTATTTTTTCATTTTATATGTTCCTAATTTCTAAGTAACTAAACCTTAAAATAAATTGAGTTTTGTTTTATGTAATGACATGTTTATGAAAAAAAAATGTGGGAAACCATAGTTGGTATCAAAAGATGTTTTAGTTATTTTTTGGAAATTTGGACTTGAAATCTTTAGTAAAATCCCTATGGAAAAGTCTAAATATAGGAAAACATCCTTGAACTTTGGTAAAGTATTAAGAAATTGGTTTCCATGAAATAAAATCCCTGTCTGAATACTATAAATGAATTTGGATTTGGAATATGTAACTCAAAAAAACAACCCCAAAACACTATATTTTCTAGAATCGATTAGGAACTAGTGCTCAACAACAAGACATACTGCACACCTAGTTTGAAATTCTTTGGGGATACGTTTGGTCAATCAAAACATTTTTATTAACCGTTAAGAAGGATATATAAAAAATGTATTTTTTATCAGAGGATAATGATGAATAAAATATTTAAGAATGATGTTCTAAGAGATTAAATCCATTTACAATAATTAGATTCTTAAAAGTATCACATTTTCACTAAGGTTTTATTCCGTTAGAAAAGTGATAGGACATATTGAGGAACCACTTAAATGATGAGTGCATCATCCATTTCACTGAATAATTTCCTAACATGATGGAAGATGAAATGGAAGACTTCATTAGTATGAAGAATCAAATTTGTTGAGTAATGAATAATAACTTGAATAAAGTTGAGAAACCAAATTCACCTCAAAGGAAACAACTTTAGGTTGAGTCCTTTAAGTGTCAAAAACCACATTATTTTAGTGGATCTATTCAACCAATGATAGTTAAAAAATATATTAACTGAATAATTTTTCTGCTATTCTCCACTATTCAAATATTTAGAAAGTAACTCAAGCATTATACTTCTTATAAAGAGAAGCTAATCAGTGGTGGACATTGATTAAAAACACAAATCCAATAAGTGATATTGATTCTATAGAGTATGAAGAGTTTGTGGGAATATTTTTGAAAAAATATTTTCCCCCATCCATAGGAACTAAAATAGATAAGGAATTCCTAGAGTTGAATAAGATTATATATGAATTAATGGGAATCTATGAAATAAACTTTACAAGACTTGCTCAATACAACTGTAGCTTTGTTATGGATCCTAATGGAATGGTTGATATATTTTTGGTGAAATAAGACCCCATCTATTAATGAATATAATTAATAAAGACTATAAAAGTGATAAAAAGATAGTTTAGAGTTATATTAAGGTTGAATTAGAGTCTGTAGAAAAAAAATGGTCACATAGGTCAAATGAAAAGAAAAGAGCATTGGAGCCAAACTCAAGGAATAATTTTTATCACAGAATACGAGGAAATAAAGTGAAACTTCTCATGTGTAAGAAATGTGGGAAGAATAACTTTGGTAAATTATTTATTAGGAGTGGAAGGTGATAAAAGTGTGGAAGTGATGGGAAGATTCCTTGGAAATATTTTGGTGAGGTGATTCCTCAACTTCTCAACCCTAACAATAAAGGGAAGATGGTGTAGGACCTGCCCAAAAATCAATTCTGCAAGTGTGGACATATTGGTAACTTTTCCAATCAATTTCCATATTTGAAGATAATAGTGGAAAACACCATTAACCTCAGAATAGGCCAAGGGACGAAGGTTAGGCCTCTTCTATCATAATGGATTAAGTAGAGGATCTAAATGATATGGTGGTGATTACAATCATTGGCCTCTCAAAGATAGAAAATAATTTTTATGATTATAGATCTACAAATTACTTAATTTAATATATGTTTGAAATGATCATAGAACCAATCCCTATGTTTATAGAAGTATATTTATCATTCAATACTTCTATAGGGGTTATAATAGGATAATAAGTCTATAAAAACTCTATTATTAACTTTGGTGAGTATAATCTCATCACAAATCTAGTAGTTATTCCCATGGTGGAATTCAAGACTATACTGGAGATAGACTGAATATCAATGTATAATTCTAAGATCAAATAAATAATAAAGATATTCCCATAGTCTGGAATGGGAAAACTATAGTTCTTTTCAGATGAGAGATATCTCGGACTAAGCTTTGCCTAGATTCACCTTCGATAGCCTTCTTTATGGAGATGATCGGTGAAGAGGAAGAAGGAAATGAAAGTATAAGGATAAAAAAACCCAATTTTTCAGGAATACATTGAAATATTTTCTACAGAGTTACATGGGAATACCCTAGAATGATATTTATATTTATCCATTGAATTCATACCTAGATCTAAGCCAATACTGAAGACCCAGTGCTGAATGAAAACTCTGGAGTCAGAGGAATTAAAGAAAAAACTTAATGATATTTTGGAGAATAGATTTATCTTACTAAGTGTGTATCATTGGGGTGAACTTTTTATCTTTTTAAATAATAAGGATATATCAATGTGGAAATTTATTGATTATGGAGAACATAATAGGATCATATTGAATAATAAGTACCCTCTCCCAATGATTAATAATTTATTTGAACAGTAGTCTAGAGATAAATTCTTCTCCAAGATTGAACTGTGATATTGGTATTATAAATTTATGGTGAGTAAAGAATATATTATAAATAATTACTTCCAAAAAGGATATTGACACTCTGAGTTAGTCATTATACCCTTTGTCTTGACTAATGATCCTGCTACATATATGGATATTATTAATATAGGATTTAAGTAATACTTTGATAAATTTTTGGTAGTTTTTATTTATAAAATTGTAATATATTCTAAAAGATTCAAGGATCATGAGGATTATACAAGGGTTATATTAAAACTATGAGGAATGAGTTTCTATTTTGTAAAATTTTGAAAATGTGAATTCTGGTTACGAAAGGTTGTATTCTTGGACTCTTTTTAATCAATAATGGAATCTCAGTTGACCTCATAAAGACTAAGACTGTAGAGGAGTCCCCTGAACCTACAATAGTAACTATGATTTTTAGTTACCTTAGTTTAAAAGGATATTAATGGAGGTTTTTCGAAACATGTTTCATGACTTTCTAATCCACTAACCAAGTTAACTCGAAAAGGATAAAAGTTTACCTAGAAAAAGTATTGTGGAGAATGTTTCGAAGAATTGAAGATGAGATTAGTTATTAAACATATTTTAAATCTACCCACTATTAGAGAATGATTTTCTATTTATTATGACGCATCTTTGAAATAGTTTGGGTGAGTCCTCAACAAAAATGATAAGGGATCACTTATGTATCTCAATAGTTAAAGCTGCATGAGAAGAATTATCCTAGACCTGACATAGAGTTAACTATAGTCATTTTTCATCTAAATATATGGAGGTACTATATTTATGTGGATAAATGTGATATATACACAGACCACCAGAGTTTGAAGTATATATCCACACAAGAGGAATTAAACATGAGACTAATAGGATGGTTGGAGATTCTTAAAGACTATGAATATTCAATTCATTATCATGCTAGAAGAGTAACCAAAGATTCTAATGAATTAATTAGGGAAGTCCCTATTATGATGCAAATTGTGAGGATTCAATGAGATCCATTTATCAAGTACCTAATAAGGTTGGAAATGGTAATCATAAGTGAAGGGACATCATAAATATGATCCCTAATTATTTATAAACCATCAATACTAGAGAAGACAACGAGAGATAGAATAGAGGATCCTTTTATACAAAATAAGATAGTGGCTGTGAATAATGGGAAGTTTCTTGTGTTCAATATTGATCTAGAAGTTTTATTGAAATTTCATAAAGGGATATGGGTTCCATCTATACAGAAGATAAAGAAAGTTCTAATGGATGAGGCTCATATCATTACATTATCCATACATACTAGATGCACTAAAATGTGTAAGGACCTTCGTGATCATTATTAGCAGGATAATATGAAAAGGGTGATTGTCGACTACATTACAAGGTTCTTGGTGTGTCAACAAGTGAATGCTGAGTGATAGCTTTCTAAATGGATATTGAATCCACTACCCATACCAACATGGAAGTGGGACAATATAACCATGGAATTCATTACTAGTCACCCATGAGGATCCAATGGAAATAATGAGATATGGGTTATAAGGGATCTACTCACCAAGACTTATGATTATATTTCCAATCGGGAATATTTATCAATTGACAGACATTCAAACATATACATAAAAGAAGTGGGAAGGATGTATGGGGTTCCAATTTCAATAATTTATTATCATGATCCATGGTCAACATCTAAATTATGGAGAATTCATCAACATGATTTGAATACTGAATTGAATTTTAGTATGGCCAGTCACCCATAAACTGATGACTAATCTTAAAGGACTATTCATACAGTTGAGAACATAATGATAAAATGTTAATTGGTATTTAAATATGGATGATATGAACACCTCCCATTACTATATTTATCATTCAATAAAAAATTATACGCAAGTGTTAAAATGGAACCCTGGGAATCTATATATGGGAAGTAATGTAGAACATATACTTGTTGGGATAAAGTTAGTGAGAGAAAACTAATTAGGCCCAATCTTGTTTAAGAGACAAAAAAATGATCATTCCATCCAATAATATATAAAATCTAATCAGAGATGGTAGAATATCTTTACTGACAACCATTTAAGGGACTTGGAGATTTATGTTGGATTCAGATATCACATTGGAATATATTCATGAAATTTGGAATGAAATGGAACCTTAGTCCTAGGTACATTGGCCCCTTTGAAATCCTTGATCCGATATGAGTAGTGGAATATTATCTAGAAATTACACTAAATTTAAATAATGTTCATGATTTATTTGACATATCTTTATTTATTAAGTACATGCCTGATCCCTCACATGTATTTAATTTAGAGGTGGTACAACTAGAACATGATCTATCTTTTGAGGATCATCTAGTGGTGATCTTGGATAATAAAGAAAAATTTCTATGAAAAAAGAAAATTCATCTTGTTAAAGTGGTATGAAGGAACCAAAAGTATGAAGAGGAAACATGGAAACTATAGGAAACAATAAAACATAAGTAGCCTCACCCATTATCAACAAATATTATGAGTTTAAATTTTGAGGTTAAAATTTCTAAATTGGGGAGTAATATAATGACATAGGGGTTTTAAATGATATTTTTCTCCTAAGGAAATCTGTTTTATATTATATAATATTTTACAAAACCTTATATATTTAATAAATATAATAACATTAGTCATATATGAAACTAATGAAAATTTCAAACATTACAATTGGTAAAAAAAATATAAGATAGAATAGCTAAAATGGGAAAATATGGATCCCCCCAATCTACATGAATAATCACCCCATGACCAACACTATAGAAATTAGACAAAATATTTTTAAACCAATAAACATATTATAAAAATAAAATATAACCTTAGGAGAAATTGTATGAAATATTGTTTGAATAAATAAAGTAGTATTTATAGGGAGCAATGTGACTATTAGAATAGTAATATAAAAATTGGTCAAATATGACCATTGGTCAATATAAATTTTTTTCTATTTTAATATTGAGAACTATATCTATTGGTAATAATTTGACCATTATAATTAGTGTTTATAAGTTGTAATAACAATGGATAATTGATACAGAAAGGAGGAACAATGGCCTCAAAAAGTACAATCATGCCATTTGAATCCCATTTAGCATATCATGGGAGGGAGGTGGAATCATTGGGGTTTTACTATGACCATGACCTAGATGCACTTCAAAAAGTGATTCTTCAATGAAATTACCTATGATATAAGTTCAATATTGTAGATATTACCACTCAGTAAATGTTAGCAAAGCCACCCCATGAAACTACAACCATTGCTCACCTTACCCTTAGGGCATACATAGGTGTAATAAGGGTTTACATTCCTAGCCCTTAGTTACTTAAATATTAATTTACCTTGTATAAATAAAATTTTTATTCTATAAAACACATTTTTAGAATAAATTTTTTTAATTAGATATTTTTTAAGTAAGATGAATTTGATAAATTGATTGTTTGACATAAATAAAACATAATGATATTTTTAAAGAATATATATTTTTATAATAAACACATGTATTCTAAATAATATTTTGTGTAATGAAATATTATTTTAAAAACCTAATATTTAAATATAAATAATAAAAAAATTTAAAATCTTCTAGGAAATTTTTAGAAGTTTCATAAATTTGATTATGCCATAAAAATTATAACTATTAAATAAATAAAGATATTTATCTTTAAAAGTTTAAATGATCATATTTAAATAATTATTTTGATAAAATAAATATTATATTTGAAATAATCACATTGAAATTAGGTTAGGGTGAGTTTTTTAGAACCTTAAAAAATACATTAATTTTAGTGAATTCTAAAAATGTAGTTTTGGGATTTCAGTATATTTTATTACTTCATATTTATTCTAAATGATGTAATAATTATTTAACCATAATTCAAGAACTGAAATATTTTATTTTATTAATATTCTTTATTTTAGTATCATTTAATCAATTTCTAAACCTATATGTGAGTTTCCAAAGTCTAAAATGGAAAATTACTTTTTTGAAACATTAGTTTGTAAAAAATTTACTTTTCCATGTCCATATAAGTATTAAATAATGATGTTCCACTATTATGGATTAAAATATCAATAAATATTACTCAAATTTCCAAAACCTCATGAAAAAACCATGGGTAAGGCAATGGTATTCCTCCACTTTTTCTATAAATAACCACTCATTTTACCCTTACCCTTCACTCACAATCCATCCTCCATGATGTTATGGTAATTTTCCTCCTATAGAGTCTCCACCAAGGTGTCCTTAAGCCCCCAAGGTTCAATCCTCAAGATTTAATAACAACTCTTCAATGTAAGGGAATTATCATCATCTTCTTTTCTATTGAAGTAATTATTTTCAATGTACATATTATAAAGGGCATGCTACTTTATTTTACTATGATTTTTATCACACAATTACTTAAAAAACGTTTTTTTTCAATGTATTGAATTTATTTTAGCTAATTTTACCATTTTATAAATACATATTTTATAATTGTCGTCCTATCCAATTTACTTCTCAAATTTCATTATTTTACATAAAAATTATTATATTTTGAATACCCAAATTATTTATTTTTCCATTTTTATTCACTTAGATTTTAATATAAATTATTTATTCAGATATTTACTTCTACTAATCTCACATTCCATTTTCATGGGAAATAAATGATGTAATGGTGAATCCATTAAGCACATACATACTCAATGATTTTATATAAAACTCATATATTGTTTTCCACTCTTTACTAAAAATGATTTATTACAATAAATGTTGGTCACATGAAATTATGATATATGAATGGTTCATCCTGATATCACTCTAATGAATTAGGTAAATAATTTAATCTATATATATGACATGTTTTATGATACATTGGTGAATAACATTGGTAATTTTCATTTATGACATCTTGGTGAGGAACCATGGTGATATGTTTATGAATGCCACATTTTTATTTTAGAGACACACTTAAATGTTATGATTCATGTTATTTTTATTATTATATGACTCATGTTATATTGATAATATTTTATTGTTATACCTCATGTTCTTATTGACATTCCTCACGATCACATGCTAAATGTCTCCATTGTTCATTCCCTTACTAGGCTCATGCTCACCCCTTTACTTTTATGTATATCCCCTGGACATGAGATATAGTAAAATTAATATACTGTGAACCCATTTATAATCATTTCAAGTGGATTAGAAGAATTTTTTATGGTTTCTTGTATTATGTTTCTAATTTATAGGAAGAAAAAATTTAAATGATCATGTGTTTAATTCTATGAAACAATTTTTTTAATAGAAAGGCGGGATTTCATAATTTGAAGATGAATTCTCATCATATTTAACTTTTTAAACTATCACCACTTGCTTTCCTTTTACATCATCAAGTTTATAATCTCTCTCTATTTTTTTATCCTTGTCTAGTTGGTCAGGCCAGATTATTAAACATTCATTCATAATGTTCTCATTTTATTTGAGCTTCTAACATAATTCCTTGGGGACTTTCGCCTTCCTCACAAACTATATTATACTCAAATTTACATTTTTGTAAATATATCTTGGTGATATAACTCCTAATTTCTCATCTTTGTGATCTTCTTGACCACATCTACCACAAAATCCATTCAGGCATTCAATGTTTTTCAATGTTGATATTTTAGAAGATTTATTGGTCACACGTTTCTCTTTATGATAATCAAATATCATCCGAATAGAATTTCTCCCCCTTGATTCATGCCTCATTCCTAGTATTGACATGTTACACCTATATGAATAGGATTTATGTCCAAGAATTCCACCACACTAGTGGTAGACTCTACACCATGATATTCTAGAATGATAATTTTTTCCTCTAAATATTGTTGTCTCTATATTTTCATAGATTTTGGGTGATTCTTCATAGGCGGAAACCTTCTGGATGAATTAGTCAACTCATACATTTTAGAATATTTTTTCCCATTTGATCTTTTGGTCTAGAGAGATTAAGTCTTTTATTTGGGTCTTATATTTTCATAAATTAGAAATTTACATTGAGATTCATTATTTATAAAAACAACCCTTCTCTATAGGACCTTCTCAATAGCTTTAGAAGATTCACCCATAAACTCAATAACTTTTGTGAAGTATTATTTCATCTTATTCAAATCACATTGATCTAAAAGAAACATAGATTGTGACCCAGATAATTATACCACTTTCTCAACTAGTCATTCTTCAAGACCATTTACCATGTTTTCATGTTCAGCTATCCTTAATCTTTTTTTGATTCTCTATAGCTTCTTCATCCTTAGAATAAATTTATTCTAGTTCTTCTTTAACTCTTGTTTAAATTTTTATCATGGATTTAGAGGACATATAATTTTTTTATTCTTAAATATTGTCATTTTTATAATTTAATATACTATAATAATATTATAAATTTCATCCAGAGGAAGATATTCTTGATCTTACAATGTAGAACCTTTCGAATCAAATATATATAGAAAGTTTCTTATTAGATTTTTTATAATGGTTGAGTAATCCATATTTCCCCAAAATATTTAATAGTACTAAAAATATTATTCAATATTGTAAAGTATTCATAAAAACTTTCATCACCATCTATTTTAATATCTTCAAATATGGTTCTCTTGATTTTTTGCATGGCTTCTTTGACTTTAAGACTGTCTTCGTAACTTCTTCTTAGTTTATCCTAGATTTCCTTGGTGGTTTGAAAACCCATCATATTACTGTATTCCTTATCTGATAAATCTATATAGATCTCATTTTTATTATTTCCATTCATATCCATGTACCTAATTTATTCAAAATTTATAGAAGAATTCCCAATATAGGGTGGATATCCTAATATAACTACATCTCTCACTTATACCCCAAGAGAAAGGTGATATGGTATCATCCTATTTCTATATCCATGATATTTCTCACCATTAAAAATGGGAATGACCCTTTTTTTTACTAAATTCATATTATCCATCTTCATAAGTATGTTTAATTTTCAGATGTGACCTTCCCTCTAATACCAATTGAAGTGACTAGATTAGTGTGATATCACTGAGAGGGGGAGGGGTGAATTGATAGCCCCATTTTATTTTTAAAATATTTTTTCTTTTAAATTAAACCTCTATGTCTAGTTAAATACTTTATCAACTCTTATTATGTATCTCATCCTTACCTCAAACAATGTTATAAATAAGAAGGCACAAAACACAAGTATTTACAAGGATCAGTACAAAGACCTACTCTTTATCATGATATTTATTCTCCCTAATATAAATTCTTCACTAAAATATTATTATTGATTATAATTATTGATACAGAGTCACATTATATCTCTCTATAATTGTCATGAGATATTATTTATATATCATATGATAGTGTTACTAGAATCCAAACTAACTTTCTCCAGAATCTGCACTAGATACTTATGCTCCTTAACCACACAAGAGACTTCTCCTGCCTCTAAATATAACCGAGAGACTTCCACCATTATTCTACTATTGATCCACATTAGTATGATCAGTTGATCTTCCTCTATGAGATTTCTGAATCTTACTTTCTTGTGTACCTATTTTGGTACCTTGTCAAATATACTTGTCTTGATCAATAAATTTTGATTACCTATGTATAATTAGTTGCCTCAATGAAACTATGATCTTGTAGATATTTTTTCTTCCTCAAATTATAACCAATCCACATTTAATTTTGGCAAAGATAGACACAAATTTTATACTATTATTTTTTGAAATATAATTATTGCATAAACTCAATGATACTTCCTTCTTGAATTATCAATTAAAAATAACCAGGTACACTTCATGCATTAATTTCATGGACATATCAGTTAAAAAACCTCTCACGTATTTTTATTTTACTCTATATAGTTTTTATGTTTTCATTCACTATCTTGATTCAAGTTTCACACTGACTAATTATTTTATAAGGTTTGAGTATCTTTTACTTTGGTTATCTTCTCAAACAACTCAAGTGCTTCACATTTTCATGCATACACTTGATGAAACTTTCACATTATACATTTTATATTCACATATGATTGAGAATTCTAGAATTTATTTCCTTATTCTAAAACATCCTTTTTTCAAAAACATTCATGAACTGCATGCACTGTCATTGTGAAAAAACTAATGGGTGAGGATCTTGATCTTGTATACTTTTTGTAAGACCATTTTTAAAATCAATATGGTTAAGATTGTGTTTTATCAGTGCATTCACAAAAATATGTAGTTGACTATCTTAAGTAGTTTGTACAAACTAGGGAAGATATGGAAAATGATATCATATACTTTCGAATGGATTTGTGGAACTAGGTTCATTATGAAGACCTTGAGTGTCTAATTAACAATTCCAAAAGCCTAGATCTTATTTCCTTATTCACACATATAGAAAGACTCATAGAAATATCCCTCATGAAGTAATGTTTTGTGGTGATCGATTTCAGTGGAAATGAGAACTTCTCGATAATAGTAGAAAAGTTTATCATTTTAATATATCTCTTTTTATAGATGATGATATTCATAACTCACACCACCTTAATCCTCCAAGAAATAATCCATTTATTTCGACATCGAATTTCTAAAGATATTAGTATTCATATTTCCAAATTTGGGTTATCATTTAGAAGACACCAAAAATAAAGTTCCCTCTTCTTTCTTGATGAAATCCACCACGACATGATTATTATCTCATACTCATCATCATTTAATATTGAACACATCTATGTGATTTGGGATGCTTGGATTATACAATAATAACTTTTTTGCATTTCGTTCTTGCTAATTCCTTGAAATTTACACATTAATGACAGAAATAGATTACATGTATGATTTTAGTTCGATCCCAAATACCTTATCCAATCAGAATCATCATTGAATATGACTGGAATCATGAAAACAATAATTTCCAGATGTATCGAGAACTTAGAGGTCTATCAAAGACTGAAGATGAATGATAGGTTTAAAACAGTGAACTGATGTTCGATATCAAACTCATCCAATGTTGGGTTGTCTATACATGCCTTTAAATATAGTTGGAATAGTAGCTACAGGGTTTGTGTACCACATCAAGCACAACTTCAGTTGGATACTTCCTATTATTATGACTCCCACCAAAACATACACGAGTTAGCGATGGGGGACCAACACCCGTACACACACCCAAACACTCAAGAAGCACAAGTCAGTACCACCCTGCATTGGCCCATTGGAACTAGCCCAAACTAATGCATGATTACCAGTGAACATTACTTTAGGCCTTGTCCCACCTTCCCCCATGGATTCCCATGTGAGATTTATTCCCATAAGTGGTTGATCTAGTGTCCTTGAGTTCCATGGTTGGGCCCATTTTTTCAGTAACCCTTAAAATCATCCAAGTATAAATTCCACCCCATAAAACTATAACAACTATTCATAAATATGATTTTTAATTTCATATTTATTCTCAAGAACCTAACGAAAAATAAAGATTGATTTATATTTTTTGGTATATTTTTCAATCTAATCCTTACCTTCACTTCATGAAAATTAATATTTTCATGCTCTTCCACTCCGCTTCAATTTGTCACAATAATTGTATCATCCTTTACACATTTATTTGGAATTTAAGAGCAACTTAAAAATCACCAAATTTATAACATCGAGAATTTTTCAAGCATGACATCTAATGTCATCAATTTAGTTCATAACAATTTTACAAGCATAACCACTTCATCCACCGACACATATTGACTTAATGATTATAAATAAAACCTATGATCAACATAATATAAGACATAATCACTAAGGTGGAACCACATTGGACTCCTATAACTTGACCAACACCTAAGATCCACCTCTAACATGAATGAAAGCCACAATGAGAAGCACCACTAGATAAATATGAAACATTCCCCTTCCCTATATCATGGAAAACAATGTCTGTATATGAACCAAAGTGCATATGATAGGGGTGAGTATAATAACCTTGTAGGAAAAGCCAGGAGAATTTCCACACATTCCACTAAAACAATAATCATGTTAGATCACAGTTTTTATAAATTAATTATACAACATACCAATGTAGCTAACAAATTTAATAGTTTTTATATTAAATAAAAATAATCATGATATGGTAGTTCATAAAAAATATAGTTTTTATAAATAATGACCATATTTATTTTTAAACCCAATTTATGTCCATAGTTCAAGTTCTCTTTATCACACACACCCATTCATGATGAACGATATTCCCTTTACTCATGAGTGGTTACCCAAACTTATCCAATCCATCACCTAGTGATATAAAATCCCATACATCTTTTAACACCCTGATATTTGGTGAAATATTTTTTCAAATTAATTAAATCTTCTTGATATTTTTCATTTCACAAAACACTAAAAATAGTATATTTTATATTAAATCACTATATTTTTCTTGTGTTATATGAAAAACCATGTTAATAATGAACTAAACACAACATAAATTTTAGATTTCTTTACATGGAACATCAATTCTATCTTGCATTACATTCAATAATGAGTTTCCTCAATGGCTTGTGTAACATGAAATACCGAGTTTTACCAAATAATGATTTATTTTAAAAATATTATTTAATACATCCTAGCTAATTAATTATTAGATATTAAAAGTGTTAAACAAATTACGAAAATCTATGGTTTAAACTAAAATAAATTGAATTTATTGGTTATAAATTAATTATAGATGAATATGAATAACGATTGAATATAAAGGAAAATGTTATTATTTTTATGCCCACAAAGTTGTTTTACCCAAGTAAATTAAGTTAATTAAAATTAGTGAGTTAAATTAATGTGATATATATATATATATAAATTATATTCAATAAAAAAAATTTATATTCATCCAATAGATTTTATAGGCTTAAGATAAGAACAAACCCAATTTTATGCATAAAATACTCTATTTTTATTAAGGTATTTTTACCACCTTTTAATGGATAACCTAAGTTAAATAAAATTTTTGGAACTTTTATGTATTATATTTGTCAAAATAAGATTCAAATATTAAATATAAAAATAAAAATTATGTTATTTTAATTTTTTGGTATTTTTATGGGAAGATTCATTTTTTCAATGAATACTGAAAAATAATGAAATTTAATTATAAAATTCACTTTAATGTAATTTATTTATAAGGATATATTATATTATATTTTTATTTTAAAGTGTATTTAGAAAAAAATTTCATCAATTACTCTAATTTTGTTATTTGGAATCAATTTCACTGTAAAATTGACTATAAAACATAGTAAACATTTGGAGGTTTTTACTTTAAATACATGATTTGTTGTTCCGTCTGTGAGATTAAATTTAAATTAATTTCAACAAATTATGTGATTAAAACATGGTAAAATGGAATAAATATTTGGAATATGATTAATTAATAATTTTCAATATAGTCAAGTTAGTTTTTGACTAAAAATATTAGCGAAGTAATGAAAATTAATTACAACAATTAAGGTGAAATTAAGATTAATAAGGGAATAAAGCTTAAACTTAAGGACCAAAATAACCTCTAAACATGTAAAAAATAAATTTCATGGATATATTTAGACCCTATACTTCATTTTATTTAAATAATAATATTATGGGATCCAATTTCTATGGGGAAAACATGGGTGGAATTCCCTTTTGAAAAATTTACAGGAGTGCCACTCTTCCTCCACTATAAAAGGCCTGCTCTTATCCCACTTCCTCACACCTCTCATTCCAATTTTGATAAAAAAATATCTTAAAAAATATATCCTAAACATACCTACCCTAATCATATAATCCTCCCATTTTTTATAAATCAATCCAATAAATCCCTTTGGTGCAATCCAAATGGAGTTACCTGAATAAGAGGTAACATTCTTCCTAAAGTTCTTTTATCTTATTTCCATTCTCCACCCCTAAAATATCATTATTACATGATTATAAAAAAATAAACTATATATAATAATATATTTTTATGATAATATATTGTTCTACACATACAAATACTTCCATCTAATGGTTAATAAACATACTGTTTATGTGTACGACGAACTACCGTCTCACAAAATGATGATTGTTCATATTTCTTTTACTTAATCTTATGGTGGAAATTATGATGGAAACTTTTTTATATATGTTATATATTATATTTACTGTGTCCTTATTCTTATTTTATAATTTTATAACACATAACATTATAATTTCCATTGTCTATAAATATGATAATTTCGTTTAAGGAAGTGTAGACTACCACCCCTCAAAGTGATGTTATTCATTCACTCACTACGTGGAATGTATTAAGGAAGGTTTTAGTGAACTTATATGATATATATGATATAATAATGATACTTGAATAATTATATATATATATATATATGTAAATAAATATATTTCATTTACCCTCTTTTTTTCAATATAACAATTAAACAAAAACAACGTTTATGTGTACGTACGACCTACAGTCTTCATGAACGGTGTATTCCATTTCATACTTATATACTCCATAAATTATTATAATACAAATATAATTATTTTAAATGATATTTATATCATGTTTTAAATATTTGAAATCATGATGTTAGTATAATAATCATAGATATAACAAATTAAGACAGATGTGAAGAACAAAGCAGATATTACCTGAAGTGAAACCTTAACATAAAATAGTTAACAAGAGGGTAAAATAATGTCATAATAAAACAATATATTATATTATAAACAATAATATTATTATTTTATAGATCTATAATAAAATTTCATTTATTATATAGGAGTTTTTAATGAGTATGATGAGAGTCAAGACACAAGGTAAGGGGATTTAATCTCAATTATTATTCTAGTGAGATACATGCCTTAATCACCACTAATTTAGTTTGTGTGGTGTGTATACTATCCATGGATTTATTATATCATTATTATAAATTTTTATTAATTTTACTTCTTTGATACCTATAAGGCCCCAGCCTTAAACCTTACTTAATCTTGAGTTATTACAAGATTACACATTGAGGATCTTTTCAGGTTTAGAGTTTTAGAGAATTAGATCATAAAACTTGCATTACATTCCACATTTAAACAAAGTGGTTACATAAAGATATTATTCATTTTTTTCCCATCAATGGAACATATTTAAAATAAAACATGGATTCTTTCTTGACACTTCCTTGACACTATCATCATATCATGTACCTTTCCCTTAACCTGTGAAAAACATTTCAAAAAAACACTTGGGATGAGCATAAAAAGCTCAGTATGGGTTATAAAAATATTGAAAGGAAACATAAGTTCATATATACATAAGAATGAAATCATATTTACCCATAAAACATAAGCACTTTAACATACCTCATCAAATCATGAATAAATCATAGAAATCATAAGACATAAAGGTAACTTGAGTCATTTATAACATTCTTAAGTAGGGAGTAACCCTCTTGGTTACGTTTGGAATACCCATCACAGTATATTCCCTAAATATCTTCGGAGAAACCTTAATGTTTCAATCCTTCGCATTACCCAATGCATTGGAGAGCTATATCGGGATCACCCGCCCTTAGTTTATCACGAAACCACCCGTATTCATAATAATTCCCAAGAACCATAACATAATCATATCACATAAAACATGTATAAAGGAAACATAAAATTTCCACCTTTCAATCACAAGATATCAATACAACACATTGATATAAAAACATTATGAAAACCATTTTCAATACCAAAATAAAAGAAAAGTAAAACATGGTATTTATTTTTCTTTTAAAAAGAAGGTATGGCTTGTAGAGGAAGCCGAAACTCAAATAATGGTCACGGCGGCGGAGAAGTCATTGTCGCCGCATACGTATGACAAAAACATTCCCTTTTGTCGTTTTGTAAAACGCTTCGTATAAAAAATATTCCTTTTGGATAAATTTAAAAGTCAAAGGGTTTTATACACCGCATTAAAGAAGGTTGTGTATAAAATAAAATATGCCTCAATGAAAGGAGATTGAGACGAAGTCCCATACCTCGGGTCCGACTTGACTCGATCGTTATTTAATCTCATGAATAATAAACTTGAGTTAATTTCTACTTGTTTAAGAACCTTTTTCAAGTTCATTATTCCTTTTATATTACTTATTTCCATGTCACGAACACTATGTAATTATTTAAGTTAATAACGGTCGTTTTAACGATCATTGGTACTTGAGTAAAAAATAAGCCATTTATAATTGCAAGTTGTTCTTGTATAAATTATATCCAGAATGGTATTCATGATGTATATATCATATATGTCATATATATCCAGTACATGCATGCATTTATAATATTACATAATCATTTAGAGGTAAGAAATGAAATGCACCGTTCATGGAGACGGTAAGCCATACGTACGCATGAATGCTACTTTCATTTCTATTTCATATTTTATAGAATAGAATCATAATGATATAAAGGTATATTATAATTCCAGTATAATATCATATATAATATCATAGTTCCATCCTTTATATGTCCCACATATGGTATTTAACGAATCAAATCACTTTGAGGGGGCGGTAGTCCGCACTTCCTTAAATGAAGATATTGCGTTTACCCATAATGGAAACCGTAAAGGTATGCCCAAAATGAAAAATACAGAATCTTAAGGAAAACATAAACATATTATATATCATATATAAATATAGTGACATCTTAATGGCCACCTTTGAAGGTGTTAAAAGAATGTTGAACAATCATCATTTCGGGAGGCAGAAATTCACCATCCACGGAAACAATATGTTCTTTAACCATTAGATGTAGGTGTGTGTAAGTGTAGCTCGAATACTTCTTATAAAAACATCCTAGTATATTTAAGATACTGGATTTGTTACAAAAGAAAAGAATAAAAAGAGTTTAGGAGGGTTGGAGAAGCAAAATAAAACAAAAGGACTCAAGTGAAGACATTACCTTAAAATCGGGTAACTCCCTTTGGTTTGAGCTCAAAGGCTTCCTTGGAAAGACTTATTCCCAAAGTGAGGCTTCAAGGAGTAATATAGGGAAGTGGAGAGACAAAATGGTCAGGGTTTGGCCGAGCCAAAGGCTTTGGAAGTGTCGGTAAGGAGGTAGAGGTGGGGGCCTTTTATAAGAGGAGAGGAGGGGCAGTCTTGGAAAGTAAAGAAAAGTTACATTATTTTAAAATGAGATTCGGATTCAAAAGGTCCCACATGGATATAATTCAAGTATAAGGTGATAAGGGTTCTAAATCCACCCATCCAATAGGTTTTGGACATGTTTAGGTCATAGAGTTTAAATTATATTTTCATTTTATTTAAATTCTTTATTAATGAGGTAATCACTGCATCATCATGATGTCATAAATAAATTAATATATTTAATGTCTAAAGATTATAAAAAATATATCATGATGTAGGAAATATTTTTATCTTTCTAATGAATATTTATAGTAAAAAATTTGACTTGTATAACCCCATGTAAAAATTGTTTTAGTAAAACATCTCATGTTTGTGTCATTTTTACTTTAACATTTAATAAAAAGTTATTTATGTCATTTCCCAACCAAAGTGGCTCCATGGGGTCCCCAAGTTGACCCATGGCTTTTCTTGGTCGGTCATGACACATACAATGAGGGTAGGACATGTGTCTAGGTCATTTCATATTATTAAAACATTATTTTTACCTTAAACTACACTAATTACCACTAATCGCGATTAAGAACTTAAAAGTTACTATTCACCAAAAAATTATTTTAATATCATTGAACCAAATTTTACTTCTTAATGAAAACCATGTATGTAGGATTTTTTGAAAATCAAATCACAGATGTGACAAAGTTTCATTTAAATGAAAAATCAGTTTCTTTAACTACCACTTAGTGGTTTCACTATTCATCAAAAATTGAAGTTTTTCAGAAAAATACCAAAACTTCACCCTAAGCACTATTTGATATTCTGAATTCAAAAATGATGTCTATTTTACAAAATTCAAATCATATAAGTCACATTAATTAATTTAATAATTAATTCCCGCTGTCATGACAAATAGCGTGTTTTTATGAAACAATAAGTATCAAAAGATTGACACTAGTTTAAGTCCAATTTCAAAGTGAAATTGATTATAATGACCACCATTGGATTAAATGGTAAAAATATATTATAATTTCACTATAAAACCAATTCAAAAGATAATCTAATCATATAAATAAATTAAGTTAAAAAGAGGTTTTGAATTAAAATACAACATTTTTCACTATTCATTAAAAAATGAACTTTATCGGAAAAATACCAAAATTTCACAAAAAGTAAATTTTGATGTCCCAATAATAAAGAATAAGTTTATTTTGACAAACATAGCTTATAAAATTTTCAAATGATAGATTTAAAAATGGTTTTCCATCAAAAGGCAGTAAAACAATCTTTTAAAAATATTATTGTATTCCATGATTAAGATTGGATTTATTTTCATTTTAATCCTCTAAAACACTATCTAATTCATTAATAGACATAGATAAAAATATCTATTATTCATTACTTACTTGGGATGTTACATCCTCCCCCCCTTTAGAAAATTGCGTCCCCGTAATTTATTTACTTATCAAATAAATGGGGGTACTTATCCCTCATTGCATTTTCAGATTCCCATGTTGCCTCTTCCATCATGTGGTTTTTCCACAAAACCTTTACCTGATTAATCACCTTATTCCGTAACACTTGCTCCCTATGGTCAAGAATCTGGACCGGTTGTTCCTCATAAGATTGGTTCTCTTCCAGCTGAACTACCTCTGGACTCAAAACATGAGATGGATCTGGCATGTACTTTCTCAACATCAAAACATGAAAAACATTGTGTACCTGAGATAAAATCGGAGGTAAAGCCACTCGGTATGCAACTGATCCAACTATCTCCAGAATTTCATATGGTCCAATGAACCTTGGACTCAGCTTTCCTTTCTTACCAAATCGCATCACACTTTTCCATGGTAAGACTTTGAGAAAAACATGATCACCTACCTCAAAAGATAGATCCTTCCTCCTGTTGTCCGCATAACTCTTCTGCCTGCTCTGAGCTGTTCTCATGTGTTTCTGTATCAGCTGAACTTTTTCTGCCATCTCCTCTACCAATTCTGGTCCCATCAACTTCCTTTCACCCACTTCATCCCAAAAAGCTGGAGTTCGACACCACTTCCCATATAATTCCTGAAATGGTGCCATCTGTATACTAGAATGAAAACTGTTATTATATGAAAATTCAACCAAAGAAAGATGTTGGTCCCAACTTCCCTGATAATCTATAGAGCATGAACGTAGCATATCCTCCAAGGTCTGAATTGTTCGTTCCGAATGCCCATCTGATTGAGGATGAAAAGCTGTTCTAAAATTTAATTCAATACCCAACGACTTCTGAAGGCCTTTCCAAAAGTTAGAAGTGAACCTGGGATCACAGTCAGATACAATGGAGAGAGGAACTCCATATAACCTGACTATCTCTTTAAGATACAAACGGGAAAGTTGATCTAGGGAAAAAGTATCTCGTATATCAAGGAAATGAGCAGATTTGGTCAAGCGATCAACAATAACCCAGATTGAATTATTACCTCGAGATGTCTTCGCTAATCCCACAACAAAGTCCATGGATATATTCTCCCATTTCCACTCTGGCACTGGTAAAGGCTGAAGCATCCCATTCGGTAACTGCCGCTCTGCTTTAACCTGCTGACAAGTCAAACACTTCATAGTAAAATCAGCAATATCACTTTTTATTCCATCCCACCAGTAATACTCTTGAAGATCTCTATACATCTTAGTACTGCCTGGATGAACTGAAAACGGATGACTATGAGCTTCATATAACAACTCTCTTTTCAACTGTGAATCACAAGGCACACACAATCTCTTCCCAAATCTCAAAACACAATCTCTATCAATTTTGAATTCATGCAACTTACCTTTCTGAACCAGCTCTACCTTTTTCTGAAACTCACTGTCTTGCTTCTGTGCTTGCTTGATTCTATCTGATAGAGATGATCTCACTGATACCTGAAACAAAATAGAAGAACATCCTGCACCAACAACCTCTATGCGAAAGTTCATTAAATCCTTAACCAAAGGATCATGTTCCAAACGCAACATTGCTAATGAAGCATTACTTTTTCGACTCAAAGCATCAACCACTTTATTTGCTTTTCTCGGATGGTAAATAATTGTACAATCATAATCCTTGATTAATTCTAGCCATCGCCTTTGTCTCATGTTCAATTATTTCTAAGTGAATATATACTTTAAACTTTTGTGATCGATATATATTTCACACTTTACTCCATACAAATGATGCCTCCAAATTTTTAAAGCAAAAACAACAACAGCTAATTCCAAATCATGTGTAGGGTAATTTACCTCATGAGTTTTCAACTGTCGTGAAGCATAAGCAATTACCTGATCATTCTGCATTAGGACGCAACCAATTCCTTTCAATGAAGCATCACTGTATATAACAAACTCACCATTCCTGGAAGGTAGTTCCAAAACTGGAGCATTCACCAATCTTCTTTTCAGTTCCTCAAAACAATCATCACATTCTTTTGTCCAGATAAACTTAACACCCTTCTGAGTTATCTTAGTCATTGGACTAGATAACCGTGAAAAATTTCTAACAAACCTTCGGTAATAGCCTGCCAAACCAAGGAAACTAGGAATCTCTGTTACATTTGTGGGTCTTGGCCATTCTTCAATAAGCTTTGTTTTTGCAGGATCAACAGTTATCCCATCTTTAGAAACAATATGACCAAGGAAAGAAATTTGTTTCAACCAAACTCACACTTACTGAATTTCCCATACAATTTCTTTTCTTTTATGGTTTTCAAAATAACCCTTAAATGTCTTTCATGCTCTTTTTTACTTTTAGAAAACACCAAAATATCATCAATTAAAACCACCACAAACTTATCTAAGAACTCATGGAAAATTCTATTCATTAAGTCCCTGAATATAGCAGGTGCATTGGTTAGCTCAAAAGGCATTAATAAAAATTCATAATGGCCATATCTTGTACGAAACACAGTCTTCGGAACATCTTCTTCCTTTACCTTCAGCTGATGGTACCCCGATCTCAAGTCAATCTTTGAAAAAAACTGAGCTCCCTGGAGCTGATCAAACAAATCATCGACATGAGGCAAAGGATATTTGTTCTTAACAGTGATGTTATTCAAGGCTCTATAATCAATGCAAAGTCTCATAGAACCATCTTTCTTTTTATCAAAAAAATAGGAGCACCCCATGGTGATGTTCTAGGTCAAATGAAAACTTTCTCTAATAAATCTTGCAATTGCTCCTTCAACTCTAAAAGTTCAATTTGAGCCATTTGATAAGGGGGTTTTGAAATTGGCTTAGCATCAGGAACTAAGTCAACAATAAACTCAACTTCCCGATCTGGTATTATTCCAGGCAACTCATCAGGAAAAATATCAGGATACTCATTTACCACTGGCACATCATTAATCTGAACAGTTCCTTTATTTTCAACGATGTGTGCAAGGTAACATTCATTTCCATCTTTTACAAGTTTCTCGGCCTCTTGATATGTTATCAACAGTAAGGGTTCATTCTTGTACACAAACTGAATGTCTTTCTGAAAAGAAAATTCTTTAGTTCTACAGTCAATCTTAGCATGGTAAATAGAGAGCCAATCCATACCCAGGATAACATCAAACTCTACTAGAGGTAGAACAATAAGGTTTGCAAGTAGGTTCTTTCCACAGATAAGGATAGGAAGATTCTTATAAATTCTACTTGCCTCAACATTTCCCCCAGGTGTTTTTACCACAAGTTCAGGAGTCATTTCTTGAGATGGTATTCCCATTTTACTAGAAAAGTTTTCAGAGATGAAAGAATGTGTAAACCCCGAATCAAACAGCACACTGACATAATCTGAAAAAACAAACAAAGTACCTGATACAACTTCATTTGATGGCCCGATATCTGCTGAAGTAGTTGCAAAGGATTTCACCACCCCTTTCTGCTTGTAGTCTAACTGCTTCCCATCACTCAAGCTCTTTGTCGGACACTCATTTGCATAGTGACCCGTCTCATTGCACTTATAACATTTCACTAACTGTAAATCAAATTTGGTCTTACCATCACCCTGATCTTTTTCAGTGCAATCACGAGCCTTATGTCCCATCTTACCACATCGGTAGCACTTTCCAGATTTCAGAAGACATTCCCCAGCATTCCTTTTTCCACATTTATCACAAACTGGAAACTTAGTTTTCTTACCATCAGACCTTTTTGAAGAATTCTTACCTTTCTCCTGCCACCTCGGTCTCTTCTTCTGTTGGTTGTTATAGAACACTTGATCATCGGAAAACTCCATTTCCACCTTCCCAGCACATCGAACAAGCTTTTCATAACTTTTAAACTCATGATAAGCTAATGCCCTTCGATATTTTGGCTTTAATCCAGAGTAAAAACAATTGATTTTACTATCAAGGTCTCAAAAAAAATTTGGAGCATACCTTGCCAATCGAGTAAACCTTTCTTCATAGGCATCCACTGAGTCTTCCTCTTACCTCAATTCCAAGAATTTCTTTTCCATCCTAATTCGAATAGCCTTAGAAAATACTTCTCAAGAAACATACCTTTGAATTCATCCCAGTCGAGAGAATCAATCTCATCGGCGTCCCTGATATTTTCAACCATCGACCACCACTTATCTGCTTCACCCTCCAAACGATAAATAGCAAGACTAACCTTTTGATTGTCTGAACACCCCATGACATTGAAAATCTTCTCTAGTGCTTTAATCCACCCTTAAGCTAGCACAGGGTCAGATGATCCTCTGAATGATGGGGGATGTTGCCTCATGAAATATTCCACCAGTGACATGTTCCTCTGCAGTTAATCTGGATGATCTCGTGTATGGATACCACCGCCATTTATCGCTTGAGTCAACTACGCCATTACTGCAACAAACTGTTCAGTTCCAATTCCGACCATCTCGAGATGCTGATTCGGAAGGTTATTTCCTTCTACATGCCTTCCTAGCACTGCTTCCCTGTTTCCTCTGCGGAAAACCATTCTGAACAAACATGTCTTAGATGAAGCAACATGGTAATCTTCAAATGCTATATCATTTCAATTTGACCATAAAAAAATATTCTTGGATAATCATTTAATAGAATTATAACTCCTAAAGTTATCTAAACTGACCTTTGATACCAACTATAAGGCCCCAACCTTAAACGTTACTTAATCTTGAGTTATTACAAGATTACACATTGAGGATCTTTTCAGGTTTAGAGTTTTAGAGAATTATATCATAAAACTCTCATTACATTCCACATTTAAACAAAGTGGTTACATAAAGATAGTATTCATTTTTTCCCATCAACGGAACATATTTAAAATAAAACCTGGATTCTTTCTTGACACTTCCTTGACACTATCATCATATCATGTACCTTTCCCTTGACCTGTGAAAAACATTTCAAAAAAACACTTGGGATGAGCATAAAAAGCTCAGTATGGGTTATAAAAATATTGAAAGGAAACATAAGTTCATATATACATAAGAATGAAATCATATTTACCCATAAAACATAAGCACTTTAACATACCTCATCAAATCATGAATAAATCATAGAAATCATAAGACATAAAGGTAACTTGAGGCATTCATAACATTCTTAAGTAGGGAGTAACCCTCTTGGTTACGTTTTGAATACCCATCACAGTATATTCCCTAAATCTCTTCGGAGAAACCTTAACGTTTCACTCCTTCGCGTTACCCAATGTATTGGAGAGCTATATCGGGCTCACCTGCCCTTAGTTTATCACAGAACCACCCGTCTTCATAATAATTCCCAAGAACCATAACATAATCGTATCACATAAAACATGCATAAAGGAAACACAACATTTCCACCTTTCAATCACAAGATATCAATACAACACATTGATATAAAAACATTATGAAAACTATTTTCAATACCAAAATAAAAGAAAAGTAAAACATGGTATTTATTTTTCTTTTAAAAATAAGGTATGGCTTGTAGAGGAAGCCGAAACTCAAATAATGGTCACGGCGGCGGAGAAGTCATTGTCGCCGCATACGTACGACAAAAACATTCCCTTTTGTCATTTTGTAAAACGCTTCGTATAAAAAAGATTCCCTTTGGATAAACTTAAAAGTCAAAGGGGTTTATACATCGTATAAAAGAAGGTTGTGTATAAAATAAAATATGCCTCAATGAAAGGAGATTGAGACGAAGTCCCATACCTCGGGTCTGACTTGACTCGGTCGTTCTTTAATCTCCTGAATAATAAACTTGAGTTAATTTCTACTTGTTTAATAACCTTTTTCAAGTTCATTATTCCTTTTATATCACTTATTTCCATTTCATGAACACTATGTAATTATTTAAGTTAATAACGGTCGTTTTAACGATCATTGGTACTTGAGTAAAAAATAAGCCCTTTATAATTGCAAGTTGTTCATGTATCCATTATATCCAAAATGGTATTCATGATGTAGATATAATATATGTCATATATATCCAGTACATTCATTCATTTATAATATTACATAATCATTTAGAGGCAAGAAATGAAATGCACCGTTCATGGAGACGGTGAGCTGTACGTATGCATGAACGCTACTTTCATTTCAATTTCGTATTTTATAGAATGGAATCATAATGATATAAAGGTATATTATAATTACAGTATAATATCATATATAATATCATAGTTCCATCCTTTATACATCCCACATATGGTATTTAACAAATCAAATCACTTTGAGGGGGCGGTAGTCCGCACTTCCTTAAATGAAGATATTGCGTTTAGCCATAATGGAAACCATAAAGGTATGACCAAAATGAAAAATACAGAAGCTTAAGGAAAACATAAACATATTATATATCATATATATATATAGTGACATCTTAATGGCCACCTTTGAAGGTGTTAAAAGAATGTTGAACAATCATCGTTTCGGGAGGCAAAAATTCGCCATCCACGGAAACAGTATGTTCTTTAACCATTAGATGTAGGTGTGTGTAAGTTTAGCTCGAATCCTTCCTATAAAAACATCTTAGTATATCGAAGATACTATATTTGTTACAAAATAAATGAATAAAAAGATTTTAGGGGGGTTGGAGAATCAAAATAAAACAAAAGGACTCAAGTGAAGACATTACCTTAAAATCGGGTAACTCCCTTTGGTTTGAGCTCAAAGGCTTCCTTGGGAAGACTTCTGCCCAAAGTGAGGCTTCAAGGAGTAATATAGGGAAGTGGAGAGACAAAATGGGCAGGGGTTGGCCGATCCAAAGGCTTTGGAAGTGTGGGTAAGGAGGTATAGGTGGGGGGCCTTTTATAAGAGGAGAGGAGGGGCACTCTTGAAAAGTAAAGAAAAGTTACTTTATTTTAAAATGAGTTTCGGATTCAAAAGGTCCCACATGAATATAATTCAAGGGTAAGGTGATAAGGGTTCGAAATCCACCCATCCAATAGGTTTTAGACATGTGTAGGTCATAGATTTTACATTATCTTTTCATTTTATTTAAATCCTTTATTAATGAGGTAATCGCTCCATCATCATGATGTCATAAATAAATTAATATATTTAATGTCTAAAAATTATAAAAAAAATATAATTATGTAGGAAATCTTTTTAGATTTCTAATGAATATTTATAGTCAAAAATATGACTTGTATAACCCCATGTAAAAATTATTTTATTAAAACATCTCATGTTTGTGTCATTTTTTACTTTAACATTTAATAAAAAGTTATTTATGTCATTTCCCAACCAAAGTGGCTCCATGGGGTCCCCAAGTTAACCCATGGATTTTCTTGGTCGGCCATGACACATAAAATGAGGGTAGGACATGTGTCTAGGTCATTTCATATTATTAAAACATTATTTTTACCTTAAACTACACTAATTACCACTAATCACGATTAAGAACTTAAAAGTTACTATTCACCAAAAAATTATTTTAATCTCATTGAACCACATTTTACTTCTTAATTAAAACCTTGTATGTTGGATTTTTGAAAATCAAATCATAGAAGTGACAAAGTTTCATTTCAATGAAAAATCAGTTTCTTTAACTACCACTTAGTGGTTTCACTATTCATCAAAAATTGAAGTTTTTCAAAAAAATACCAAAACTTCACCCTAAGCACTATTTGATATTCTGAATTCAAAAATGATGTCTATTTTAAAAAATTCAAATCATATAAGTCACATTAATTAATTTAATAATTAATTCCCGCTATCATGACAAATAGCGTGTTTTTATGAAACAATAAGTATCAAAAGATTGACACTAGTTTAAGTCCAATTTCAAAGTGAAATTGATTACAATGACCACCATTGGATTAAATGGTAAAAATATATTATAATTTAACTTTAAAACCAATTCAAAAGATAAGATAATCATATAAATAAATTAGATTAAAAAGAGGTTTTGAATTAAAATACAACATTTTTCACTATTCATTAAAAAATGAACTTTATCGGAAAAATACCAAAATTTCACACAAAGTAAATTTTGATGTCCCAATCATAAAGAATAAGTTTATTTTGACAAACATATCTTATAAAATTGTCAAAAGATAGATTTAAAAATGGTTTTCCATCAAAAGGTAGTAAAACAATCTTTTAAAAATATTAGTGTATTCCATGCTAAAGATTGGATTTATTTTCATTTTAAGCCTCTAAAACACTATCTAATTCATTAATAGACATAGATAAAAATATCTATTATTAATTACTTACTTGTGATGTTACAATACCAATTCCATGTATTTATATATACATTTTATTACATTTATTTCTTGGGTGTTAGGTTTTAAAAGTTACCAAATCGGTAAAGTAAGTTTGTCTAAATTTTACTTCTTTGAGACATATGCCATGTAATAAACCTATATTTTTATATGAGGTGAATTTAATAAATTTTGAAATTTTATATCATGAATCACCTTCATTTAATTTATTTTTAAGAATAAATTTATTTTATTCTTTACATCATGAATTCATGTTACCAAAATGGCAACAATTTATTGCTACAATCTCATCTTTGATTGAGATTGTTTATGATTATGCATCCATTGAGAAAATATTATGATCCATATCTCAATAAATCTCCTGAATTTTTCCACCCTATTGATATTAATGTTATATCCCTAAAATGGTACTGTTTTCCAACTCTTGGTACTTATGATATTTGAGAAAATGTTTTATGAAAATCCAACTTTTTCCCTCTTTTTTGTTAGAAATATGTGTTATTTCAAAACCATGATTTCAATAAATGATTTCAAAAATGTTTTGATTTTATCCTATGAGATTATAGGAAATTTTTACCCATGATTTATCTTTTAAAAAATTTCTTTAAAAGGAGTCACATTTTCATTTACAGATCAACTCACTTTTCTGAATTTTTAATGTAAAAAAGGAATGTTCGACATGTATTAGTATACCTTATGTCATAACTATCATTTAATTGAATCTTAAATTATTGGTTGAAAAGTTTATTTTTAATTAAAAATTAATTTACTAATATTCTTGAAATTAATTTTTTAATGTTTTTTTCATTTAAAAAGGTTTTACAAAAGGTTTTATAGTAATCGATGCTCCCTTTAATGATTTCAAAGCTAATTTTCAAGAAAAAGGTTTTAAATAAGGTTTCATTATATAAAATCAATTTTAATCATTTTCAAGTATTCTTTGAATTTTTTCAAATCATTTTCAAAGAAATGGTTTTCAAAAAAATTTCATGCTTCTTTCATAAGTTTTCATGGAAAATGGTTTTCAATTTTTTTCAAGATATCTTTATATGTTTTTGAAGAAAATGGTATCCAATTTTTTTTTCAAAGATTTACCTATAACCTTTCATGTTTAATTTCAAGTAAATTTTTTTTATGGTTTTTATTTTTTAAAGATATATTTTCAATGAATAATGTATATTTTCCTCAATAAACGTTTTTTAAGGATACTTCAAAATTATTTTCCATGTATCCTAACATTCGTTGATGCTACACAAGCCCTTTTGGGAAATTATTCCAAGGTTCTATTCATTTTATTTATCTAAATGGTTTATGTTTTTATGGGATGATGTTTATGAAACCCATTTATCATTCATCAATTATATTCTTTTGAAACTCTCTTCTTTTCATGAGTTATGTTTTGATGAAATGATTATGAGAGCTATAGATTTTCTATAGGTAATTATATGATGAAATGTTTGTGATTAACATTTCATTTCATGGGTTATTATATGATGTTTATTAAACACATCAATTTTTTGGGTCATGATATGATGCATGTTTTATTATATTATGGAACTTGAATGTATGATTTTATCATTTGATAGGTGATAACTATATCTACCTCTAATTTTTTGGTAAAGATAAATTTTTATGAGCTCAAAGGATAAATGGTTGGGATTCCCAATCTCAAAACAAGAGGGTAAATGAGAGGGAATCCCAATCCTGAAACAAGAGGGTACACGATAGGGAATTCCAAGATTTATAAAACAGGGTACATGGGAGGACATACCAATCCCGAAATAGGAGGTTACATAGGACGGAATCCCAAGCCCACATTAGGTATATTGATGATTAGCTAAATCTTAAGAATTTACAAAGGTCTAGGTAGGCATCCTTAACATAGCGATTTTATACACTTACTTGTATGAAATAATTCTATGTCTTATTCTTATGTTATGATTTAATGGATTATGCTCTTGATTTCATTATGATTCATGAATTATGTTCTAAAAATATTTATTCTTTTATTCATGTTCATGATCTTTAATTTGAAAGGTATGATTTTAAAATGACCATGATCATATTATCATACACTTATGTTCATGATATTCTTATACATTTCATTTATTTACCATTACTATGCATTTCATCTCAACCCTTTATTATGTTTCCCTTCCCCAGGTTGTGAATAAATATTTATTAAATTAATTTAACTAAGGGGATATCATTGTCTATAACATTGAATATATTTCACTAAGTTATAATATTTTTGTTTCTAGTTTCTAAAAGTACTAAACTAATACGGTCTTTGGGTGCCTGTTTGTGTAATGTATTATGTATTCTGCAGAAGTGATTAAAAAAATATATATACATTAATATTTTTTCATTATTGTTGTTATCAAAGTATAGGTTTAGTCAACATTTGAAAAATATGATGAGACAACTTTAGCGATATCCCTTGGTATATTTCTAAGGATATGTCAAGGGATGTCTCTAAGGATAATTATAAGGATGAGTTAATATTTTAAAAAAATGTCCTAGAATTTTGGTAAAGGATAGACTGAGTGGTTTCCTAGAAATAAATATCTTTCTAGATACTACAATTCGATGTGGATTTGAAACATATGTAACTAGGGGTAATAACTCAAACAAGGTATGTCGAGCCTGACTTAGCGTAACCTGGTACATGATAATGGGCCTTGCTGCACACCTGTTTTGAAACTCTAGGGGGATATTCTTTGGAAATTCACAAACTCTTTATGAACTATCACAAAGGATTTTAATAGAAAATGATTGTGAATAACCTAGGATAAAAACAAGGATTCACCATTTAAAAGTTTAGTGTCATGATTTAGACATACTATAAGTAATTTTTCATGATTATGTTTTTTTCTTCTATGGTATGTGTTTATCACCTTGTGCATTCTGGTTTTATTGGCGAGGACTAGAAGGAAAATGGTTAAGAATGAATGATTCATATTTTTAATGTATGTGCATTATGAAAATCGATTTCCCAAGTTTAAATATCATAAAGAGGATCTTGAAGGTGTTATGAGTATTTGTTATACTTCTAGATATAAAGGGGCCACAAACAACATGTGAAAAGTATGTGATATTATTATAATATTTTTTACATTAAACTTAAGAATAATTATTAAATTTATGATAAGGAACATTAATACATGATTCATATATCAAATTTTAGTAAATAGTTATTAATGTATAAGTTGATGAATCATGAATAATTGTTTAAGAATAAGGATTTATGAATGAAGTATTTATGTCATGGAATTCAAATATTATGTAATATGAATCATGAAATATATAAGTATTTTAACTATAAGTTTTCATTAAGTATTGAAAAGGATATTATTAATAGTGATTTCATATAAAGGTGATATTTTTATTAAGGGATGGTAACCCTTAATTAATGTCTGATGTTGAGATAATAATATTCGTATAAAGATATACTGATATGAATAAGTAAATTAGATTGTATGGATTACCCAGAAACTGATTATTGAAAAATTGGTCTATTTCATAAAGTATTAATTTTACAAATTCTTAGATTTTAAAAAAGTATCTAGTAATCATTGGAAAGAGGAATCATTCATGTTTTTCAAAAAGATTTATGGAAATTTAGGTTATTACCATGCTTTAAGGGAATATACAATGAGGATATTCTCATGTTTGGAATGTGACAACCATGAGAAACTTTATTATATATGGGGGATCAATGAAAATATTATCTAATGTCATTATTTATAAAGGTTTGGATTTTAATATTTTAGAAGGGTTATTAGGTTAACCATTTATAGAATGTTTATGTTAAACATTAGATGAATTCAGTAAGATTAAATTGTTATCTCACCACATAAGTATTTTTGAATATTGGATGACCTAATCTAACAACGTTGTGTTGATGATAGATTATGAAAAATGGGATGTCATATAATGGATCACATGATCTGTTAGTAATTCAGGAATGAAAAATTCACCTTCATTTTTGGAGAAAGATGTGAACTGGATCTAGGAACAAAAAAGGCTGAGGTTTTCTTGAAATCATTCTAGTATATATTTTCATGAAATTATTTAACTTTAGGTTAACTATCTATAAATAAAATTTTGTACTAATACCTTAATTTTGTTGAACCTATCAACTTTTAAATAATCATAGATTTTTAAATTTGAGGCCCTCAACTTTTCATTGACCATTCACTTGTTTTTGATTGATGAAGTCAATAAATCCCTATGAATATTTATGATTTTCCTCCATTTTTATGTTTTAACATCCCACCTATGTTCTCATATATGGACACCCAGTTATGTGATTCATTGGGTAGCCATTATGTTTCCAACTTTCCATTTTTAATTGATGTTTTAGTATTCATTTTTACAATGTGGGATTCTATGAAAGAAACTCTCAAGTATTAAACCTTTTATAACCCTGAAGAATTTTGAGGGAGAAATTAATTTTTAGGGGGATAGAATGTAACACCCCAAGATTCTTTGAAATATTTTTTGAATTAATTTAATCTTTTTTATATTTTTTATTTCACGCAACTGTATAAATAAAATATTTTACATCAAATCACTATGTTTGGATTAAATTATACGCAAAACCATGTTAATATTTCACTATAAATAACATAAATTTTATCTTTTTATAAAAATACCACTGATGTTATCTTTTGTTACATGAAAAAATTGATTTTCTTTGATGGCTTACGGAACAGGCAAAAACGAGTTTTACCGAATAACGATTCATTATAAAAATATTATTTAATATAAACAAGATGATTAATTAGTATTTATGAAAAGGGTTAACTAACTTATGAAAATATATGGGTCACAGAAATAAAAAAATGAACTTATTGGTTACAAATTAATTTTATATGAATATGAAAACAGGTTAAATATAAAGAAAAATATTATTATTTTTAGGCCCACATAGCTATTTTACCTTAGTAAATTATGTTAATTACAATTAGTGATTGAACTTAATGTGATATATATTATATATTCAATCAAATATTTTTTATACCAATCCAATATATTTTATAGTCTTATGATGAGAAGAAACCAAATTTTATGTATAAAATAATATATTTTTATTAAGGCATTTTCATCTCCTACTAATAAAGAACCTATTTTCCATCCAATATTTGGAAATTTTATGGATTATATATGTCAAAAAAAACTTCAAATTTTTAAGAGAAACATAAATATTATGTTAGGGTAAATTTTTTGAATTTTTTTTGAAGTTTCATTATTTAATGAATAATGAAAAATACTAAAATTTAATTCAAAGATACCTTTTCATAAAATTTATTTATAAAGTTTAATTATAGATTAATTTGATTTTAATTTTTTATTAGATTTTATTTTTATCAAATAATATTTATAAGTCATTTTAATTAATTTCATTTTGAAATTGTCTATTAAAATATAATAATCTTTTGAAGGGTTTTTGTTTAAAAACCCGATTTGTCGTCCCGTCTGCAGGATTAAATTATATTAAATTTATAACAATTATGGTATTTAAATTTGGTAAAATGTATTCCATATTTGGAATCATAATAATTATTAATTTCTAATATGTTCAACTTAGTTTTTGACCAATAATATTAGTGATAGTAATTAAAATTAATTCCAACAATTAAGGTGGGATTAAGCTTAACAAGGGACAACGCCTAATACTCAGGGGTACAAATGACCTATAAACATGTTCAAAAGCCTTAGTGTAGCAATATTTAGAATCTATTTTCCCTTGGATAAAAATTGGACCATTATGGGATCCACTTTACATGGTAAAAATGTGGGTGGGAATTCCCTTTCCCAAAATTTATAAGAGTGCCACTCATCCTCCACTATAAAAAGGCCTCCTCTCCTACCACTTTCCCACACCTCTACATCCACTTTGGAACATCCAATATCTAACCCAATAGATCCTCAACATACCTTACCTAATAATATAATCCTACCATTTTGAATAAACCAATCCAAGGAAGCCCTTTGGTGCAAACCAAAAGGAGTTACTGAATAGGAGGTAACATTCTTTCTCAAGTTACCTTATGTAATTTATATTATTCACCACAAAAAATATCCTTATTACATGATTACGAAAAAAAAAATCCTAAATATAATATTATTTTATTATTTTATATTTTATACTTACACTTACACACATTTCCATATAATGTGTAACAAATATACTGTTTACATGCATGATGAACTACCGCCACACAAAATGATGATTGTTCATTTTTTCCTTTAACACCTCTCATGGTGGAAATTATGATGGAAAATTTGTTTATATATTTTCTATAATATATTATATATGTATTTATTATTCTTTAATTATTTTATAACATATACCTTTATACATCCTTTTTGTGTAAATATGATAATTTCATTTGAGAAATTGTGGACTACCGCACCCTCTAAGCAATGTGATTCATTCAAACACTACATGGAATGTATTAAGGATGGGTTTTGTGAGATTAAATGATATAAATGATATAATAATTATATTTTAATAATGATATATATGTAAATACATAAATTCCATTTACTCTTTTTCTTTCAATATGACAATTAAACTGAAACATCGTTCATGTGTACGTAATACAAACCGTCTCCATGAACAATGTATTCTATTTTATACTTATATGTTCAATAGATTATTATAATAAAAATATAATGAATATAAATGATATTTATATCATGTTTTAAATTCATGAAATCATGATATATATATAAGGACCATAAATATAACAAATTAACACACATGCAAAGAGTAAAGCAGATATTAACCAAAGTAAAACCTTAACATAGAATAGTTAGAAGAGGTTTAAATAAAGTATAATCAGAACATGTATGATATTATATATAATAATATGGTTCTGTGATATATTTATAATAAAATTAAATTTTTTATACAAGAGTATTAAATGAGTATGATGGGAGTCAAGACAAGAGGTAAGGGGATTTCACCTCACTTGTTATTTTTGTGAGATATATGCCTTAATCACCACTCATTTTTTTGTGTGTGGTGTGTATACTGACCATGGATGTATTTCATGATTCCTGAAATTATTTTTATGTGTACTTACATTTCAATTTTATGGCATTCATTTCATGGGGTTATGTTGCAAAAGTTACCAAATCGGTAAGGTAACATTGTCTCAATTTTTCTTCTTTGAGACACATGACATGTCCTGTACCTATATTTTCCAATGAGGAGTATATACTGAATTTTTGAGATGTTATATCACAAATAATGTTTTTTAATTATATTTTATGATTCATGTAATTTTATTCTTACCATCATGAATTAATGTTTCCAAAATGGTAAGAGTTTATTACAATAATCTCATCGTTTATCGAGATTATTTATGATTATGCATCCATTGATAAAATATTTTGATCCATATCTTAAGTAATTTTATGAATTTTATCACCCTATAGATACAAATTTTATATCCCTATAATGGTATCATTCTTCCACTCTTTCGTACTTGTGATACATTAGAAAATATTTTTATGAAAAGCCAACATTATCTCTCATTTCGGATAGAAATCTGTGTTCTTTCAAAACCATGATTTATAAATGTTTTTTTAAAAAATGTTTTAATATTATCCAATGATGTTAAATGAAATTTTTACCCATATTATATCCTTTAAAAATTTATTTAAAAAGAATATTCATTTTGTTTACCGATGAAGTTACTTTTTTGAACTTTTAAGGTAATAAAGAAATGTTCGACATGTATGGACATACCCGCCATCATGGATGTCATTTCCTAGAAGATTTCATTGTAATTTTAAAAGAATATTTTTAAGGAAAAATATTTTTCTTAATATTTTGGACATTCATTGTTTTTAAAGTGGGTTTAATTGAAAATGGATTTCCAACATATTTTACAGTTATAAATGCTTCCTTTAAAAGTTTCGTAATATATTTTTAAAGAAAAAGACTTTAAAAGAAATTTTTTATTTAATTTGAAAAATTATTTTAAAAATTTTCAGTAGTTATTTTTATTTTCTCAAATTATTTTAAAAAAAATGCTTTTCAAAACGTTTTCAATATTATTTTATAATTTATCAATGAAAATGATTTTCAAGAAGTTTTCAACCTCTCTTTATATGTTTTCAAATAAAAAGGTTTCCAAAATGTTTAAAATGATTTTATGATAAAATTTCATGTTTATTTTCAAGAAAATGATTTTATAAAGTTTTTTATGTTTTAAAGAAAATTTTTCAACGAAGAATGCATTTTTTCAGCAAGAAATGTTTTTAAATGATATTTTAAAAATAATCCATCTAAGATGACATCTGTTGATGTTACTCATGACCATATGGGGAAGGATTCAACGGTACCATTAATATTAGTTCCATAAATAGTTTATGTTTTGATTTCCTGATGTTTATAAATCCCATTTCTCTTTCATAGGTTATATTATTTTGAAACCATCTTATTTTCAAAGGTTATTCCTTGATGAAATGAATATGAGACCTATATATTTTCCACAGGTAATTATATGATGAAATGTTTTTGATTCCCATTTCTTTTCATGAGTTATGATATGCTGTTTATGAATACCATAATTCTTATGGGTCATTATATGATTCATGTTTTATTAAATTTTAGAAAATTTATGTATGATTTTATCATGTGATGGTGGGACCTATATCTCCTTCCAATGCATTGGGTAAAGATAAATGTTTTTTGTTTTCAAATTATAAATAATAGGGAATCCCAGGATATAAAAAAGAGGTAAAATTATAGGTAATCCCAACCCTGAAACAAGAGCTACATATGAGGGAATCCCATGCTCAAAACAAGAGAGTACATGAGAGGGCATCCCAATCCCTTAAAAAGAGGGTACACATGAGGGCATAGCTATACCAAAGCAGGTACACAAGTGATTAACCCAATACTAACATGTTATGAAGGTCTTGGTAGGCATCCTGGACATAGGTTTTTTCAAATTATTATGTGTATGCCACAATTCGATGCCCTACTCCTATGTTATTTTTTCATGGCTCATGCTCTTAATTTCATAATTGTTCATGTATTATGAACTGAAAATATTTATTCCTTCATTAATGTTCATTATATTTTATTTTTAGGGTATGATATTATAATGATTATGATCATGTTATATTACGCTTATTTTCATGACAGTATTATAAATTTTATTTATGTAATATTTCTAAGAATTTGAAATCACCCCTTTCTTATGTTTCCCTTCCCCAGTTTCTGATGAAATTTTTTTAAGCAGAATTACCAAGGGGGAAGATATTTGTGGGAAATATTGAGAATATTTCACTGAGTTAGTATATTTTTGTTCCATGTTTCCAAAGAAACTAAACTAATATAGTCTTTGGATGTATGTTTTTTTAATGTATTATGTATTCCGCAAAAGTGATGTAATGTTTATGTATTTTAAGACAGGGTCGTTATACCTCTTGTATGTAATCGAACACTAAATATGTACCGAAAAGGCCCCATATAATGAAAATATGAACACATTAAACATCTTTAATTTTTCCAAAGTTTTCATATCTATTTTTTTTGTTTTCAGGTAAATAATTAAATCATTTTCCCAAAAACATTATAGGAATTACCCACAAACCAAGATTTCAAGATCAACTAGCAAGAATAATTTTCACAAGAATTTTAGAATGATTATTTCATTTCAATGGGGAATAAATTTATCTATAAACAAGTGATCCTTCGAATTCTATAGAAATTAGAAAGTTATAAAATCAATATACTTAAAAAATGTCTGACATGAAAAAATTTCACATAATATAATAGATCATGATTCTTCCTTTCATTTTTTAATAAATATTAAGAAGATTTGATTGAAATTTGTCTGATTCCATATATCTTTCCATTACAAACCCATTATAAGGATCCATTTATGAGTAAATGATAATCTCTAGATTATAAGGTTAGAAAAGATCCCTTACCATTTCTTTCCAATATACACTCAAAGAATCATTGAAAATAAAATATGAAAGTAAAAGATTGTTGAAAATATCATAAAGGAAGGAAAAGGGATGAGATCCAAATCCAAGGAAATAAAAATATGGGGGTTCATGTGAGTTTATGTTTTAATCATAATTTTAAGATTTAATATTTTAAATCTCATAGTTAGGTCACATTATTAGAAAAACCATGCACTAATCATGTGAATCGACACTATCCAGTTTTTTGAGTCACATGGTTAGGCCACAAAATCAGACAAAATGTACAATAACCATGTGAATTTACACTATAAAAACATCCAAAACTTATAGTTAGAATAAAAAGTTAGGAAAACCATGCAACAACCTCGTTCCTTCTAAATTAATCCCATATTCACCATGTACAGTTTTCATGAGAAGATTTATGGTTTCACTTAATCATGATCAAACCATGCACCCTTAAAAACACATCTAAAATACTCTTAAAACATCAATAAACTTACCTAGACTTATCCCAACTATTTAATAACATAAAATAAATAACAAAATATATAATCATCTAAAACTATAGTTGTTACATTCCCCCCACCATTTATATATTTTTTTCATCAGAAAGATAGAGGTTGGCATTATCATTGAAGAGTTTTGGTCATTGTTCAAACATGAATTTCCATCATTCCCAAGTCTCTTATTGAAACCGATGATTCTACCATAACACTTTTAGTAAAGATAATATACTACCTTCTATGATATTTTCTATTATATCTTGAATATGAATCAATCCATTGATAAAAGTCACATCCTGTTCAAGGGTATTGTGATCCTATCTAATCACATCGATGTGATCCAGATCAGAATTCTTTAATTGGGAGAGATAGAAAACATTATAGAAAACACTAAATCTTGGTGGTATTGCTAATTGAAATACATAATTACTGATTCATTCAAAAAATTTAAATGGTCTCACATATTTAGGATCTTGGTTACATTTATTTTCTAAACAATGATGACCTAATTGTGGTGACACTTTCAAAAATACGTGGCCACCAACATCAAAAGATAATGAGAGATAATTATGATCTATATAATATTTATATCATTACTAGGACATATCTATCTTCTTAACAATCATAAGAATATTTTATATAGTATCTTGGAAAGGAATAGGTCAAACTAGTGAATTTTATCTCATTTCCACAAAACAAATGGGAGATTGAGAAGAACATCCATACATTACCTCAAATAGTTCTAGATATATCATGGATTGATAACTGTTATTATATAATAACTCCACGAAATTCATATAATATTTTCATGAAACACCAAAATCCATGACACATGATCTAATAATATCCTCCATTATCTAAAAAATATATTCTAACATCCCATCTATCTGAAGATAATATGTTATTCCCATGGTTGATTAGGTTCAAATATATTATTATAATGAGAACCAAGACCTAAAATTGAAGTGAGGATCACTATTATAGAAAATAAATTTCAATAACCCATAAAACATAAAAATTTATTGAATATATAACTTTTCAAGTTCTTTTAACATTTTGGACTCTCAAATAGAGAGAAAGCATGACAACATTGCATATTGATCCACAATTACCCAAATAGCATTGTGTCTCAGAATCATCAACAATAGAACTATGATAAAATCCATTGAATTTTTTCCCATTTATGGATAATTATAAGCATAGATTCAATAAATCTAACTAGATGCCAATGCATAAATTTTTCTTATTGATATGTGATGTATTTAATGACATGATATGAAAATTTTCTTTTTTATACCCATCCATTATAAATGATATTAAATTTCCATGTAAATTTAATGATTTCCTAGGTGAATGGGCCATATAAAACAATTGTTCACAAAAATAATATATTCCTAGAAATATTGGGGTAGAAGAATTTGGTTTTGAAATTGAAACAATGTGTTGGAATCCTTTATATAACCATCCATGACCTCCCCACCCTTTACGTTTCACCTAATGATGATGCATTTTGGATATGATCAATGATCCTATTTGAATAAATCTATAAAATTAGGAACAAGAGTGATTATGAAGAATACTATATTTTTACTCTATTTAGAACATTCTAGATTCAAGTCACAAATAATTCTAATTAATTTCCATCGGTCATTATAATATCTGAAATTTACATTAAAAGACTTCAAACATGAATTATTATCCATCAAATTCAGTTTCCTAGGTGTATACAATAAGGATAATTCAACCATGTGGATATATTTCATAAAATAACATTGGCTCAAGTTCATGTCACTTTTTGAGAAGTTATATTCCAAGATTTAGTGATCAATGCATTCCATGATCCTTTCCCACATGAGATAATGATTCCATGTTTTTATGTTAGGGAATAATGCAGTTAATTATAGGTCATGTGTTGTATAATTATTTTCATATGTTGAAACATGGCTTGATCCATAGGCCACAACATGTTCCCCATAAATAATAACACAAACCATTCTTGATCCAAATGCATCAAAATATACCAAACATCCCTAACCTAGTTTTGGTAAGATAAATATAGTTGTGAAAGTGAGCCAAGATTTAATATCCTGAAAGGATTTCTGATAATCGTTAGTCTAGTGGAATGGAATCTTATTCCTCATCCATATATTCATTCAAGAATAAACCCCTGCTAAATCTCAAATGAAGCGATGAAATAGCTAGATAATACTAGAAAATTCATATTTTAATGATATTTTTTATTGGATTGAAAGAAATAACTACACTAATCTTTATGGGGTTAACTAATGTTTCTCATTTAGAAATTATATGCCCGATGAAACAAAATTCTTGTATTGAGAAGTCGTACTTGGAAAATTTATCATATTATTAGTGATCCCACATTGTGATCAAATCAATATCAATGTTCTCCTCATGATTATTTCCGTATTGAGAGTAAACCAAAAATATAGTCAATAATTACTGTGAAAAAAGAATAAAGTAACCTATGAACGATACAGTTTATCAAGTCCAAAAAACTATAGGTGTATTTGTTATACTGAAGTCTTAGATAATGTATTCATAATGGCCATATCGATAACTAGATACTATCTTCAAAATATCAACTTTCTTAAATCTAAGTTGGTTAAATCCTGATCTTAGATCAATATTAGTGAAACACTTCCCTCACTTCAATTGATTGAAATGATCTTTGATTCTAGGAAGTGGACACCGATTCTTGATCATAATTTTATTTAGTTTATGATAGTGGACATACAATCAAATTGAACAGTCTACCTTCTTTATGAATAAAACCATAGAAGCCAAAGGATATGTACTTATTCTTATGAAGTCCCTTATCTCGAATTCATTTAACTGAACCTTTAGTTTCCAGAAATATATTAGAACTATTATATATGATGAAAGTGAAATAGGGATTTTTTTCTAGAAGTATATTGATCGATAATTTGAATTTCCACTTTAGGGTTGCCTAGGGAAATTGATTGGAAGTACATGCAGGTATCAATCCACTATTTCAAGAAGAGTCATATTAATAGTTTCATCAGTAGAACCAAATTTCATTACTTATAGTTGACTAGAAAAAGGTTTTATCTACTATCACTAATGTTCATACTCTAATAGTATTTAAATCCAAATCCCCGTTGAATACTTGAGTTAAACCATTATGGGATTTAAAGGTCACATGATAAGTGTAGAGGTCGATATAAGATTTGAATTCCACCAATCAATCCATTATAAAAATTAAATAAAAAATATCCTTATGTTTGATAGTAAACATACAAAGAATCTATACCTTATCAATCTTAATGGTATAACATGGTTACTTGAATCATTTTTATTAATACTTACCAATACGTGTAATTATACTCATGAAATGGGGCATAATATCCTCATAAAAGACCAATTTTTTAACCACATGATAAGTATGAATGGAATGATATTCACTAGTATCAAACAAGACATTTATATGGTTTGAGTTCAAAATAATGGCATCTCACACAGTCGATGGACCTAGTTTCTCTGTCAAAATAGCTTGTTTTACTCCATATAATGGTCAATCAACTCCTATAGAGTAGTCCTTCTTTCCTTGTTGCATTGTCATAATGAAAATCTATGATTAATTGGAGTTATTTTTTTCATCTAATTTCAATGGTGAGAACTATTTTTACGAGATTAACCTGATTGAGTATGAGAGACATGAGACTGATTCCAGCCATATCCTCCTATTGAATTTGGATGTTTAAGGAAATATTTATTGGTACATCCTCTTTTTCCATAGTTGTGATAATATTGAGGTGATGCAGTACACTACCTATTTTTTTAATGAATATATCCACACTAAAATAAACATAGTACATTGGTGTGATGCAATGGATAAGAGGCGTATCCTATGGAATGATTCTTTGGTTCCGTACTACCATTAGAATAACTATTACTTTACTGCTTATTCCCTAAAATAACATTTGCACTAGAACTTGGGTGGATGAAGGTGTACCCTCCACTAGGATTCTCTACATGATCTCTATCTCCCACTAACACTTTATCAGAAATATACATATAATATATAATATATAACATGAATAACATTGGTATAATATCATGTCATAAAAATTATTCACATATATTCTCCTTTAGTCTTTCAATAGTATCTACTTTCAGGGTGAAACAGACTGGGTATATGAATTGACCATAATTTCTATCATTGAAATAATTACTTGTTTCTGATAGAAGATGTCCGTCATCTTCACTTGTTAGAAGTTCTGAAAAAAATATTTTGTTGAACATCTCCTCAAACCCATCCCAAGTAATACCCTAGTCTAGATTCACCTAAATGTTTATGTCACATCAATATAGTTATAGGTATTCATTCATATATGTCACTTAGTTTATATTTATATAATACTGAGTTTCTCAAAATTTAAATATTTAATTAATCCTTCCCATTAATATTTCTACATGAGAAGGTACCAAATTACCCTGAATTATTGAAGGATTAAGCTTATAAAATTCCAATGATTAATTCACAGGAAAATTTTCCTCTGTTTATGATCCCTTTTCAATAATATGGAATGATTTCACAATAATTTGAACCAACTTCCGATACACCCATGGTTCATGTGAGACCACATTCTCTGCGGTTCCTTCTTTACTGGTTCCTTATTCTCTACTGACTGATGGAATTCTCATTGTATAACCATTTTAACAATATTATATTATTTATTTTACTACTTCCATAATAAAGGTTATATCATATATTAAATAAAAATAATCAAAATATTAATAAAACAGTACAAAAATAGATAACCAAGTGATAATGTAGTCCTAGTGGGAAGTTACCTTACTAATGAATGATACCAAACAATCATCAGCTAAACCCATGATATTGAGAATAAAACGTGTCTAGATATTTTGAGAGAACAATTTTTATACCCATAACACCTGGTTATTTGATGATAAAAAAGAGGCTTCCTATATCTTTTTATGCTATATATATTTTTTGTCTTAATTCATGAAATCTCTTTAATACTATCTTGACAATAATAACAATCAAACTGATACAATTTTTAATTTCTAGATAGAGAACATTTTATTGAAAAAAGATGAGGTGCCACTACCCTTATGTTAAATACCCTGGAAACCCATGGAAGAAAATAAATTCCAAGGGATTAATAAATTTTTAGGGGAATGTTTTTTATTTTAACATTCCCAACCTATCAAGATAAAATTATAAAAAACCAAACCAATTATATATAATATGTGAGAAATAAACAATACAACTAAAATTCCAATAACCAAACAATATCACAGTGACAATAGGAAAAATAAAATAAGAATCACTAACACTCCAAAGTAACACAAGACTTGAGAATTGAGGTGGCACTACTCTAGACTCCCATAATAAGACCAAATCCCAAGATCTACCTCCAAAGTGCATGAAAACCACCTTAAGAAGCACCACTAGATAAATATGAAACCTTATCCATCCCTTTATATTTAAAAACAACATTATTATATGCACCAAAGTACATATATATTGGATGATTATAAAATCCTTGTATGAAAACTCTATGTGACTTTTATTATATTCTCTTAAAATAATAATCTGGGTAGCTCAGAATTTTTATAAAACAATTTTATAGAAATCAAAAGTGGTTAAAATTGTTTCACGGTTTTCAAATAAAATTGTACGATGATTGAAAAAAATGTTTATCATAATATAGTTTTCATAAACAATTATCATAAATCTTCTTAAATTCACTTTATTTACACAGTTTATGTTATCAAACACACACACCCATTCATGGAAAATTATAGTCCATATAATTATGAGAAGTGACCCATCCTTCAAAAATATGTAAGAAATAGATATACAATATTGTGCCTCCAGTATGGAACCATGCACCAAATCATCACTAATAAGGCCTTGTACAATACAAATGTCTACATTGGTCACATCCATTCTTTTTCTAAGTATTCATAACCACATCTCATTTTGTTTTAATGTAACCCATTAATTAATTTTATAAACCACATTATTGGAATCAACCACAACCTTTTATTTTAATATCAAACAACAATAGTAATTTTTAGAAGAAATTTTTCATGATTGTTTAATTTTAATGAAGCATGAATTTATTTTGAAATAAGAGAGCCTTCAAACTCCATAGAATGTGGAAGGAGGGAAAACCACATACCTAAAAACTTGTATTATTATATAGATATGGCTATAATAAACCTATTCTAGGTTTTTATTCAATAGTAAATGTGTATATCATTATAAAAATGTAATAATAGAGAATATACCATTTTTTTGTAAGATCTAATGCTTGAAGAATCATCTAAAATAGAGTTTAGGAGTAAAAGATCACAAAAAATTCACTAAAGTAAGGCCAAGGGTCAATATCCTAAGATTGTGGGAGAAAAATGATGTTTTTTGGGAAGGTTTCATGTTTTAGATCTAATTTTAGGATTTAATTTTTGGCGTTACATGGTTAAGAGACACTATTATGAAAACTGTGTACCTAAAGTGAAAATCCCTAATATTTAAAAATTTCCAAGCCTCATGTATAGGATATATGGTTAGGAACAAATAGCAACCAATTGTGTAAATATACACCATAAAGATCCAAAAATAATGGTTAGGATGAATGGTTATGTAAACCATCCGCCGACCATGCACCTACCTAGTAACTCCCATATTCACCCTATATAGTTCCAAAAAGATAATACACATTTTCTCTTAACCGTTATCAAAACATAAACCCATAAAAACAATTAAAAATATTCTAAAACCATCCATAAAATTATTGAGAATTAGTCCAACTATTACACAACTTAAAATGAAAAACAAAACAAGGAATTGACTCAAATTGGGGGTGTTACACCATTTCAATAAAATTTATAAATATTTAAGCCATTAAAATTGTGTCCCTTCTATTTAACATAGACATATCTATGTTATAGATAATCATTTATGAGGTCCTTATACAAATTTTCCATATTTTCCACGGTCATGATAATTTTTTTGAGGATTATTTTCCCTTCATTGAATCAATGAATCAAAATGTGATCTTATTTATAAAAAATGGACTATGGAATTAGATTATTAGAAGAGAACTATATCATCTAATTAATAGATCATAATTTTAATAGTATTTTAATGATTATGAATATTTTAAAACATAATATGATGAAATTAAAATGAATTACTATAAAGGATGTACATGAATAAAAATAAGTAAACAGGAATAAAATCCCTTAATTTAAGTGCCTCTTACTAAGTGTAGATGAAATATTACTTAATATAATTGAGGCTTATCTAATGGATGAGAGAATAAGATATGGAGGTACATGCTAATGAGTCTAAGAGTAAATTAAATTGGTTGATATGTGAGTATTTATTGAAAAAATATGGGAATTAATTTTTATTTTTCAGATATTTTCTTTGAAAGTCTTGTTTTCAGAAAATAAAATTTCCTTGAACCGCCTATAGTTTTGTACCAATATTTGTGTAAATAAGAAAATATTATTTGAAATATTACAAATTGAAAACTAAATTCATATTTTATATAATAATTTGACCACAAAATGATCCATTATTTATGAGAAATTATTTCTAAAACTCAAAAAGTAATTTCTAGACTTTGGAATTTATTTACAACATGTAACAAATGATTTTAATACTCAAAAAACAATAAAATAGTTATTTATAATTATTTTTTGGTTTTGAAAAATCTAATATATCTTATGAAAACATTATGACTCATTTAAAATGTTTTAAAATATTCTGAAAATAAAAAATTGCATTTTAACTATTTAATAAAAAATAAATTATTTTAGAAAATTACAAATAATCCAACCTTATCTAATTTCGATATGATGGTTTAAAATATAATTAATATTTTATAAAAATTAATTCCAAATTATGAGAAATAATTAATCTACATAAAACATTATGTATTTTCTATAAAATAAGATTTTTGAGTGGAAACACATTATTTACTCAGTTCAATGAATTCTAAATTTTATTATATTATAAATATCAATACTTGAAGAGTGTATGGTCATTTAATAATATAGTTAAAATATTAATATAAAACCTTTTAATTTCCTTTTAAATTTATATTTTTATATTATATTGTGTATTTTTACTATTCCAATGATTATAAAACATTCACATTGAAATGGTAAGGTAATAGTTATGTAACAATCACATTTCTCTTTATACCCTATATGTAGTCCAAAATTATAATAAAACACCATTCATTAATTAACTTATAAAGGTTTTATGCTTCCCTTGATAATATATACCATATTCTTAACACTTCACTTTCTTTTGTCTGTCTTTATAAAAAGAGTGATCTTTATGGGAGAATACAAGCCTATGTAGTTTACCTTTATTTGTGAACTACTATTTAGATTCTATCTCCCTACAATATTCCTAGATGTTATGGTCCATATTATTTCATGATGTGTAACGTTCCTATGAAATATAATAGTCATTCTATTTTTTAAAATTGTAAATCATAATAAAATATTCAATGTGAAACATGAATTCTTTTTCAAATAATAGAAATAAATTGTAATTCCTTACATTAGATACCACAAATGACTCACCAATAACTAATAAATCTAATAAATAATTTAGAACAATGTCTTTTAGAACATTTTCATCCATCACCCTCGACTATTGGTATCATAATAAAAAATCAATCATTAAAAACAACTTATATCTTTTCAATTTATCAAATAAATCATCAGTGTGTTGAAGAGGGTATTTATATTTCATCATTAACTGATTAAACCTTCCATATTTAGTTTAAAATCTTATTCTAGCAACTGATTTCATAGAAAATAGAACCAATGGTACCCATAGTGAAACAATTTTCATGATAATCCCGTTTACCTATAAATATTCCAACTAGAATTTAAACTATTATATCTCTAAAAGTTCCTTAAAGTATGTTGGAAATTAGATCAAACTCAATATAAATCATGGTTTTACTATGGCCTGTACATCCTTCTCTAGTCGAAGTCCATAAAAATTTCTTTGAGAAAACATCCATGAAATATTTCACCACCACCGACAATGAAATTGAACCCCAGTTTTCTAATAATCAAAGTACTTACCAAGGCAAGTGACATGTTATTCCCTCAAGGTCTTTAAAAATTATTCTTTATCAACTAACCTAAATGTACCACTCCACTTGAAGTACTTGAACATGTACTTTTGCTGATGTAAATGAAAAAATTCACTTCTAATAGTCGTATGGGCCTTGAACTCTACTATCTAATCCATCCCAATTATGATGTAAAATATTTTCATATCTTGGACCAATAAGTGCCAAAATATTTTCACATCACTGATAATGATAGAACAATATTGACACTTAAACACTTATTCTTACCTTTACCCAATAGGTGTCTCAATAGTTTGGGAATAATACATCTAATCCACACAAAAATTGAACCAACCCAACAAAATGAGTCATGTACTCTTGTATCATCTTATACCCTTTATCCAGCTCAAGGGAAACTAGTGATATCATTATATTAAACCTTTATATATTTAAATACTAATTAAACAAATTTTTAAATAAAACTCATGTTAGATTCTGATCTAAAAATTCTTGAAAATTATTTCCATCTATTTACATGATGATATCCTGAGTGTGTAAGTGGTGAAATATAACATGGATATCTTAAGGGTATAATGAAACCAAAAGATCTAGTTTATCACATCTTTCTAATCCTATTCCACTTTCAATACACTATCACCTATAAATATTGGAGGGTTATACTTCTAAAACTCTAAAAATGACATTGTTCAATATATAAATCTTTATCTTATCCCTTTATGAGATAATGGATCTATTAGACCATCTTGTTCAAGAGTTAAAAAATTACCTAAATGTTCATATCTCATTATTCCGAAATTGGATCACTCCATATATTCCTATAATCTTCCTCTCTAAGAACATTGTTATGTGGATACATATTTATAACAACATAAGGCAATCACACAAGGGACTATATAGTAATTACCTTATATGGGACTAATAAAAACAAGGCACAAGACCTTGATTTTAGGTCTAAGTGGCTCTATACATCCTAAAACAACTCGTTCTTAGAAAAACCTCAAAAAATAAAACACAAATAATTTCCACCAAATTATTTTAAAACTAACAAACTTTTGAAAACCATTCTAAAATCACTATTTAAATAATTAAACTATTTTGGAAATCTAATGTACATGCATATTACCCTAAACATGTATACCATGTTGAATAAAATAATTTCATGTCCAAACCTAGCTTATTTTAAGGAACCTACAGGGTTCCATAGACCAATATCCTATAAGGGATCCTTTAGATCACTTATTATACTCTAATTCCTTGGTAACTCATTCCTTAACATAAATAGGTTTTCTATATATTTTTATTGGTACCTCTTGAGTTTCAATAATATTATTCTCTACTCCTTCCAAATTTTCATGTAAAAACACTTGAAAGAATATTATGATACCATTTAATAATGAAATTGACACTATAGCTTGAATCATGAGGCTAGGCTTGGACAATTTAAAGGCCTCAAGAATATTCCATGATCGATAGAGGCTATAAACTAATAAAGTGAGATAATTTTTTTGGGGAATGTGTTTCCCTCAAAATAATCCAAAATCTATACGATAAATAGTATAGGATGTTCCTTCATATAACCAAGTTTATAATTTAAATATCATTTAAAGGAAAATGAACAACGAACTACACTGAAAATATAACATACTCATGTCTCATGTCACAATGTGACACAACATCCAACTAGAGACACTTATCCTAATAAAATTAATAAAAAACTTGAAATAATGATTGAACATTACTATATCCACAATAAAAATAATTCAAATACAACATATCCTTGGAATATCAAAGCCTTTATCTTACCAGTATCCTAAAAATTGATGTCTATGTACACACTAAGGTGTACAGTTAGGGGTGTTTACATATATGAAATTGTATTTCCACAAATCACCCTCATAAAGACCCATGTAGACTTTTTCACAAACATGTGACCAATTCTATTGAAAATAGGTCATCATGTTCTAAACATAAAATGTTTAACCCAATCAAAACAAAACCCAAGAAGAGGATTAACATATAATAATTCCTTATTTTACAAAAGAATAAGTCACCTTCCCTTGTTCCACCTCATCATATAGCCAATAAGAATCTAATATAATCCCAATGATATATTATCTATAAATAAGTAATCAATAATAATTCCCACTTATAATCGTAACATACACTCATTGTTGTTTGGCAGCCACTAGAGTGTTTCCCAAATATCATAACCACCCTTTCTGTATTATATAAGAGATGAAACATATTGTTAATCTCATATAACATTTCCATATGTCTATACTTGTCACTTCCATGATTTTTCTTATACCCAACATGTTCAATTATCCAAACCATTTTACATCTTAATTTTTTTACCCTATCAACCCATTATTCGAGTCTTAAATTAAAAAAATTCAATATGAAAAAATCAAATCATAAAATCAATCTAAAAAACTAACCAATTTTAGATTATTCTAGATAAATAAATTCTAATTATAATTCACTAATCCCAATACCAAATCCCATGATTTTATCCAAAACATTTTTATAGGGTTTTAAATCAAAATTACCAAAAAAAGGTTATGCTAAAACCCAACAATTTCCTAATCATGTAAAATACAGACACTATCCTAATTTTTCAAATTAATTAAATAAATAATTTTATAAATAACAAAATCAGGAAAATGGTCTAAAATTTCATACATTTGACAATAAGGAATCAAAATCTTATAATAAATGAATTAGAGCCATGTTCCATATATGATGATCAAAAAAAATTCATAAAACCTAAGATCTGATGGTAACGAACATGATCAAATCCTAAAAACCATAGAAGAAAGGAAATGACATCATGATTCTTTTATTTATGATCTAAACCCAAAATCCCAAATCCTAATATCTAACTGAAAGGGAAAAATTTATTTGACGAAGTAGAAATAGACAAGGAGATAAGAGTTATATCAAAACACATTTGAAATAAAAAAGATTAAAACATAGATATAGTGGCGATTTTATTGATCCTTGAAAGAAATCCATTTTTCATAGGTGGAGAATCCTCAAAATCACCTCCAAGGATCCCTAGATTCATCATAGGTCAAATTAGTGTGTTTAATGGAGATTTAATAGGTTAATTGGGTATTAAATAAAGAAATCAGGTAACTTAATACCATATATATTATTTTAACACATGGCCCCCTAATGACTGATCAAGGACCATGAAGATCATTCTACCCAACTTCTTAACCATACATAGTCCCCCAAATTTGTTCAGGGACTATATAGAAAAAATATATCCTATTATAATCCCTCTAAACTTTTATATAAAACTCAGATTCTTGTAAAAATTGGTTCCTAGGGTAAAAACCTTGTTATGGATCTGATGGAGTAGTAAAAACTCACTTTTGGGACCATATTAGGAGGAATATTTCAAGATTATACAAGTGTAAATCATAGAATCTCCCAAATAATCATGATTATATTTCATGACAAAAAAACTAAATAAAAAATAGGCATTAAATATTATTTTACATTGTGGTATTTTGGAACCTTTTATCCAAACAATATGATGGAAGTATATGCCTCTATTTATATAATTAGAACTTTAATCAAGTTCCAACTAAGAAATACAACCCTTTACCCATAATTGATGATAATTTTTTGAAATTTAAAAAGGATAGAGGGAAAGATGGTTCTAAAAAATTTTGACCTTTTATCACAATATCTCTATCTTTGGGTAATAACAAAATACATTATTTCAACTATTTTCCTCATCGATATGAATATTTTGAGGAATGATTCATTCATTTTAGGTTGAATTGAACTCCTTTTGTGTTCATATATTTTATTAAGATAATCCTTCAACCATTATTTGATTAACCTATTGTTATCCTCATGGGTGATATCAAGGGTTATTCAAAGCCTTAGGAAGTGTATGCTTGACATCTCTATATTGTTTTGGAGGCTTTACAAAACAATCAATTATTTATTATATTTTTTTATTATCATTCTAGTTTAATATATTTCAATTCCATGTCTATGTGACTTCAAAATAAATTACATTTGTGTACCCGGAGAAGGAGCTGTAAGTCAGGCCGCGTAAAGGTCCCTATTGACATCAAGATATTGAGATTTCCTAAAATAGGTGGGTATTACTACCAAATCATCCACAAATTTTAATTATAAACGTTCTTATGATTTATTTATCTAACATAATATTTAAAATTCAAATTTCAAAAATAATATAATGATAAAAACTAGGAATTTTAAAAGAGGTTGTCATCAAGACCTATTCTTATCATATTTTAACAAGGTTATCATTTTGGTGTGTATTTTGATTCCCCCTCCATAGAACATTTTTGTTTTCTTATGAAAAATCCTCAGGTAGTGGTATAATGTTTTAGATCTCTTCATCCCTATGAGTGAAAGTATCTTATATGTGTCATGGAATTGGATTTTATTGTACCTTCTATGAAGTGTTAGAGGAATTATCCTTTTGGTTAGTGTTTTTTGGTGTTTATATAAGACATGATCTTAAAATAAATCATTATATACTGATAAATAATAAAAAGGTAATAAAACAAGTTGGAATACCATCAATCATTTGACATTGACATCTGATATGATCTGGGTAAGGTGAATTATATTGTAGATGCTTCTAACTAAATGATATGTCTTCAAATAGTGAAATATTCTAAAGGTGAATGGTGACCTACGTTTTTTGTGTATGATATCAATCAGGAAGTGATAAAGGATTAGAAATGGAAACACATACAATACAATTATCTATAATTATTTATCTTGGATAAAGTCAAGAACTCCTAAATTTCTGATTCATATTGTATCATTACTCAAGGGAGACATGATAGTGGGGAGATCCTTGAATATTGGTTCTAGGATTATCATTTATTACATTAAATATGTAAAAATATTATAGTTCTTATATGTATGAAAAATATGGTGATAAAGGAAAATCATTCATTTAGGTGGGTTCTGAACCCAAGGATCATGAATATGTTCCATGATATTGTGTTCCAATTTTGGTTTATTGGAATGGGGAATGTAATTATGTATTCATTTTCTAAATGATTAACCTATCTTTAGGAAAAATTATAGCATCATGATCCTACTAGTACTCTCTATTAAATAACTCTTCCATTTTGAAAATGGTAACAAATAATGATGGATTTTATGATTATCATATTGATATCTTTTAAATGAAAAATATGTGGTCTAGTTTATAGTGGATCATCTAACCAAGATAGCTTGATTTTTACCTGTTAAAGAAGAGTCCTCATTTATTAAACTTGGTATGTTTTATATCAGAAGGATTTTAAAGCTTAATAGGGTACCAAATATTGTCATTTTTAAGTATTCATGATTTACATCTCGTTCCTAGTGAATAATTCCACAATAATTGAGCTATCAAGTGAAATTGAGTACTGTATTTCATCCCCATACTAATACCTAGACCAAGCAGTTAATATAGATCTTATAAGATATGATTTTAAATTTTTGGATCATGGGAGGATAACTTTACCATGGACTAATGATCATATAAAAACAGTTACATGTATTATATTTAGTTGTACTTATATGGGGAATTACATAGAAGACCACACCACTTTCCTCTTTATTGGATATAAATTGGAAAATATTTCATAATTGAGTGTGGTATTTTCTAGGAGATAACAGAATAGGTGAACCTAAATCAATGAAATCTCAAAAATATATCAAATATAGAAAATTTTTTATTCTAATATTAAAAGGTGATTGTTGGAATTTAGATGTCACTATTATATATTCCATAATATTTTGCTCTAATTATGCCAATTATAGATTATTAATTGAGGTAAGTTGGTTTTGAGGTTTTTTAAGACTTTTGAAATCCATGACTAAATCAAACAAGTTCATTACCAGTTAAATTTATTCTAGATATTCATTTCCATGCATAACACTTTCTATGTTTTAAAAGAGTGAACATATATTCTAGACCTATTGTAAATAATATAGTATTATAATATTGAGTTGGAATCTGATACATCCTACTTGGAAAATCCTATTTGTATTATTGAGTAAAGTGAGAAAGTATTATAAGGAAAAGTTGTCCCACTTGTTTGGGAAAAGTGTCATAATGGAAATATCCATGATGGGACTTGGGAGAATAAATATGAAATCGAGATCCAAAGGATAGATGTTTTATCTCAAGAAGGCGATCTAATTTTCTCAGGGATGATAAGATCAATGGTGGGGAGGTTGTAAGTACCTCAACCTCAGTAACCTAGAAATCCCATTTTATTTTAGTATTTAGAGTCATTATTGGTCGTGTTTTTGGATGAATAAATGTTTAAAGAATAATGGAAGTGATTTTAGATAAAATATGAGCATGGGGAAGACCCTCGCTAGGTCTGAAGACCATCAAGTACTCAGTGTAACTCCAATGGTTATCCATTGTCTTCAAGGGGGTATGGTGGTTCTATTTTTAACCAATGGGTTCCTATTATGAATCTAGGAAATATTACATTAATTAAGTTGTGTTTTAGTCTTCTTAAACCTAAATATAAATCTAATTATTTAGGGCTCAATTCACCATTCATTTCAGTATTTTACCCTTCGCTGAGCTCCCAAATCTCATCTTCTTCCTCTTATATGGGTCCCTCAACACATCTTAGTCTGAGTGGATTTTTTATGTTGTAAATTATTGGAATTTACTAGGAAAGGCTTCATCTCTCCCTAATCCTCCATATTGGTATTTATTTTCTTCAATAGTGTGAATTAATCAACATCTCGTGAATTTAAGGATACCAAAATCCTTTGAATATCTTGTTTCACATTTATATTAACTATAGTAAGGGCTTATTATAAATAAATATATGGAAAATATTTGGTTTTTGGTTCTCTATTAACTTTTTCCTTATTTAAATAGTGGTCTCTAATTCTAAATTTTCTATTAGGTGATCTCATTGAAAATATACTGGCATACTTCCATCTCTTGGATCCTAAGGAAGTTAATTGACCAATTTTTTTAGGCTAATCCATCCTCAAACCATATTCATTAAGGGTTGAGTTAAAAATAATGTAGGTACGAGTGAATATAATTGAAGTAAAATGATTTTTATTTAGTAATATTTTCTCAATTGGTTTAGGAAGAATGCGATTTAGTTGAGTTATTTTCATTATTCTATTTAATAATTTTCAAAAGACATTTTACATTTATTTTATTTTATATTATGTAATTGTTAAATCATGTTTATAACTTCTCTGAGGATAGTATTTTAACACTTAACATGCATATCACATTGATTATTTCCTATCATTATTGAGCCATATAATAGTCTACCTTGTATAAAATTAATAGCATATTTATAATTTTTTTAAACTTTCTCTTTTTTTGGATATAAGTAGTTCATATATATTCCAAAAAAGTGGTATGTTATGATTTTATATCAAAGATTCCTATGTATAAAAACTATTTATAACCTATTTGGTTAAATGGGATAATATTGAAATTCCATGACTCAATTATACCCCTTTAACCTACCCTAAATGTGATAGTTTTCATGACTAAACATACTCTATTATACACGATTTTCTTTCCCCCAAATGGGATGGGTGGTTCACTTTGACATTATTTTGGTTCATCTAACACCCCAGTTAAGTTTGTAAAAAACTGAGCTTTTAATAGAATAACATTTTTTATTGAGTGTATAACATGAAAGACCAATCTTATAGGTAAATATAACACCCAAGACTCAATGAAATATTTCTTTTTAACTAAATTTAATCACTTCAATATCTCACTGAACACGCAACCCTGAGTAAAAAAGAATCATAATATAGTATACCATTACAACATATCTATTATCTTTGTACATATAAATAGTAATAACTAAATTATGAAAATTTTGGTCTTATATTGATTAAAAATTAAATTAGAACCATTTAAAAAAAAGTAATGTTTTCTTAAAAACTGATTTTTTTCTTAAAGACGGTTTGGTCACACTTATCACTCATAATTTAAAATTAATTTTTACCATATTTATTAAATTTATTTTAAAAAATAAAATTAATTTTTTAAATAATATTTTAAACATTATATTTGGGTGAATTGTTGTAATTTTTCTAAAATATTTCAGTTTTCAATGAAAAGTGAAAAATATTTAATTTTAATTGAAAACTACATCTTCACTTATATTATTTAAAAATTTAAATTATATTTGGAATTTGATTTACTGGAAAATTATTTAAATTATATATATATCCATTTTAGATAATTGTAATCATTTTAATATTTAATTTTTTTATATAAACTTTATAAACATTTGAGCATTTTGTTTCATTGAAACCCCTTTTTCTCATCATGTCTGTAGGATTAATTTTAAATTAAAATTTACCCTTCTGTGAATTAAATTTAAAAAAATTGATTCCACATTTTCAATTATAATAATTTAAATTTTTTTATAAGGTAAAATTATATTTTGACCAAAATGAATAGTGAAATCAGTAAAAATTAATTACTATAGTTAAGTTAAAAATTAATTTACTAGGGAGGGGGTTTAAACTAAAAATATATGGGTTAAATTGACATAAAATCGTGTATAAAATATATTTTATGGCCATATTTAGACCTTATAATGTATAAGGCTCGATAATAATCCATTTTGGACCCTTGTGGTATGAGAAAAATGTAGGTACACCATTTTCTTTCCAAAACCTATAAATATGCCACTCACCTCACTTATAAAAGGATACCATGTCTCCACTATTCTTCACACCATAAAAAAATTTGGTTCAGTAAATTCATTTCCAAATCACTTCCAAAATTCAATCCCCTTATCCAAAGATCCTTATTTTTGGTATAAATCCATTCTTGGAAGGTTTTGGTTCAATCCTACAGAGGTTACCTTAAGAAGAGGTAACATTCTTCAATGAGTATTTTTAATTTATTTCTTCCTCCACCACTTTAAATTACTATTAAAAAATGATGGTATAATAACATCATTATATTCCATATAATAATATATATTTTATAATGTTTTAATAACCTAAAACTATCCCATATTCAATCAAATGGGTTACGAAATCATTATTCTTGTGTATGGCGGACTACCCTCTTGTGAACCGATATGATTTTTTTTTCTGTTAACACCTCTCTTAGTTTGGTATAATGATGGATATAAAGTATATATATTTGAAATTTGTAATATAGTTCTACCTATGGATTAATTATTTCATATATACCTTTTTAATTTCCATTCTGTAGGGGACACGATAACGTTGTTAATGTATATGGCGGACCACCACCTCATGAAGCGATATGATTCATTTTTCTCTATCACTAATTATGGAACATAATAAAGTAAATTTTAATGAATAAATATGTTTTAAATAAAATAATTATAATATATATGACATATTTATCATTCTAAAAATATAATATAACATTTTTTTACACAGAAAAAGGATTACATCGTTAGGGTACATGTGGACAACAGCCTTCACGAAGCGATGTGACTCTCTTTCATCACCACACCACATGGATGATATATATATAAGTTTATTTAGTTAAATAATATGTTATTTATGATTTTATTATATTTATAATGAAAAAAATGTTACTTAACTTTTTTTCATTATGATCATTGATAAAATGGAAACATTACTCATGCATATATATGACCTACTGTCTGCATGATTATAACATAGTTTATTTTTTATAACAATATTTAAGGATTAGTTTTAAAATTATACTTGATGTATAAATATAATAATTATTTGATGATTATTATTTTTGATATCATGTAAATATATAATATCTGTAATGACATATCTTTCATGATAAATCATGAATTAGAAAACATGACAATTAACACATAAAATAATGAGAATAATGAATTATTATTAACAAGAAGGTGATAAAATGTTATAAAAAGATAATATATGATAATATAAATATTAATATGGTTCAAAAATAATTTAATAAAATTTTTAAAACCAAAATAAATATTTTAAAGTACATTAAACAAAAATGAACAGTAAGGTAAGGGTTTATCATCTAAATTTTACTTCTATGAGATGTATGCCATATTCAAAACTTATTTTTTATCATGATGTATATTCTTCTCTCTGTTGTATTTTATATCAATATTTAATTTGTATTTATGGTATTTATGGTTTCATTTAAAATTATTTATTTCACGGGGCTTATGATTCAAAAGATACCAAAGTGGTAAGAGTTTATTTCAAAATCTCATCATTATTCAAGATTGTGTTAGTTTTAGTATCCTTTGGGATAATTACATGATATATCTATATTAAAATCAATATATTTTATTATCATATGGTTATTTAAGAAATTAATCAACTAATAGTACCATTTTTTCTCTTGTTGGAACTTAAAATTATTAATAAAATGTTTTTAATATAATCCGACTTTAATTCTTTCATCAGTCAAAAATCCTTTTTCTTCCAAAACCATGATTTCTAAAAATGTTTTCAAAAATGTTTTAGCATTATCAAAATTATTTATTGATGAAATTTTTAACACTGTTTGAATTAAAAAATGGGTTTAAAGTAATATTGTAATCATTCTATGAATGATCCACTTTTCTATCATTTTTTCATTGAGAAATGAATGTTCTTTTTAACTTATATGACATATACATAATAACCTGCTATCATGACCCAAATTTCTATTAATATTCTTTTTATTGGTTACAAATTTATTTTAAAATAAATATTTTTTCCCTAAAATTTTTGAAATTATTTTTTAAAGTTATTTTCAAAGAAAAGGATTTTTACAATATTTAAAAATAATTCTATTTTCAAAATAATTAGTGTGATTTTCAAAGAAAGGCTATTTTCCTCAATAAATGTTCTAATTTATCTTTCAAAATAATATTCCATATAAGAAGTCATTGTTTGATGTAACTTATACCTTAATGGGGATATTATTTAATGATAACATTCTTATTATTTCTTATGATACTTTATGATCAATTGGACTAGTGATGTATAGTATTAATACCTTTCATTTTACTTTGGATGGTTTATGATTATATTTATTTATTAAGTAATGTATTTACATTTTATATGTTAGTTCAAATATGAATGATTATGTTGATTATGTTTCACCCCTTTCACATGAGGAATACATTAGACTTTGTAAGTCATGGGTAAGGCCCACTGTAGCCCATCGATGCATTGGTAGGTATAATGAGAAAAACTGGATATGGTTTTTGTTGAGGAAATACCCATTTTCAAAAATAATTATAGATATTCGATTTCCTGGAACAAGCCTTGACGATATTAGATTCCTTCTCACAAGACTGGATGATATGTTTTAGGTGTCCAATAAAATAAACTCCATCACTATGAATCTAGTTATTTATTTTCCATGTGATTATTCAATTAGTTAGAATATCCATATTCAAGTCTCTAGATCATATGATTATATATATGGAATTATTTTATCATATTTTATTCTTGTTATATTACACCCAAGTTACTGATAAAACTAAATGTGTTCCAATTATTTACCTTGCAATATTTATCATTCCTTATTTATTTATAGCTTTTATGGTACACATACCCTTGCTGAGCATTTAAGCTCATAACTTTCTTATGTTTTATTTTCCCCAGGATAACAAGATGTTATTGCGATTGATATACTGTGATACACTAAGGAGAATAATTGAATTATCAAAAATAATTATTTATATAATTTATGATTTAGAATAAAATGGGAATTTCAAAAAATGTATATAGTTTACCATAACTAATAAACTATTCAGTCTTTCACGATGTGATTCCTTATATCTTATTCCAATATAATAAAGTAGATACTAGATTCGGGATACTGGGGTCGAGTCACTACAGTTGGTACTAGAGGAAGTTTCATATAAACTTTGGGAACAAGATTTATGGAAATATAGATTAGAAAACATAACCCTATGATAAAATTTTTGGATAAGTACAGAATAAAAACCTAATATTTTGGAAAGTCATATTTCAAGTGGGTTTTCATAGAAAACAAATCCTCATCAAGATAATATAAGTGGATGTTGTTCTGGATTAGATATACCAAGGGGTAATAACTTAGAAAAGGTATCATTGGGATTGAACTGATCATCACCTAGTCTCTAAAAATGGGACTTACTATGCACCAGTCTAGACACCCTCAATGGATATGTTTAGGATAAATCACATTTTAATTGCAACCCATTGTGAGTGAGTTAAAATAAATATATTAAAAAAAACCATGTTTATGATTATGCGATTACCTATTATAAGTGTTTCAATAGTTTTGGTATTATACATTACATTTCATAATGTTATGATCTAATATAGTGTATTCAATTTTTTAGAAATGGAACCTAATGGAAGGAATGCGAAAAATATCAATGAACGTACACCATGTAGGTATTTCCCTCCTGGGTAAGATATTGAAGATAGAGCTCGATCTACAAATATAACTTATTAAATTATAACCATATTGGGGTAGCTAACTTTGGTTATGTGTAACAACCTTTTCTGTATAGAGAATTATTCTAATACACCATGCAGTGTAACAATGTTTAACTACTTCAAGGGTCCACAATCTCAATTAGTCAGTGGCACTAGAAATAATTTTTTAGGTAGTTAATGGATAAGTTCCATGGAGATGATATTTACCACTCTAGGAAGTAGTGAAAGGGATATTGTTTTCATTTAAATTTATCATCTTTCAGGAGATGTGGATCAATGGGGGTCATTGATTCATAACACTAAGCATGAAAAAGAAATAAAAAACATGGATTGGAAGAATTTAAATGTGATCTAATAGTAATTGTCTTCTCCATGATCAAAAAGAAAATATGAAAATACTATTCTTTAAATTAATATAGAAATAATAGTATAATGTTTTTATGTATGGATTTATCTTCATAGGGTAATCAAGGCTTTTTGAAGACTATGTACATAATCTAAAGAGTAATATTTACCATTTATTTGATAGTATTTTGACAATACATTTAAGGGAACTAGTATAAAAAAAATTATCATCATATTATGACATAATATCATGGGATATCAAGGAATAGAAATAATTCTCCAAGTCTTATGGCTTTAAAGGGAAGAAGTAAAATAATAGTACATAAAAATAATGAATGGATAAAGGGAATAAGGCAATGAAGGATATTCTAACATGTGATACATGTGGAAGGAAACATATTGGTAGATTATTTAATGCAAAATGAGTTCTCTTAAAGTGTGGAGAAAATGGACCCCGTGCTAATGATTATAAAGAAAATAAATAATCTCCCAATTTGTTATGATTCCACCTAAGGAGATGGGGCACTATGAAAATGAATTGCCTAAGCATCATGGGAAAAAAACCCAAAAGTATCTAAGGGGTAAATGTTCTACTTATGATATTACTATATAAGAAATGGAATTATTAATATTCATGTGTATTTGTTTCCAAGAAATATGTTATAATATTATTTTGTTAATGAAAATTTCAAAAAATATAATGATTGCACTATAGTAATCATTCAGTAAGGATTTGAAAGCATATGTTGAACAATAATGATGTCTAATAAAAATTATTCAGTGATAATTAAATTGGATATTACTATATAACTTGGAACTAATTAATGATAAGTTCATTTTGGAAATACAGTGGCCTTCTTTTTAATGTTATGGATCTTAATATTTTGGATGTTGCATACAGTTAACCATTTATGAAATGGTTTATATTGAACATTGGATGCATTTTTAGAGAATAAGGTATTAATTAACCATATGGAGATTCATGTGTATCAGATAACCTATGAGAACCATTTTTTTAGAATAATAACATGATATTGAAGGAATGACTTATCATTCTATTGTGGATATTATGATCCATTAAAATTGAATTGCAGTGCTTCTGGCATAAAAAATTAATTTTTGGATATTCATTTCATGGAGTAAGAAATTAATTGGAAATTGATCAAATAATAACCAAAGGATGAATTTTTTTTATGAAATAGAAACATATGAATTAATTATATTTCCTTATAATCATGGACATTTAAATAATTCATCAACATTTAGAAAATATTCTTGAAACAAAAATATTTTCCTACCGTCATATCTAGTTAATTATATGGTATATTAAATCATTATAGATTTATGGTTTTGAGGTTCATAACTTTACTTTTATAATTCATGTTATTATGATCAATGACCTCTATCAGTCTATAATTATTTACAATTTTCTTCATGTCTATGTTTTCATTTCCCACATATGTTCTCCTACTTGGAAACCTAGTTATGTGTTACTCTATATGACCTTCGTAATTCATTTTCTATCTTTTTAATATGATATTTTATTAACCCTTTTACAATGTGGGTTGTTAAACAATGGTATTTTCAAATGTCAAACCATTGACTATCGAAATCAAGTGTAAATTATGAGGCTACAATTTATTTAATATGGGAAGAATTTAACACGTCAAGATTTGAAAAGAAGAAAATTGTTTATGATATTTTGTATAAAAGGAAACACCATGATTAGAAGAAAAGATTACACACTGAGATTTTACTGTAATAAAATTTTATTTCATGGAATTTATGACATGCAACACCAAGATTTTGATAAATTATAACAGTTGAGACTTTATGAAATATTTCTTTTTATATATATTTAATATACTTGAGTGCTTAAAGAACATGCAACCTAGAGTCAAAATGAACCATGATACAGTATACCATTATAAACCATACATTAAGATGTTATGTATGAATATTGATGAAAAATATGGTTATCTACTAATTATAAATATAATAATATTCATTTAAAATACAAAGTAATGTTTTTAGAAAAAAATATTTTTTCAAAAAGGAAGTTTAGTAAAGATTTTCATATATAATTTAAATTTAATTTTTGAAACATTTATAAAATTTAATTTACTGAAAAAATTTATTTTTGACATCATAATATTGAAATTATCATATCTTGAATTTTTGGGATTTTCAAGGAATGTTTCATTTTACAATGAATAGTGAAAAATAATGAATTTTAAATGAAAACTTCCCTCTCATTTAAATTATTTACAAAGTTAAATTCTATTTTGAATTGGATTTAAAGAAAAATTAGTTCAATTATATATCTATTATTCAAATTTAGCTTATTGGAATCATTTCAATGTTTAATTTTGATATAATAACCTTGGAAACATCTAAACACTTTCTCTCTAAATACCTGGTTTCTTGTGACATCTATGGGATTTATTTTAAATAAATATTTTCCACTTATATGAATTGAATTTTCAAAAACTTATTCCATATTTTGAATCATAATAATTAAAATTTTATAACAAATTAAAATTAATTTTGACCAAATTTAACAGTGAAAATAATAAAAATTAATTACTGCAGTTAAGGTAAAAATGGATTTACTTTGGGGTTAAAATAAAATTATAAAGGTTAAATTGACCTAAAATCATGTAAAAAATATATTTTATTTTCATATTTACACCATATATTGTCTAATGATCTACAAGACTCAATTTTTTACCCCTTTAGAATGTTTAAAACATGGGTACACATTTTCCATTCCAGAAACTACAAGTGTGCCACTCACCTCACTTATAAAAGGCAACAACCTCTCCAATCTTATTAACATCTTAAAACCCTTTTGGTTTATCCATTACCTAAACAAATAACATACCAAATTTTATGCACTCATCCAATAATCCTTATTTTGGGAATAAATACAACCATGTATGACTTTGGTGAAATCCTAAAGAGGTTACCTTATGAAGAGGCAATGTTCATCAAAAAGTATTTTTGTTTTATTTATCACTCCACATCATTAAATTGTTATTAAACCATGATGATATACTAAAATAACTATATTCTATATACTGTGATTTTTTATAATAATTTCATTACATACAACAATCCCTAATTCCATAAAATGGGTTACAAAATCATAATTTGTCTATGGCAGACTACCCCTTCACGGACTGATGTCATTTTTTACATTAGAACCTCCAAAGATTGGGAATGATGATGGATATAAATCATATATATGATATTTATAATATAACTATTCCTCGAGATTAATTATACTATATATAAATTTCTTACTTTCCATTCTGTAGGTGATACGATAATGTCGCTCATGTGTATGACATACTATAACCTCATTAGGTGATGTGATTTGTTTTTTACTAATGATATAAATGGATGGTAATAGGGAAATTTTAATTAAAATATGTAATATAAATTAAATAATAATGATATTAATTACCTAATTATAATTCTAAAGTGATAATATATCATTTTATTTTTTTTACACTGGAAATGGATAACATCATTCTTGTATGTGCTGACTACCGCCTCCATGAAGCGATGTGACTATATTTCATCACCACAACACATATATGGTATATATGAAAGTATATTTAAAAATATAAAATTTTAAGGTCCTAGCCTTAAATATTACATAATATTTATTTGTGATCAAGAATTTACTTTATTTCACATTAAGGATATTTTCATGTTTAGATTTTTAGAGAATTAAGTCGTAACTATTACATTACATCTCATATATTACAAAGTAGATGATTCTACTCTATCCAATTTTATTTCACAATAAAAAAACTCCTAAAAAAAGAATTATCTTCTTGATAAAAATATTCTTGAATTCTTCCTTTATCTTACCCTTCATTATACCCCATGAAAAACATTTCAAAAACATGGGATGAGCCTAAAAAGCTCAGTAAGGGATATAAAATTAGGAAAAAAAACATTAGCCCATGAATACATACAAATTAATGAAATCATGATTTTTACTCATAAAAAATAAAACATTTAACATAAATCATGAAATCATAAGATATATTAATAATTCATAGAAATATTAAATCATAATGGTAACTTGTGGCATCCATAACTTACTTATATTATACCTTTCACATCCACAAAAGGAGTAACCTTGATGGTTACATTTAGAATACCCATCACAGTATATTCCCTAAATCTATTAGGAGAAACATTTACATTTACCTCTGTCACATTACCCAATTCATTATATAGTTATCAAGAGCTCACCCACCCTCGATTTATCATGGAGCCACCTGTATATATAAGAAATTCCCAAGAACCATAACATAAACACAACACATGAACAAGTATGAAGGAAAAATAGCATTTCCACATTGTAATCATAGAAAATCATTTCAAGATATTAATATAATAAATTGCATTCTCAAAACCATTTTCAAAACCAAAATACCTTAATATGGTATTTACTTTTCTTTTTTAAAAACATTTTAGATTATAGAGGAAGAGATATATCAAATAATGCTCGCAGCAGCAGAATGGTCATTGTCGCCGCATATGTTAAAAATAAAAATACCTTTTTTCATTTATTAAAACAATTCATAAAAGAAAATATTACTTTTTAAAATCATTTAATTAAAATTCAAAGGGTTTGGTTATACACCATATAAAATAAGGTTGTATATAAATCAAAATATTACGCAATAAAAGGAGATTGAGACGAAGTCCCATACAAAGATCATGTCGTTATATTAAGGACAAATAAATGAAATAAATATATGTGAAAATTATAAACACACCCAATATAAGTTGATATTAATTTTAAAACAATAAGTGGTTATTCACAAATATTCTTGAAAAAAACCAATGACATGGATATTTAACTCAATGAATGAATATTGAGTTAAGTTTCCCTTACCTCAAATCTGACTTATCTTGTTCATTATTTATATTCCTGAATAACAAACATAGGTTAATTATTCTTTATTGAGTACCTTTTCCAGGTTTATTATTCCATTTACATCACTTATTACCATGTTATAAAAATTACATAACTATTTATGTTCATATTGGTTGTTTTGACTATATTCTGTACTTGAGTTGAAATTGAACTTGTTTGATGTAAATTGTCCATGTGGTCAAAATTCCATCATATCTAGAATATTATTCCTGATTTAAATATTATATATATCCATTATATATGTATATATAATAGTCCATAACATTTGGAGATAATAAATTAAATGCACTGTTCATGAAGACGGTAAGCCTAACTTATACGTGAATGCTACTGTCGTTTCTTTGTCATATTAAAGGATTGAAAATTAAATGATACATAGGTATATTATAATTCCAGTATAATATATATTTATATATGTTACATAAGTTCATTAACTCCATCCTTCATATGTTCCATGTATGGCATGAACGAGTCATATCACTTTGAGGGGGCGGTAGTCCACACTTCCTCAAATGAAATTATCATATTTACACATTATGGAAAGCATAAAGGTATTTTTTAAAGAAAAATTAAAGAAGAATAAATTAAATATAAATATAATATATATAATTTCTCTTCATTCCATTCATGTATATAATCATGTTTTAATGAATATCAGGTATACTAAATCACATCACATCGTGGAGACAGTAGGTCGTACGTCCGTACGAGCGATGATGTCATTCACATAATGGTTAAAAGGTATAAAATTGGATGGTATATTAATTATACAGAATAATTATCATGTTATATTAATTATTTAAATCTATTATAATCATCATTATAACCATAAAAATTATATCTTGTTGAATAACAAATTACACCACGATGTGGAGACGGTAAGCCATACGTACGAACACAAAGTGATATTTCTATTCGTAGGATGGATAAAAGGAGGTATAAGATTATAACATAATTATAATAACATATAATCATATAGAAGATAATGGATTTATTACTTTATTATGTAAACGACATAAGAATAATATGTAGAATAAGAAAAGAAATTTTAAATAGGTGATTAAATAAATACCTCTTTTTTGAGTATCTCCTTTTGATTTTCACAAAATGTCTTTTGAGGATGGATTTATGCCAAATTTATGGAATATATAAGGAATGAATGGATTTTGGGAGATTATTTTAGAATAATTTAGAAGAGCCAATGGTCTTGATAGGTGTTAGTAAGTTGGTAAAGGTGTTAGCTTTTTATAAGGAGGAGGTTGGTAGAGGTGGTAGCTTTTTATAAGGAGGAGGAGGGGAATATTAGGAAAGTCTTAAAATATTATTTTATTATAAAATGATTTTCAAATTATAATAGTTAAAAAGTGATAAATTTTAAGGATAATATTATTATGTATTGAAATAATATCAATCATTAGGTTTTAGAAAACTTTAGGTCACAAAATTAACCTTATCTTTTAGCTTTAACCCTTAGTTAAAAACATTAACTCTTACCATGTATTCTTTTATCTTCATAATATATGGTTACTATAGTTACTATAAAATGGAAATAGAACCACAAGTGGATCATAAATGACATGTTTAATATTATATATTTCATTTGTCCTAAAATTGTGTTTTTAGGACTATTATATCATTTTAAAAAATAGTATTTGTTTTAAAAACTCATTTATGTCAATTTTTACACTATTTAGTATTTGATTTTTGTTAAAGTCATAACAACATGATTCCATTTAACAAAAGGCATTAAATCATACCTAAAATGTCAATATCATCCTAAAAATTCATTTATCGTATCAAAATGTTGAAATTTCATTTAATTTAATATTTAGAATATCACTTATTTGAATCTTTCATTAATAAGTTAATCACTACATCATCATTATGTCAAAGATAAATTTATTTATTTAATGTATAAAAATTATAAATAAAATACCATAATGTAGGAAATATTTTAAGATTTCCAATGAATATTTATTTTCAAACATATCAATTATATAACCCTATATTAATTTTTTATTATTAAAAGATACATATTTATGTTATATTTCCCTTTTCTTTTAATTAAATTTAATAAAATGTCGTTTTCACACCCAAGTGGATCCCAAATGCCAAAAGTTATTCGTAAGGGTGATAATGGTCAGACATATCTCATCCAATAAAATTATGAAATGTTTTAGGGTAGTTTTATATTATTATAATATTATTTTTTACCCTTATATACCTGATTTACCTTTTAACCATGGTAAATATAAATAATTACTAAAATTACTATTCATAATGTCCAAAAATAAAGGGTACCTATTTAAATAATTTGGAACCTATTATTACAAATATGTAATTAAATTTTACAAATTATAAACACAATATTGGAAGAAATTAATTTAAAATAAAATCCAATTGTCAAAACCATAAAATTTGTTTTTAAGAAGTAAAAACTATCAAAACATTGGAAAGTGTTTATGGAAAATTAAAATGTGAAATAAATTAAAATGAAAATAATTGGATTAAATTACAAAAACATAATCAAATTACACTTTAAAACAAATTATTTGGAAAATCTAACAATATAAATAAATTATATGAAAATCCAATTTTGAATTAAAATCTAGTATTTTTCACTATTCATTGAAAATGAATTTTATCAGAAAAATAACAAAAGTAAATTTTGATGTCTTGATTTTAAATAAGTAGTTTATTTTATCTTATAGAATATATAAGTGTGAAAAAATTTATTTTTAAAAGGGTTATCCCTCAAAATTTTGTAAAACCTCCTTTTAGAAATATTAGAGTATTTTATGCTTAATATTGGATTCATTCTCATTTTAAGCATCTAAAATTCATTGTATAAATATATAATCATTTTAAAAATATGTAAAATAATAATATAGTTACTTATGTTCATTTATTCCAATACAATGACTCAGTGTTAACTACCATTAAAAATAATAATATTATTGTTGTATCATTTTTTGGTATAACGTAGTCTTGTGTGCAACATAAGATTTCAGAGAAACCCATTGCTGCGTAATTAGAACGCTATCGTACATAGTGTCCCCTTTAAACTAAAATTAATATTAAATTAAAAAAAATAGATATGAAAATGTATTATTCTATAAATACATGGGATGTTACATCATTCCCCCTTTTTGAAAATTACATCCTCATAGTTTTAAAATTGTGCTTAGAAACATAATTGAAAATCCCACACTGGAAAAAGAGTCCCTAAAAATATCACTTTAAAAGAAAGAAAAAGAAGTAAAAAGTTCACCCAATATAACACATACTAGGATTCCATGTATGAAAACATTGATATAGAAGAGAAACTAACCATCTTGTTCAGATAGAGAGTGATAGAAAACATGATTAAGAGAATGTTAACAACTAAAAAACCTTAATCTTTTGATGGGTTAAATGTTCTTTGATTTCCTAGTAAAAAAGTAAATGGAAAACATTTTTCTTTTAAGGTCTTTTTCATAATTTTTTGGAATTTATTTATGATATTGACTAAGAATAGTAGTAAATATACTTTCTTTTCAAGTTGAGTTTCATCCTTTAATAAATATCTACCACAAACTCATCTTTTATCTAAACTATGAGTATTTAAGATGAATTGGTCACACCTGATGTGCTAGAATAAATTTCTAGAGAATCACATAATCCACAAATTATGAACTATCAGTTTCCACTATCTTTATACATTAACTAAAACCAAAATTATTTGTACAATATTAGATAATACACAAAAAGTATAATCCTTTATAAAAATAAATACTACTCTTAATCTGAAAAATTCAACAAACAATACCCAAATTTCAATAAAACCATTAAATAAACAATTTTACTTATGATTCTTCATTTTAATCCAAAATAATATTGAAACAAAACATTTAAAAGGATTTTATCACATAGACTTCCAAAATAAATCTTAACATTTATCTCCAAATAACATCAACTACTCTTAAAGTCTCATACTTAAAAGTATTTAACCTAATCACATATTCTCCATAATAGGTTAATAATTTCTATAAATAACTCAAATATCTATAGGTCTATAATAAAAACATAGATTCTTCCAAAATAAAATTCAACCATTACACCTAAAATTAAATCCCATAGTATTCAATTTTCCTTAGGTATACAGTGTTCCCAAAAGAGAGAATGTCTGCCAAAATAACATTTACCAATTAATCACCAAATCATTTTCCTATACTAAGGATACAAATTTTATAAGGCATAAGTTCCCAAAATCAACAAATTCTCAATCGATAAAATCATTTAACTAAAAAGAATAATTCATAATAACCATGGACTTCATGTAGGCTAGTGGTAGGTGATAAAGCCTTACTGCACTTCAGTTGTGGGTTCGATTCCAACATCCTTATCCGACGTGATGGTTTTTCAACCTTCCTATGGTTTGTCCTTTTTATAAAAAAATATAATTCTTAAAAAAATCCCAAAATGAGATAAAATCATCAAAAATAATAATAACATAATTTAACCTCAAGTTTATCTCATGCCTTTCATTTTTCATCTCAATATGTAATAAAATATAATTAACTCAAAATCAAGGATCATATAAACCCTAAATATTATTTATAATTATATCCACAAAATAAAAGTTAATTATTCCTCAAATAGACTATTCACATAAAAAACTTCAGGGTTACGCATAATAGAGAATAGTCTTCCAAAGTAATATCATCAACAAAATAGAATTAATACATTTAAACATTTCATCACCTATAAATATAAAATAAATATTGAGTTTCTAAAATATATACATCTTAATCATCCAACATTATTCGTGATCCCATAACAATGTTTTCCTAACTTATTCCATAATACATCTTTCCTACAAACAAAATCATGAATCATGTCATAAGATTAAATAATTTCAAAACATGAGACAATAAATATTTTGTACCTTATATATGTAATTTTTGTTTCCTCATCTTCAATTGAAATAGAATTACATATTTCTAATCATATATTTTTAGGTTCCTTCTAATCCTATTCCTAAGCCATATTCTTTGGACATCTATTTTCATAATGACCAAACTCCCCACATTTAAAACATTAAATTGATAACTCAGAAAGAACTTCTTTCCCTTTCATCGAGTCAATTGAATTCTTCCTTTTTCTATGGTAAGTTATTACTTTATGACCTTCATTACTACATCTATAACATCTTCCCATCCGTTGGAAATATTTTACCTAGTGTTTCATTCCACATCAATAACACATAGGTTGTTGAATATATTTACTTTTATGATTATTACCTGAACTTCCCTAGGAATTCATTTTTTCCATATATGATGCATTAAAAAAATAAACAAGGTTAAAGTGGTCAATCATGACTCTGGATAGTTCGTTCAGAATAACCATAAGAATTCTCATTTCAGATCTGATTTCATTCAGTTTCTTATTCATAAACCACCATAGTTTCCTTCACACCCATTATTACTTTGGTACCTACAAGATCAATCCATTTACTAAAACCAAAAATGTTTGTCTTAGTATATTACTAAAATCATCATACACTATCCCATTAGGATGGTAAAAACTAATTTATAATTATTCATGTTATCTTAAACGTATTCAATTTATCTAAAAACACTATGACTCTTTCTAATATTCTAACCATTGTGGTTGTATAAAACATGTCACTCATGCTTAAATAACACCCCCTCTTCTAAAGTTTTCTAAACAAACCTTTGATACCAACTGTAAGGAACAACCTTAAACATTATATAATCTTTATTTTTGATCAAGAATTTACATTCTTTCACATAGAGGATATTTTTAGGTTTAGAGTTTTAGAGAATTAGTCCATAACCATAACATTAAATCTCTTATATTATAATATAGAAACTTCTACTCTATCCAAATTATTTCACAACAATATAACTACTTAAAAAATAAGAATTTTTTCTTAATAAAAATATTATTGAGTTATTACTTTATCTTACCCTTCTTTATACCCTGTGATTTTTTTTCAAAAATATGGTATTACCATAAAAAGATCTGTAAGGGATATAAAATAAGGAAAGAAAACATTATCCCATGAATACCTACAAATCAATGAAATCATAATTTTTTATTATAAAAAAAATTCTATTTAACATAATTCTTAAAATAATAAGATTTATGAATAATTAATAGAAATAATAAATTATAATGGTAACTTGTGGAATCGATAACTTACTTACATTATAGCTTTCACAGCCCATTAGGGAGACACCTTCATGGTTACATTTGGAATACCCATCACAGTATATTCCATAAATCACTAAGGAGAAACCTTAACATTTACCTCTGTTTTGTTACCCAATTTTTTAGAGAGCTATCACGGTCTCACCCACCCTCGTTTTATCATGGAACCACCCATATACATAAGAAATACCCAAGAACCATAACATAATTATAAGACATGAACAAGCATAAAGGAAAAATAACATTACCACATAGTAATCGTAAGACAAAATTTCAAGATATAAATATAATCAAATCCATTCTCAAAACCATTTTCAACACCAAAATACCTAAATATGGTATTCAATTTTCCTTTTTAAAAACATTATGACTTGTAGAGGATGCCAGATATCAAATAATTCTCACGGCGGTGGAAAGGTCATTGTTTCCACATATGTTAAAAAGAAACCTTTCTTTTTTCATTTTGTAAAATGATTCATAAACCAAAATATTACTTTTTAAAACTATTGAATTAAAATTCAAAGGGTTTGATAATACACCGTATAAAAAAAAGATTTTATATAAATCAAAAAATGATGCAATGAAATGAGATTGAGACAAAGTCCCATATAAAGACCATGTCATTAAATTAAGGATAAATAAATGACATAAATGTGTGTAAAAAATAGAAATACACCCAATATAAGTGGATATTCAGTGTAGAAAAATAATTGGTCATTCAAACATATTATTATAAAAAAACCAATGACATGGATATTTATCTCAATGAATGAATATTGAGTTAAGATCCTCCTTACCTCAAATCTGACTTATCTCGTTCGATTTTTATATTGATGAAAAATAAACATAGTGTAATTTCTACTTTCATTAGAACCTTTTTCAAAATTATTATTCTTTTTATATCACTTATTTCCATGTTATAAAAATTACCTAATTATTTAAGTTCATATTGGTCGTTTTTTCGATATTTTGTACATGAGTCGAAATTGAACTTGTTTGATGTAAATTGTCCAAGTAGTCAAAATTACACCATCTCTATAATATTAGTAATGATTTATATATTATATATCCAGTATATATGTATTTATAATTTTACATAACATTTGGATATAATAAATGAAATGCATCGTTCCTGGAGACGGTAGGCCATACATACCCATGAATGCTAATTTAATTTCTTTATTGTATTAAAGGAATTAAAATTAAAAGATACAGAGGTATATTAATATTCTAGTATAATATTGATGTCAAATATGTTACATAAGTTCATTAACTTTGTCCTTTATATATTCCATGTATGGAATGAATGAGTCATATCAATTTGAGGGGGTGGTAGTCACACTTCCTCAAATGAAATTATCGTATTTACACATTATGGAAAGCATAAAGGTATATTGTAAATAAAAATTACAGAAGAATAAAGTAAATATAAATACAATATATATCATTTTTATTAATTCCATTCATGTATATAATCATGTAATAATGAATATCATGTAGAATGAATCACATCACTTTGTGGAGATGGTAGGCCTTACGTACGCACAAGAAACAATATCATTCACTTAATGGTTAAACGGTATAGAATTGGATGGTGTATTAATTATACAGAATAATTATAATTTTATATTCATTATTTAAATCCATTATAATCATCATTATACCAATCCAAATTATGTCTTGTTGAATAAAAAATTACACCACGGTGTGGATACGGTAAGCTATACGTACACATACATGGTGATATCATTGTTTGTAGGATAGATGAAAGGAGGTATAAGGTTGTAACATAACTGTAATTACATATCAGCATGTATAATATACTAGAATTAATAATTTAGTATGCAAACTACATAATAAGAGTAAGTATAAGGAGAAAACAAATTTGAAGAGGTGATAAAACAAATACCTCTTTTTCGTGTATCTCCTTTCAATTTTCACAAAAGGTCTCTTAGGAAGGATTTAGTCTGAAAGGGTGGCCTCTGTTAAGAATTGATGGATTTTTAGAGATTATTTTAGTATAATTTGGATGATCCAATGGGATTTAGAGGTGTGAGTATGTGGGGAGAGGTGGTGGCCTTTTATAGGAGGGAGGAGAGGCACATTAGGAAAGTCTTGAGATATGATATTATTATAAAATGTTTTTAGAATTATAATAGTTCCAAAGTGATAAATTTCTTAGATAAGATGATTATGGGTCTAAATCCTCTCAACCAATATTTTTTAGACAAGTTTATGTCAAAAAATTAACCTTATATTTTAGCATTGACCCTTAGTTAAAAACATTAACTCTTACCATGTCTTCTTGTTTATTCATAATATATGGTCATTATAGTTACTATAAAATGAAAATAGAATCAAAATTAGATCTTTAAGGACATTTTTAACATTGTATTCATTTGGAAAAATATTATATTTTTAGGACTATTATACCATTTAATAAAATTGTATCTTTTTAAAAACTCATTTATGTAAATTTTGAAACTATTTAGTAATTGATTTTTATTAAAGTCATAAAAAAATATTCCTTAAAAAAAGAATTAAATAATCCCTCACATGTAAATTTCATCCAAAAAAAATCGTGTATGACATCAAAATGTTCAAACTACATTTAATTTGATATTTATAATATCATTTATTTAAATCTTTCATTAATAAGGTAATTACTCCATCATCATTGTGCCACACATAAATTTATTTATTTAATGTATAAATTTTTTAAATAAAATACCATGATGTAGGAAATCTTTTTAGTTTTCCAATTACTATTTATAGTCAAAGTGATCATTTATATAACCCTATATTAAAATTGTTTTATTAAAATATACATGTTTATGTTATATTTACCTTTTCTTTAAATTAAATATCATAAAATATCATTTTCACACCTAAGTGGTACCAAATTCCAAAATTTCATCCTAAGGATTCTCATTGTCATAAATATCTCGTAAAATAGGATTAGAAAACATTTTAGTGTATATTTTTATTATTATAATAGTTTTTTTACCCTTATTTACCAGGTATACCCTTTAACCGTAGTAAATAAACATAATTACTGAAGTTACTATTTATTATGTCAAAAAATAAAAGGTATCTATTTAGATAATTTAGAACTTAGGTTTTTAAATATGGAATCCACTTTTTTAAATTCAAAACACAGTATTTTCAAAAATTAATTTAAAATTAATTCCAGTTGTCAAAACTAGTAAACGAGTTTTTAAGAAGTAAAAACTACCAAAGATTGACATATGTTTTTGTCCAATTAAAATGTGAAATTACTTCCAATGAATATTATTACGTTAAATGATAAAACAATAATCTAATTACACATTAAAACTAATTAAAATAAAAATATGACTTTATAAATAAATTATATGAAAAGTGAGTTTTGAATAAAAATCTAGTATTTTCCACTATTCATTAAAAAATTAAGTTTATCAGAAAAATACCAAAAGTAATTTTTGGTGTCCCACTTCTAAATAAGAATTTTATTTTATCATATATAACATATAAAAGTGAATTTTTTTTTTAAAAGGGTTCATCATCAAAAGGTGGTAAAACGACCTCTTAAAAATATTAGAGTATTTTATGCTTAAAATCTAATTCAATCTCATTTTTAGTATCTAAAATTCATTGGATAAATGTATAAACATTTAAAAAATATGTAAAATCGTAATATAGTTAATAATTCTCATTCTCTTCAATACAATGAGTAGGTGTGAACTACCATTTAAAATAATAATAATATTATTGTATTATTTTTCGGTATAACTCAGTGCTGTGTGCAATGTAAGATTTCAGATAAACCCGTTGTTGCGAGTCTAGTACGCTATTGTACATAGTGTCCCCTTTAAACTATAATTAATTTAAAATCCAAAATTATTAATATATATGAAAATTTACTATTCTATTAATACCTGAGATGTTATAAATATAGTATATATGATTTGAGGATATTTTTTTAAAGATCAAATATTACTTAACATCTTTCCATAATGATCATTGAAAAATGGAAATGTTACTTATGCATACGTATGACCTACCGTCTCTAGGATCATAATCTAGTCCATTTTTCATAACCATATTTCATAAAGGGTTTTAAAATTAAAATTGATGTATAAATATTATAATTATTTCATTATTTTGATTCTAGATATCATATAATTATATAATATTTTCAAGAGTTATATCAGTCATGAAAAAAATGACTAAGAAAACAGGACAATTAACATCTAAAATAATGAGAAAAATAAAAGACTACTAATGAATTTGTGATAATATATTATAAAAGGATCATATATAATATTATAAATATTATTAGGGTTTATTAATAAGTTAATAACATGTTTTAAACCACTATACATGATTTTAAAGTACATTCAACCAAAATGAAGTGTGAGGTAATAGATTCTCATATCACATTTACTTCTATGTGACATTCACCATATTCACCACCTATTTATTATTCATGGAGTATATACTACCGCTTTTTGTATTTTATACCATGAATAAATTTATCTTCATGGTATTTAAAGTTTCATTAAAATTATTTGATCCATGGGGATTTTGATTTAAATGTTACCAAAGTGGAAACAGTTTATTTCACAATCTCATCATTCTTTAATTTTTTTATTTAAGTATCTATTGGGGTAATTACATGATATTTATATTTTAAAATAAATATATTTTCTTATAATTTTTTATTCATGAAATGTTTCAAATAATTGTACCATTTTCCTATATTTAGAGATTAAAATGACTAATAAAATGTTTTTAAGATATCTTGACTTTATTTCCTTATTTTATCAAAAATCAATTTTCTCCCAAAATAATGTTTTTCTAAAAATGCATTCAAAAATTGTTTATAATTATGACAATTATTTATTATATACATTTTTAAATATTTTTTGCCTTAAAAAATGTTTTTAAAAGAATATTATTATCATTTTAGAAATGATAAACTTTTATAACCTTTTTATAGTGTAAAAATAATGTTATTTTTTAACTTATATGGCATGTAAAAAATTACCCACCATCATGACCATCATTTACTTGAAGCTTAATTTGAATGTTTAAAATGTTATTTTTAAATAAAATTTTTCTTAATATTTAGGAAAATACTAGTCTTTAAAATTGATTTTCACAGAAAATTATTTTTGAAATATTTTATGAATGTTTAAGTTTTAAAATAAAAAGGCTTATTTTGAAAGATATGTCATTTTCATCAATAAATGTTCCAAGTGATATTTTAAAATAATTTTCCATTTAAGAAGACATTTTTTGTTATTACTTATTATTAAATGGGTATATATTTCAATGATAACATCTTTATTATTTCTCTAAATGGTTTATGACCAGTTTGGATGGGGATGTACTATATTGATACCATCCATTTTACTCAGGATGGTTTATGATTAGGTTAATTTGTTGGGGGTAATATTTAAATTATGTATAATAGTTTAAATATGAATATTTATTTTGAATATATTTCACCCATTTTATATGAGGATGTCATTGGACTTTGTAAGTGATAGGTATAACCCGCTATAACCCTTCTATGCATTGGTAGGGATCATAAGACAAATGATATGGTTTTATCCAAGTCCTTACCCATTTATATAGATTTCATGGAACATGAATCAATAGAATTAGATATCTTGTAACAAGCCAAGATGGTATTAGATATCCCATAACAAGACATGTTGGTATTTTTTTAGATGTCCAACATTATGAATTCCATCTTTATAAATTCAATTATTATTATTCAAAATGATTATTAAATTAGTTATAATATCTATTTTCATGTTTCATGATAATGTGATTATTTATACATAATTATTTTGTCATATCTTATTCCTTCCATATAATGATCAATTTACTAATTAAATGGAATAAATTTCAGTTATTTACCATTAAATATTGATTATTCCTCATTTATTCACAGTTTCCACTGTACTCTTACACTTAATAAGCATCTGATCTCACCCATTTATTATGTTTTATTATCCCCCATAGAGGAGAAAGTATTTTGTGATTGATATGGATTTATAAACTAAGGTTAATAAGGATATTCTCAAAGAAAATTCTTTGTCTATTTTATTTTTTAAAATTTTATGTGAATTTCAAGAATGTATCTAGTTTAACAAGACTGATAAAATATTATATCCTTTGGGATGTGATTCATTTTATCTTATGAAAATGTAATAATTCAGACACTAGATTCGGGCTACTGCGGTCAGGGAGCTACAAAACCCAAAGAAGTTATGGTTGGTATAGACCCTCTCAAAATAGAGAGTCAAATTTATTTAGTTTAATGTAATTCTTAAAGTATAGAAATCATGTAGTTAAATGTTTTCCCTAAATATTCCACTATATTTTTTCTATTACTTCATACAATTAGGAATATTAAAGTTGTTTTGGAGTGGGTTGTGGCTACCTACTAAGTATACCATACCCAAACCTTACTTGAACCCCTTGGGATGTGTGCATGACCATTTTTACATGACCTAGGTAAGGGAATGGTGCCTGAGCATGATAAATATCTTTATGTAGAGCATGGACCCTAAAAATAATATTTTTATATACATGGAGGGAAATATGGTCTGTGGTGTGATAGGTGATAAGAAATATTCTCATTGTTTTTTTCATACTTGGATCATTATTTTGTGTAATTAGGATATACTTGGTTGACATTTAGTGTATATAACCTTATTTTCCCACCTATTAGTCATTTTGATAAGGGGATATTTATGAAAACTTTACTATGTATTCCTTGTGTTCTCATGGAATATCATTCATTATACCCATTCATTTATTTTCAAATACTTCCATTGGTGTTTTTTATATTCTCGGTGAAAATATGTTCTGTTTGGTCATGTTAATTTATTTGTACACCTACTAAATATGCATGTTTACACCAAGGTGGAAAACCATACACCATAATTACTTTATCACCTATGTTTATTTAAGCCTATGATAATTGGGAGGTCCATCCAAGGTGTTAGGGAGACCCAGAATGATATCATTCAGTTCATCCAGACATAGTCATTACGTGACTCCCCAAGGGTTTCATTACTTATCATTGTTGAATTTTCTCAGAATTTATATTTCAAAAAAACTAATTACAATGGAATAAATTATCATAAGTAAGATGTTTATGTCATAGGGAACAAGAAAGTATAGTTAAAACATCTAAAGTAATTTTTATACATTAAAAATATTTATAGGATTGAAAAATAGAATCTAGTTAAACAATATTGAATTAGTGAATCAATGAATAAATTATGAATGAAGGGAATATAGGGTAGGGAATCAATTTCCAATGATTTTTTTCTTTAATGATAACAATTCAAATTCACCCATGAAATTAATCAAATTAATAGGTTTGAAATTGTAAATATAATTAAAATCAATGTAATCGATTTCCATCAAAATTTATATAGAATGACAACTCTTAATGATCATTTGGGGAAAAAATTAAATTACATTAAGTTCCAATTTCAAAATAAAAATAATAATTGAATTTAATATCATGAATTAATTACTTCAACCATGTTGGGTTTTATTCATCACATGGTAGAAATGTTAAATCATTTAATAATGAATAAAATAAATCAATTTTGGTTCTATATAATAAAGTGTAATAAGATGACCTCAGTAGTGAAAAAGAATGTAAAAAATGATGTGTGCATCATTTTCCATTGATCCCACTTTCTTATATGATTTAAACCACACATTTTTTTATTTTTATCTATTATTAGTGATTCTTACATCATCAAAGAGATAGTGTAACAAATAGAACCAATAAAGTATTGGGTATTAATGGAACTATTACTTGAAATAATAGTCATACAATGAACGATTCCCACTATTTCGCAGTAAAATTCAAAAATAAAAAGGAATGGAAAGAAATGTTATCTAGATTTATAAATCCTAGTCTTCTCTCTTGACTCTTCATCATGGTTGTAATTAATCCTTGGTTGGTAAAAGAATAACCTTGGATTATATTTTCCCAAGTGGATGATCTCTCTTCTAAGTTACATGCTCCTACTTTTATATGAATATATATATATATCCTTTATTAAAATTTTTACCATTTTTCACCATAGAAAATATATTTATATATCTAAATGTTGAAGTCAAATATTCAATCTTGAATATTTCTTGAATATTTCATTCCAATGACTTTATATAATTAAATAAATAATTTTGTATCAAAGATAGATAGAAAAATATGAATATATATTTTATATTTTCTTTTTTCCGTCTAAGTCAAAGATCCATAATGGTTAATGTTCGACCATTCTCAATGCCCAATAATGGTCAATTATACACCATTTTCAAATGACATAAAATATTCCATGTTAAAAATGTACTATATTTACAAAATATTACCTTTGAATTTCTTTAAAAATCTCCTTGATTTTATCTAAAAATTCCACATGATTTTATCTAAAAATATTAAATGATTTTCTCGAATTCAAACATCCTTTATACACCCATAAATGAGTCATCAAAAATTCTCTTCATATTTCAAGTAATTTTTATAATAATCTCCCAATGTTTCCATAAATCCAATTTTTACCAAATCTATCATATCATCATAAATTATGAAACCATGTCATGTTTTTCTATACTGTGGAATGATAATATATCAAAATCAATATTAATGTGACATAGAATGATCTGTGAAATATTATTAAAATATCAACAAAATCACATTTTAAATTTTGATAAAATATAATTCTAAACTCCGTGAAAATAATTTAATGATCTTCTAAATCTCCGAAAATCTATGTTTTATTGTAGCATGATAAATATATTCATGATATATCCCATTCTACCACATGCAACCAATACTAAAAAAACATTCACTACATCTATGTTTATGTGTGGATTCATTCCCATATCCTCACATTATTTGATTTTTATTTATCAACAACACCTATAGAGTTTGGAATCAACAATGATTTATAAGCATTATTTCTGATGAATTATCTAGTCTTTGAATCTTTAAGGATTATTATAGAATGGTGTTTTGGTCAGAATGACATATATTTTTAATCCAAATTTTAAATTACATGAGTAGAAGGATCTATTTATAGTTCACAATGTGTGACCTTACCACTTGAAGTGTGATATTTTCTTTGATGTTTGGTTCATAGGGAACTACCTATCTTTATGACACCCACCTTTGTTTGTCCCTATAGAACTAACCTATGATATCCCATTATTCTTCAATGTTTTATACCTTCCTACATGATAAATACTCTTTTTATAGTTTATTTTCAACTCTAAATTCTTGGAGAGATCAAGTGTGTGATATTTTAAGAAATGATCGAACCATAATTATTCTTATTCCTCAAAATCATATTATGAAATGGTGGAATGATTATAGTGTGCCTATAATTTTATCCATGTTTAATTCTTATGATACATATTTTTTACACATATATGACCTTGTTATTGCATGAACATGATTTTTTGTTCCATAATTGGTTACCATGTATTGAAACCCATCTTTACTTTACGTTTTATCATGTCATGAAGAATACTATTATGGATTGAAATATCCTCGAATCATTAAAAATTATTTGAACTCCAATAGATTCTTTCTTATATTAATTCGAACAAAAATAATTTAAAATACACATAATTAGGAAATATTTGAATCATTTATCTTTGAAAATAATAGAATTGTTTTTAATGTTTTTGAGTTTTTAAATTCCCCTACTATTGAACATTCTCTTATTACCATGAAAAAGTTCAACATTTAATAAGATTGATTAAAAATTTTAGTAATATAAAACATTTAATAATTGATTCTCATAAAAATACCATCATAATTTAAGATTTATAAATCAAGAAACCCATCCAAATCAAAGTTTCTTAATCACACCTCATTTAAAATTTTAATTCAACTCCCTTCTCTTCATCCATTAATATTATTCATCCATTCACTTTTTCTCATTATAACTTGATCTACCTTACTCTAAAAACGATCAATCACCAATGTCGATCATTTAATCCAACTTATGATGAATATCAAGTATTTAAAATATATTTATAACCCTTAAAATAATTACAATCTCTACTTAGATATCAAATTAAAAAAATCAAGGGGAATTTTCATTACAGTTTTAATGTCTTTGAGGATATAGGTGGGAATTTATTGGTGTTAAAAATTTCAAACAATATCTAAAAAAGATCCTAAATTTTCAGGTTATAATTTTTGATATCCAAACAATTTCAATGAATTGTATATTTTCCTTCTCCTAAAAAGACATAAAATACTTATTCCCTTCTTCTTCCTCATTGGATCACATGTAAACATTCAAATCCATGATGAACTTTCCACCTTTCTCTCAAATTCTTTTCATTTCATTCCATTTTTGATGGAATGTGTTAAATACAATGTTTGACACCCTTTATATTCAAAAACGAACCTAGATCCCCACCATAAATCTCACAAAAATACTAATTTTAATAGTTATCCAAAAAAGGAGGAAGGTGTCTAGTCAAAGGTTAACCTAAGGAAACCAATCTCTCGCTATTTTTTTCTCTTTAAAATGATAATGAATTCAATTTCATAAAATCATAAAATACTATGAGGAATTTATAATAAATAGTCATAAGAAAATACCCAAAATTATTTGTTTTAATTTTTATTTACAACAACACTGTAAAAATTACAAAAATCTCTTTTGATGATCAATTAAAATCATGAAAATTATTTTGGGAAATTTGGATAAGAATTATGAATTATTATGTAATGTGGTTTCCTATAAATCTATTTATGTTCTCTATGATTTTATTATAGAATAAAACATATATTAGGTGCCAAGATTGAATGGGATAAAATTAATCAAATAATGGTCTATATTATTTTAATATTGTTTGAAAAAAACATTCTTTGAAAAATATCAACAAGAAATTTCTAGAAAATATGAATATCCTAAAATTTTCTAAATAAAGAGTGTATATGGAGGAATATATAAAACATGTATAAATTTAATCTCTAGAATGAAACTCAAAAATATAGTTCAATCATATCAAGAAATGAACAAATTTTCTTAGTCTAATAAATGTATTGTCCAAAGAATTAGAGTAAAAAACTACATTAATATTAGTAAAAATTTCAAAAATAAAACCAAATTATGTTGAGAAACAAATTTTCCAAAACATTACTCATATATATTTATCAGTTATGAGTTTGAAAAGTCAAATTTTTTCTATAGTTGATATTATTTCATTTAAATATTATTGTATCTTAGATCTGTTAGGGGAAATAATTCAAATGGGGTCCATGTATCCCTCTCCAACACATGAATTAAATATTATCCCCAATTAATAAATAAAGATAAAGTGATACTAAATAATATGCATTAATTTCCAACCACAAAAAATAAATTAAATAATTTTACAATATTCCCTATTTATGCAAGGATCGTTTCCTTGATCCTTCGATAAAATTGATTTCATTTAAATGGTTAGAATTGTTTGATGTGTTGGTAATTTATTATTTTATTAAATGATCCCCATTCTATTTAACATAAATAATCAAAAATAAATAATAATTTTTCATGGTTGATTCAATTTGAATTCAAAAAGATAAGTTATTTGAAATCGATCACTAAAAAAGATTACAAAAAAAATTCTACAAACAATTTCTATAAAATAAATAAAAAATATGGTTTCATTCAATAAAAAATTTATTCAAATTATTAAATATAACCTTATTTATTTGTGTTTCAATTAATAGAATAATTTATAGAAAATTCCTAGTAAAAATTAAACCATGTACTAAATTTATTCTCCACTAAATTGATTATTCTCTTTATTTTTCTTAACAGATTCTTGACACTTCTTTTTGGATAAAACCATTGTTGAGAATGTCCAAATGAATTAATATGTGACTCATGTAATGAAAAACCTTATAATAACGATATATTACAACATTTTCATGTTAATCTTATTTGAATTTTTTATATTCAACTTTGATTCAGAATATTTAACTTCCTTTTATTTCTTCTAATTTTGTTTATTCTTCCATAAGGTCATTTTATTCAATTTATGCTAGTATAAGAGTTTCTTATTTTTTCATAATTATATCTCAAATTTGGATTTATCAATATAAAACTCCTTAGATTCATCCTTATACATGGTATCTCTAAAGGATCACGTTTCTAGTTAACCCTTGAATTCATCATTGTCTTAAGGTAATTAATTGGATTTATCCAAATTCATTTCCACTTTCTCCATAATTTCACACCCTTCCTTATATACATTTCTATAAAAGAGATAGAATATACTTCAATACATGAATATTATACAAAATCTATTAATGGTATAAATGTGACCACCATATTGGATGTTGAATTGTACGTTTTATTATACTAATTTATTGACCAAGAAGATCAAGTTTTAAAGAGAATAATTTGTAGGCATACATCATTTAAATCTACATCCATCATCTATAATATAGTGTAAAAAGTAACATACATTCCCTTGGAAAAAATTTAGAAAATATAAAGTAATAAAAAAATTCATCTAACTTATTAAGAATCCTTTGATTATTACTTTCCACTTTTTTCTATATAAATAATGCCAAAAATTGATATCTTGGAAGCGTCATTAATTCTAACCTTGGATAATGTTTAAAATTTATTATTCCGAAATAAAAAATTTCTATAAAGGTGTAATATAGTTTAAATATATGTTCAATCACATAAGGAACAAGGAATCCAATTTAAAAACTATAGAATAATATTTAGCCATTAATAATCTTGTAAAAAATGAAAATAATAATAAATTGAATTAGCGAGTTTTTGAATAATCTAAGAATAAAAGTATTGAATATTGGTGTATAAAATTACCAGGATAGGTTTCCTTTTATGGGAATAATTCAACTTCACTCATGAAATTAATCAAATTAATAATTATGTGATTATAAATGTAATTGACATCCATGTGATTGATTTCCATCAATACAACTATAACATATCTACTCTTAATGATCATATGAGACAAAATAATTAATGTGAATTATGGACTAATCAAAAAATTAGGAGTAATTAAATTTACTATCATAAATTAATTAACTCTACCATGTTGGGTTTTTTTCATTATTAGACACACATGTTTAATGATTTAATAATTAATAAAATAAATAAATTTACATGCTACATGATACTATGTAATAAGATAAACACATGAGTTAAAAATAATGTAAAACATTCTATAAAAATTCTTTTACCATATTATCACCCTCCTTTATGATTTTATCTAGACATAGCTAAATATTCATCGATCATGAGTGATCCACACATCAGGGGAGAGATAATTAAATTAAATAAAATAAGAAATTATTTAGAAGTAATATAACAATTACATAAAAGAAAAATTATCTAATGAATGAATTTTATTATTACATAAATAAAATCCTAAATAAAATAGAATGGAAAAGAAATCATCCGTAGATCTACATATCTTGGTCTTCTCCATCAAATCATCAACACAGTCATAAAAACACTTTCGGTGGATGCAGAAGAACCTTGAAATATAATATCCATTCAGATTGATTGCTCTTATAATTTTCATGCTCCTTGATTTATACAGATAGATAAATATTTATATCTATATATATTTCATTATATTCTTAATTATTTTTATAGTTCACACATTAATATCTTCAAAATATCATCTAAAATAATCCATCATGACTTGATCTCAAGAATTCCGTGCCAATGAAATTTTATAATTTGAAAAATAAATCTTCATCCAAGATATATCCATAAAGGTTGAATCTATATTTTATCTTTCTTTTCCCAAAATTAAAATATATATAATGGTTTATGTTACCTCATATTCAAATATCTATAATGGTAAAATTTCTACCATAGTCAAATTTTATAAAATATTTTCTTTTATTAATGCAAAATATTTGAAATGTATTACCTTTGAATTTCTTAAAAACCACCATTATTTTATCTAAAAATACTCCATGATTTTCTCAAAAACCATTACATGATTTTTAGAAATTGAAACAACCCTAAGTCACCCTTATAATTTCCTTTGAAAATCAACTAAATATTTCATTTCAAACTCTTTAAAATTCATTATATGTTTCTATAAATTTAAAGTTGACCAAATATATCGTATCATAAGAATTTAGGAAACCATGATGTGTTTCTCTAGGTTACAACATGGTCATGTTGAAAACATCATATAAACATGGCATGACATATAAATTATAGTTTGATTATTAATTCAATAGTCAATCCAAAAAATATAAATTAAATCTCTATTTAAACTCATTGATAATCATAATGTGAACTTCTAAATCACCATAAATATCAAATATATTGAAGAATCCAGATTACATTCACAACACAACCCATTTTAACATAACTAACCTATTCAATACAATAATTTCATGTAATCTACATTAATGTTTTGATTTATTCCACTATCATCAATTTATATATTTTTTATTCATATGAAGCACCCATTATGGTGTGACAATAACATTATCTTATAAGTATCAATTTGAAAAAAAAATCAGTCTCTACCTCTTAATTTCTAATTTTTTCATGGTTATCATATTATGGGACAGTCTCTTTTAAGTTTAAATTCACATCTATCCCACATGATAAATGAGAGGATAAGGATGAATGATTTATAGGATGAAACATGTGAACTTATAATTTTAAGTGTTGTATTGTTTGTAGTGTTTGGTTCATAGGAAACTACCTTCCATTTTGAAAATCTACTATGTTTTCTCTAATAACATTTATACATGATATCTCATAATTCCTATATGATAAAAAATTGAATGTCCTCTTACTTTTTTTGTGTTGTACTACTCCTATGCAGGCTTTGTGGGATCTAGTGAGTGCTATGGGAATGTAGTTCTCAACCATTAATTTTTCTTCCTCCCACTAAATCATATTGCAATATGGTGGCCAGATTGAAACATGGAAATAAACACTTAGTATAATTTTCACGAAAATTTCTTCATACACACCTTCCTTATTACTCATAACTGATCACGTTGCAATGTGGAAATAATCCATTGCATTGATATTGGCTTCTTAGTATTCATAGATAGCTCCACTCAAATTTTGATTATGTTATAAATTATTTTGTTAAAAAATTAAATATCTATAAATATTAGAAAATAATTTATATTCCTCTATAATATTTCTCAACATCATACTTCCCAAAATTAAGTATAACATACATAATTAATCACATTTTATTCATTTTAGCATGACAATCGTGGAAAAATAATATGCATGTTTTTGAGTAATCACTACAAAATAGAAAATTGCATATTTATTTAAGGAGATTATGTATTAAATGAGACTATATTTATTCTTATGTGTGTGACTATGAAAATATACTATAGTTTTTATGATGAAATCAAAAAAATATAAAAAATAATAATTTATTATATTTAATATAATTTATGTTTTATTAATTATTAATAATGACAAATTTTAAATATGTGAGTCGAATGATAATTTACCTCTAAAAGGTAAACCATTTACTCATACCTAGTAAAATATTATAATTCAAAGATATGTATTTTTTACATTTTTTCAAAATTTATATAAGTACTCATATAGAGTTACCAACATCACTCATGAGGCTCAAGTGTAACTTGTTATTAAGATTGAATCACTTGTGTATACAATATATAATGTATTTTATAATTTCATTAGTATATTTGGGATACATTTTCCATATTAATCCATATTACCTTAGTTTAAAAAAAATTATTTCATTTGAAACCTTATACTTTGAACCCTTTTTAATGCTATACTTGAGGTCGAACTAATCCTAGGGTGGTTGGGAAGTTATTGATCGTGTACTGGGTTTTTCATAAACAAATTGGGACTTCTCCATTCTATATGAATGGTATGTACTTTGGTCCATAAATTGAGTTATACTAAGAGATTTCATGATCACAACTAGTTGAGTTATATGTGATGTGTTAATTTTTTGAATATATGAAACGAGATGTATTAGTTCATCTTGGTTTTTTTACTTATATAATTAACAAAATAAGAGTTATCTTATAAAATAATAGTACATTCTGTGCATTATGGTTGTAGTTTATGTCTTGAAGAATAGTATTTTATGATTTTTCCTGATTTATAAAGAAACATCCCATGGATTCTTGTATTATGATATATGTGTTTGAAAGATATTACATAATATCCATTTATTTCTTAAGTATCAATGACACCTTTCTAAATGTCTCTCTTTTATTATGGTTATGAATTAAGAATTTATAATCATTACCAATACTAAAAATACCCACAGAGTCATACATATAGGTTATATGAATCTATATTTAGTTTTTTTATAAATTTTTTTCTCAAAAATTAAAAGAATTTATACGATATTTTATCTGAAATGTGTTGGAAGCACATATAATTGAGTTTTAGGTATGGTATCACAAATGGTTACATATGATATGATGTTCTATGAAAATGTTTATAATGTCTAATAGGATTTTTTTAAATATGGATATTGATATAAAATATTCCTAAAAGCCTATATTTCATGAATATATATATGACATATCATTTAATGAGTTAAAAAGAATCATTTGATAAGATTATATCACTTAGAGTGATATAATATTTAGGGAATAATACAAGTGATATCACATCATGTGGTATTGGATGTCACATAACACTATGATATCATATATTTATATAGTTCATAATAATCATTTTCATAACTTATCCTTTGATGATATTTATGAATAGTATTAACTTGTTAGATTGACAATTTAAATGTTAAAGAATTAGTGAGGAACTCAGATTAGGTTTAATAATTCTGTTATAGAATCTACAATCCACTATGATTTATTTGGGTGAATTTTAGAAATGATTAAATTAAAATAAATCCTTGAATCATCCTAAATTTATTACTTGAGGTCTATATGTGGATAAAAATTTTAAGCGATGTGAAATCCAAATTTTATACTTCGTGAAAAAATATATATTGTTTTCTTATTTGTTTTTTTAACTAGATGGGATGATATACCATGAATGATGTAATCTCTTATAGATTTAATCTATGATTCCAATAAAATGTGGATTTTTTTATAGTGGAAAGAGTATTTTTGGATATTTATTAGGGATCTTCATATAATAAATTTAATGATAAATGATCAAATAAAATTAAAGAGGTATGTTATTAATTTTTTTACATTTCTTCTAAAACTCTCATGAATAGACCATTATATTTGAGTTTTTTTATTTTCATTTCATTTATACTTATTTTAATTTATCAAAATCTATTGAATCATCCCTTATATTGTAACACAATTTTTAAATAACCAACAATGTTTGTTATAATCTGAAAAAACTATGCATACTACAACCATTTCTATTATAGTCTCTAAAAAAATTCCCAATACAAAAAATTTAAAATACAAAGATATTTTTTTATAATTTTTTTAAAATAAAATAAAATAAATAAAATAATTTAAATATGAAAAATATTTTTTATTTCTTTATAGTCATCGATGGTTATTTTCACATTAGACTCTATAATAATTTAATATATTTATAACTATAATACTTATTATTAATATTAACTAATATTTTCAAAAGACTTTTTGTTATGTAAAAACAATTATATGTATTTCTATATTATAGTGGTAAAATAGACAAAGATGAACATGAGAATCCATATAGTAGACCTTATAAAAAATTATTAAATATTAATAGATGTGTCATGGTTAACTAGTTAAGAGTAAAATATATGATTAATTATTGATTAATGAGATCCAAATTATATCATCCAACATCTATAGGTTCTCTCATTATTATCTGGTTTTATTATCATGTAGATTTTTGTACAGGGATATTTATTTTGATTTAGATAATTATGATACGTAGAACATTATTATTGGTCACGTTATATTTTGATATTAGTATAAGCTTAAATAGAGATGTATTTAGAAAGTAATTAAGCTATTGATGAGGGTTACAAAAACATTTGAGATCTCAAATTAGATTCAAGAATAGCGCACTAGAAGTGTATGGGCCCATAACCCAAAAGAGTAATGACGGTGGTTGATTTATTTTATTCAATTATGATGAATGACAAATGTTTAATGATAAATATTGGGAGAAAAATATTCCTAATGAGTTAACGATGCCTTAATTTAACTATTTTTCATTTTAATATTATGTGATTTAATAATAATGTGGCTATAGTGGATAGATTATGTAAAATGAGGGTTTCGAACTGTTGATGATTATTAATTGTTACCTTTTAAAATTATATCCCACATATTTGAAGGTGTATCTTTTATAATAAAATATTCTTTATGAAAGGCACTAAAGTATGAAATATTTTTTCAAATAATGAATCAATATTAACTACATACATATTCTCATTTTTCAAAGTAGTAAAAAATAATTTTTAGAATTTAAAAATTAACAAAAATTGCTTTCAATCATTACATGAAAACCATCGTCACATATCTTTGAGATGCTAAGAAGATTATATTTTAAATTATCAATAAAAAATACTTTATAATATAAAATATAATTAGATTTACCAATTTGGCCAAGCCCAATTATTTATCCTTTAGAGTTTTCACCAAAGGTGACATGACCAAAATACATATTTTTAATGTTTTTGAAGCTCAGGTAACCACCTATTATATATCTACAACAACTGATGTCCTTGTACCATAAATATTTGCAGGAGCTTTTCAAGCCGGTTTCCTACAAAAAAATTATGCCAAGTATCATTTTGATACCCATATTTTATTGGGTCAACAAATGTTACTAATTAGGGATTTAGAAATATATAATTATAATAGATTTCCTATAATATTATTGTAAATTATTTGAAATAAAAACAATATTAGGATAACTCAAATAAAATTTAGCAGGAGAATTTCTAGAATTTTGTTAAGGAACAAAATTTCTCTTAACAATTCTTCTTTATATAGGTTGGTAACCTAGAAAAGTAATATATTTATGAGCTACTTGTTTTCCTAGTATTTGAGTGAGAGTTTCTCTTCCATTTGTAAATCTCTCAATTTCTTTCTTTAGTTTCTCAATTGACAATTTCAATTCCACATTTTCATTTAACAATTCATAAATATTCTATTTCTCTATAAAAATATAATATTTTATATTTTTAGATAAAATATGTTGTTTATTTAGAATTTTTTATTTTTCTTTTATCTCATTTTACTTTTCTTCATGAATATTTAAATATTAAAAAATTTATTTTTTTTATATATCATTATCATTTTTTCATCTTTAGAATGATTAAAATTATACACAGGAGATACAAAATGTACCTCAGACATATTTTTCATGAGGAATTTTTTTTTCTGTCAGGATTCTCTTCATGATGCAAGTTAGAGTCAATTGATATGTCCTTATAGGCACTCTAGGTGGATTTAATTTCTTTCTTATACTTTCTATCCTTCTCATCATACTTCTTTATATACATTATGTTGGGATATTCAACCTTAACATGTCCTTTTATTTTAAAATCATAACATGTAATCCCATTAGAATTATCATTTCCTTTACAGTATTTCTTCTAAATCCATTTATTATAATATTTTTCCATGTAGCTCAATTTTTTATTGAATCTATTATTCTTGTAGAATTCCTTAAAACGTTTTTTTACAAATTATTCATTTCAAAATCATGGTATTCTGGTGATTCCTTATCACTAGATTTTTCATATAGAATGTTTTCTTTTACTTTCTATTTTTATGAAGTATTCTTAAAGGCTGCAGACTTAATTTTGGGTTCATTATATTCATCTAGATTAACCTTATGCACTTATACATACATCATAAAATTCCCAACCAATTTCTTAACTGTTATTTTATTGATGTCATGCGATTCTCTTTTTGAAAATGATGATCCTCTCCATATCTCTGGAAGACATCTCAGTAGTTGTATGATATGATCATTGTGTGACACTAGATTCACCAAGGAGATCATTGTGTTCACAATCTCATTGAACCAGATATACATATTAAAACTTATCTCATCATGTTTCATATTTAATTTATCATATTTAACTGTATAAGTATTCACTATCACTTTTTTAACATTAGTATTTCCTTACTGAGAAATAGTTAATGTATCCCAAATTTTATAACTAGTTTTACTAATAGATATCCAATTAAACTGTTCATCTCTGAAGTAATAGTAAATAACATTCATGGATTATCAATTTTTGTTAAGGAACAAAATTTATCTTATTAATTCTTCTTTATTGAGGTTGGTAACCTAGATAAGTAATATATTTATGAGTTATTTTTTTTCTTAGTATTTGAGTGAGAGTTTCTCTTCCATTTTTAAATCTCTCAATTTATTTGTTTAGTTTCTCAATTGAAAATTTCAATTCAATATTTTCTTTTAATAATTGATAAGTCTTCTATTTCTCTATAGAAATATAATAATTGATATTTTTAGATAAAGTATGTTATTTCTCTAATTTTTTTTATTTTTCATTTATCTCATTTTACTTTTCTTCATAAATATTTAAATATTAAAAAATTTATTCTTTTTACATATCGTTATCATTTTTTCATCTTTAGAAAGACTAAAATTATGCATAGAAGATACAATAGGTACTTCAGAAATGTTTTTCATGAGAAAAATCTTCTTTCTGTCAGGATTATCTTCATGATACAAGTCAGAGTCAATGGATATGTCCTTAGAGGCACTCTAGGTGGCTTTAATTTCTTTCTTAAACATTTTTTCCTTCTCATCATACTTCTTTATGTACATTATCTTGGGATATTAAACCTTAACATGTCCTTTTATTTTAAAATCATAACATGTAATATCATTAGAATTATAATTTCCTTTACAGTCATTCTTCTAAATCCATTTATTATAATCGTTTTCCTTGTAGCACAGTTTTTTATCGAATATATTATTATTGTAGAATTCCTTAAACCTTTTTTTACAAATGATTAATTTCCAAATCATGGTTTTCTGGTGATTCCTCATCATTAGAGTTTTTATATTGAACGTTTTCTTTTACTTTTTTATTTTGATGAATTATTCTTGAAGGCTACACACTTAATTTTAGGTTCATTATATTCATCTAGATTAACCTTATTCACTTACACATACATCATAAAATTCCCAACCAATTCCCGAAGTGGTATTTTATTGATGTCATGCGATTCTATTTTTGAAAATGTTGTTCCTCTCCAAACCTCTGGAAGAAATCTCAGTAGTTACATGATTTGATCATTTTGTGACACTTGATTCCCCAAGGAGATCATTGTGTTCACTATCTCACTGAACCAAAGATACATATCATAAATTATCTCATCATGTTTCATATTTAATTTATGATATTTAATGGTATAAGTATTCAATATCACTTTTTTAACATTAGTATTTCCTTACAGAGAAATAGTTAATGTATCCCAAATTTCATAACCAGTTTTACTAATAGATATCCAATTAAAATCTTCATCTCCTAAGAAATAGTAAATAACATTCATGTCTTATCAATTTTTGTTATAATCATGTTTAGTAGCATCATCCCACATATTCCTAGTAGTCGTAGGTAATTTATATCTTTCATCAATAGTAGACCATATTTCAAAACCCAAACATTCAATATGCATTTTTATTTTTTTCCATTGAGGATGTTTATTTTAATTAAAAAGGTGGTCTATTGGTAGTAGAAAAATGTTTTCTATTATCCATTTAAATAAATATATTTTTAAATTAAAGAAACATGCAATCCATAAAAGAACTAAAATCACAGTTGAAAAGATTTTTAAAATCCTCTAATATCATATGTTGATTATAGTGAGTATCTCAAGAGGGGAGTGAATTGAGTACCCAATAAAAATTTATATTAAAACAAGTTTAAATAAAATCCTACAAAATAATTAAAATACATCCTAGATAATCAAAATAGAATATCAATATAAATTTTGATCTTCTAAAATATTTCTCAAAAAGTGATTATGTCTTAGTTAAGATAGTATGAAATCTATTTTAAATTTTGAAATCAATTTCTGAATAAAAACTTTATATAAACTCTAATAAAGGACAACTGTCAAAGTAGTTGTTTATATAGTTTAAAAAAAATCAATTTAATACATATAAATGAGGCAAAAAAACGCACATCTGAATAAAATACAAGTGGTTTAGTCTCATGCTGAGTCTTAATCCTCTTCACTTGGAAATCAAAATCTACCAAAGAATAATATATAAATATAATCTTAATCCACAACCAGGAATAGATATACATATCAACTAACTAGCTGTCCAAGATACATAAGGACCTCTTCTACCATAACTGTGAGAAATAAAATAATCACTTTTTTCACAAGGACCTCTTCCACAACACCATGGGTAAAGAATTGAAAAGAGAGTTAAGAAGATATCATGTATCGTCCAGTAATAGTTCAGGTGATAGTATGTGATTGATAAATAGTGTAACCCACACACTACTTGAAATTTAATGGTAACAAATAAAAAAATTATGTAAAAAGATAGAGAAAATATAGAATTCCTTGGTATGATGTTATCAGAATCATGAGACTCCTCAGATGTAGATTAGATAAGAGCTTGAGTCATTTCTCAGAAAAATATTGTAATAAAGAGCTTTATAATATCTATTTCTATTTATGTATGAATGGATATGTATGGTCATTATGATCCACTTTCTCAGAGTCGTTTGTAGGTTTGTATGAATCATGTATTCTCTCTAGTAAGCCTCAAACTTTGTAGAACTCTTCCATTTCATTCAATACCATCCCATCTCACATTTCAGCACTCTTATATTTATAACAATATAGTTATAGATCATTTCAAATCACTCTTGAGATTCTTGTAATAATGACCAAACTCACTTCACATGGGCTTGCATGGGGGATTATTCTTATTAATCTACATAAGTATCCATTTGTACAAAAATCATATGGATCTTATTCTTTTTGTACTGATCTTCGACATCCCCTTTAAAGTTATCTGCAATATTTAAAGAAAAACTATTAAAATAATAATTGACATTAAATTATTTAATATAAATATTAAAAGAAATTGATTTAAAATAATTGAAATTATGACACTTCTATAATGGAGGTGACATAATCTAATAGTGAGTTAGGATGAAGGTAGTTCATTCCCAATGGAGACTCATTTCAGTGGTGACTCATCTTAGTGGTAGGTCCTTTCAAAACTTTTTCACATGGTAGGACGGTATTAAAAGTATGACGTTAGATCAACTAGTGGTGACTTAATTTTGGTGGTATTTCATATCTATAAAAATTAAAAAAATCCTAATAGTGACTTGTCTCTAATGGCGATTCTCTCTAACACATTTCAAAAATCCCATTTTGACGATGGGTCATTTCTAATGGTGAATCAGCTTCAATGATGAAGAATTTCTGTACTTAGCCAAATTTTAACAAAAAATCCTTGTAGTATAAAATGCTATCAGAAAACATAAAACTCTTTAATAACATAATAAATATGATTTTGTGACCATTAAAACAAGGGTACTAATAATTTCTGTACATAGATACTAATTTGTTGGATTTTTTATAACTTTCATATTTGGATAATATATTCTATGGGTTATTTCGGTTTCATGTCATTTGTTCTATCAAACATAATATTCTTCATTTAAAATATCAGCATGCTACATGGATGATTAATAGTAACCACCAGATATGAGAAGCTTATGGGGATAATGTCGATCATCAAAATGGAGGAGGGATACACTGTAATTGAGTTCATGAATTTGGGGCATGATTTTGATCATTGATTGAGATGATATGGTTTCTGTAAGTGTTAATTTTTTCAATGTCGATGAACTAAACATATTAGAGGGAAAGAAGTATTTGGGTTATTTATTTGTGCCTTATGGGAATTTATATTAGGTTGGATCATAATAGAAGAATTATTTGGAGGGAATTGAGTATATTTTATATGTGTATAAACTATGGGTACATTGTTCCACTTAGGAACTATCTGAATTTAGTAAGGTGTTCACCAGTTGATTATTGACATCATAATAGAGTATATATAGTGTATTTTTATGTTTTAATGTATTTTACCTTGTATGAATCAATATATATCTGGATATTATCTAGAGAAAATATTATTTTTTTACTAATGATTTCATACTCTGAACCTACCTGGGTCCTCTAGGATGTTATTAGACTTCATGTCCTATGAAACATGCAATGGTAAGGGACCTATGACTGGTGTGTATCAGGTTAAAGGTTCAGTGGATGCATGGGATAGATTTCAACATATTTTAGAGATGCATCTGGTGGATCCTTGATTTCATATTAGTTTTGTTTCTTAGTGTACATTTATATTTTTTTGTTAAATGATCAGTGTATAGGAAACAAAGGTTTTCTTAATATGAATCTCAAGATATTATAGAGGTTTATTAAATGTTAAACACTTTAAGCTATATTCAATTATTTTATGTTCATATCATGTAGGTTCATTGATATTATTTTGGTTTTTGTTATTATTTTAGTTACCTATAAATTATATTATAGTCCCCATGTGATCACATATTAGACCCTCACCACTAGTATGCGTCCTTAGGAATATGAGGAGGTGCGCATGAGGAGATTCTGTTCACCCACATCAAGTGTAGTTTGGGTGATCTTGGTTAGGGGAGTTACACCAAAATATATTTCATCATATATAGAACAACTAATGAAGAATTTTATATTTAAATATAAATCATAATGAGTAATTAGGTGTTTCTTGCCTCTATTCCTTTACTATCAATAGGATTTATATAATTCTGAACTAATATTCATTATAATTTCATTCCTATGAAGCTTTTATATTTTAAAGTACATTAGTTTCTATGAAATTTTTTCTCATATGAATGAAAAATATATTTATTATGCTAATTAAGGGTGAAGTTCAGAAATTTTTTCAATATTTGTTCATTTTTAAATTTTATTTTAATCTATTTGTTCTTTTAAAACCTTTAAAAATTTGAATATTATGTTCAATAACATACTTAACACACAATAATGAGATTTAATGTAAATAGTTATACAATATTAATATATTATTATTTAATGTGATAATTATTGAAAAGACACTCTATTGGAGGGTATCAATAATATTAACTACATTATAACAAATATTTGTAAATGTTTTATATTACTCATTAGTAATTAATTTTTAGTAAAGTCATTTTATACCTCAAAAATATGTTTCCTTCAAAAATTATTTTTATTTCATTTTATGAAAAAAATTATTTGTAATTTATTCCATTTTTATACATTTTATTTTAATAAATTTATTTAATTTTTTAAATAAGAATATAAAAATCAATTTAGGGTGAATGTTTTGTAATTTTATGAAAAATATGATTTTTGGGTGTATTGTGAAAATAAAGATCAAAAATGATTTTTTTCTTTCTAGTATTTTCTAAGATTATGTTAGATTTGAATTGGGTTGAAAATTAAATAACTTTTTTGATTTTATATATAATTTATTTATGCCATTTTGATAAATATTATACTTGATCATGGTATAAAAATACTTTTACATTTAAAAGGGATTTTTAGAAAACTATTTTCTGTTATGCTTTGCAAGATTTTTATGAAATGAATTTATATAACTTATAGATTTTGAATTTGTAAAATAATTATTCCATATTTGGAATCATCATATTAAATATTATTTAATAAGTTTAACTTATTTTTTGTTCATACTGAATAATAAGGAAAACAATTTCACTGTTTTAAATGGGTAAATCAGGTTAACCTTGTTGAAAACTAAGTGATAAGATCACAATTTTTGTCATAATTATTATTGGTTTAAATTATTTTAACCCTTTTCACATTATTATAAATATTAAATTTGTTATAGAACATTTTTACATGAAAATTAGCTATATAGTATTTCAAGTGAAGAAAAATATATAAATGTCACTCTCTTGCTTTTATATTACTGTTATATGTTCACATAGAGATAAAAATAAAATTTGAATGAATATTAATGGTTATTTAGAGAATAATGAAATTATTTCAATTAATTTATTTTTTTTATATTCTTTAGTAAATATATAATTACATTAAATTCTCATATAATGCTGACATAGTACTTTTTGAAAATAGTAGAAAAATAAAAGTAAAAATTTTAAAACCATCCAATGTAAAATTTTATGGATGAGTTATTATTCCATAGGGATTTTATGGTTAATAATAATTTAAAATTAATTTATTAATGGATTATATTATAATTTTTTTATCTTTATATATTTAATGAAGAAGTAAATGAATAGTGTAAAAAATGACATTAATGAAATTTTATTTAAAATAATATTTTATTAAATTTTTTAAAAATTATAAAAAAAATATTCCAGTAGAAAAATTAGAATGAAACATGTCTAAAAATTCCATCACATTACCATTTATGATCAAATTGGATCTTTATTTGTAAATTTATAACCCTTTAATATTGATATAGATATTACTGTAGTTATTATTAAAAATGGTTAAAGAATGTGTTAAACCAATAGATAAGGGTTTAAATGAACTAAAAATTTGATTAGACCACATTGGTTGGATTTATTTATATATTAAAATTATATACTTAAAATATCAGTCATTTTTTAGCCATTTTTCCATGAAAGTAACATATAATATTTTATGAAATAGAAAAATAAAAAGTGTGTCCAACACCTCGATTATAAAAGTACACCTATCCCCTCTATTCTTTACATAACTGTGACCAACCTAGATCAACAAAAAGATAAAAAATTATCTTTAAAATATCTCTATACTTGAATTAGATATCATTTTATTCTCAATATTTCATTCTAGTGGTGTTCAAGAAAGGATCTAAAGGAGTCCTTCCAAAGAATAGTTAATAGTCTTTGCTGACTCTATCAAGTTTATTTCTTCTGATGATTCTCAAAAATAATATGTATCCATATTAAAATAATAAATATAGTATCATAAATTTACTAATTAGTTATTATGATTATACTATAAAATGTTTCCACCTATTTTCCATCCTAAAAATGGAAAAAAACATTGCTCGTGTATACATAAGAATTATTGTCTCTACATAGTGGTGTAATTTGTTTTTCACCACAATTTTACATTGATAGTTATAAACACAGAACTAATAATTATATATAAAATTTAAGAAATAATTATTATTCTATAAATATAATATATCATTTACCTTCTTACATTTCCATGTGTTGGAAAATGATTTCGGTTCTCATATGTACTTGTGGAATATCACCTCCACAAAGAGATATGATTCATTTTTCATTTATTATTTACATGGATAGTAATAAGGATACATTAAATAAATATAAATAACATATATGATATAATAATTATTTTTAAAGATAATTTATTAATTAAATTTCTTTCATTCCATACATCAAAAAGTGAAAATAGTGTTCGTGTGTGTGTACGACCTACCATCTCCATGAATTATGTAATTATTTTTTATATCTCTATATTTTATGGATCATTACTATTAAATATATAATTAATATATATATGATAATTATTATATAATTATAATTATGTAGATGATTCTACCCTGATAAATACAAAATTAATACAACTACCGAACCAAAACATATTTGAAAAACGAGACAATTAACACTCAAAAGCGTTGATTTTTATAAGGAATTACTAATAATTGTACATTGAAGTGTTATAAGTGGATAATATATGATATAATGATTATTAAATTGGTTCGTGTATATAATTATAATAAATATAAACTTATTATATATATTTTTACTATTCTTACTATGCATGTTGTATCTGTCTTATGGGGATTTCATCTAAATGTCCCATCATTGAAGCAGGTTTTAATGTTATACATATAATTTTTTATAGGGTGAATATACTACCATTTTACATGTAATATCATTAAAACTTCATTATTTATGTAATTTTAAGTTTCAATTCAAATTATTTCATCCAAGGGGATCTTAAATAAATGTTGCCATATAGTAATGGGTTTAATATCTCAAATTATTTTACTTGAGTTATATTGCTTGTTCATTGTATTTCATGTGATAATATTATTTGTTTAATAATATTTTTTTTCAACTTATTTTATGTGGATTTATATTTGTTTCACATAATCACCCTGTTGATTAATTCTCACTAGAATCATTGTAAGGGTTTATTGTCTCAAATTTTATTCTTTGGGACATATTTTAGGCTATACACATACATTCATTTATGAAGTGAATAAAATAACCCTTTTTTATGTTGTACCATGAATATAATTTTGTTCATGGTATTTATTATTTCAATTTATGATATTTCATTCATGGGTGTTTTGAATCAAATGTTACCAAACTGGTAATGGTTTATTTCACAATCTAATTATTTTTTAGGATGCTTTATGTTTAAGTATCCAATGGGGGAATTATTTAGTATTTATAACTTAAACATAATATATTTTCATATCCTATATTTATTTTTTTGAATTAAAAATTCTCCATAATTTTTCATCTCTTTATGTACTCAAGATATTGAAATAATGTTTTTAAGGAAAACATATTTTGTTTTTCTACTTGGTCGGAAATATTTTTCTTGAATGTCCATATTTTCATAAAAATGTTTTAAAGAATGTTTTTACTGTAATAAATTTATTTCTTATAGAAATTTTTTAAAAAAAATTAATTCCAAAAATGGTTTAAAATTAATCTTATTGTTATTTTTTGTATGAGGTGCTTTTATCTTTTTTCCAAAAATGTGATATTTTTTTGTTTTACGATACATTACATGATTATAATTTCCCACCAGCATAGTCACCAAATATATTTAATCTTAAATTAAATGTTTCAAAGTATTCTTTAAAATAAAATTATTTTTAAAATATTTGTTAAATTTTTAATTTAAAATAAATGATTTTAGAGTGGAATGTTTATTTTCCTTATAGAATTTTCCTATGATCTTTTTAAAGTGTCTTCATATATGTCAACATACATTGATAAATTTTATGCTTTACTAAGGATATAATCTAAGGAAACCATTCATCATATTTCTCAAGACTATTTATCATTATTTTTTTAGGGAATATATTGAAATTAGATATAATATTTATTCAAACACAGAAAGTTATTGAATTTTATGTCATGTTGATTATTTTTTATTTTTTATTCATATAATGAATGAATTTGACTTATTAAGTGAACATTGGGTCCTATAATTAAATCTCCCCTCGATGAATTGGTAATTATCATGAGGGAAAACAGGTTTATTTTTCCCAGGCCTTACCCATTTAAATAATATGTCCTAACACAACTTCTTGAAATTATATTTATGATGTCTTGGAATGAGGCATCAATTATAAAATTAAGATGTATAGAATTATTAATTACATAATTATGATATCAGAACAAATTTCAATATTATTATTTGACTAGTCATAAAATACATGGATGATTATAAAACACATTTTATAATTTATATGTAATTATTTTATCCTTATTTATTCCTTCAAAATTATTCTCCACCCCCATGTTATTGATTAAATGGTATTTGTTTTTAGTTATTTACCTTACTATATTTATAATTCATTATTTATTCATGATATCTTCGATTGTACATAAACCCTAGTGATCAATTGATATCGCCCTTATTTTTTTACATTTCTCAAGATATGAAGATGGAATATTTGATTGAGTTTAAGGACATAGAATATTTACATTAACAATTATGTATTTTATGTTTCAAATGTTATGTGATATTCAATTATATAACTTGTTCTCCAAGACTACTAAACTATTTTGTTCTTTTGGATATTATGACTTGTATCTTATGAAAAAGTATTAAACTAACAACTGCAAATCGACTTATAGAATTAGGGTATATAATGTTTTTATTTGAGAAGGTTTATTAGAAATTATGGGAAATAGATTTACTAAAACATAGGTTAGTGGATATAACCCTAGAGATAACTTTGTGGATATTCCAAATTGTTGTATAATATCATAAAAATATTTGGTAAGGTAATGATTTTTTGGTTTTCATAGAAATAAATCCATCTATGGATACTATAGGTGGATGTCATTTTAGAATAGATACATCTATGGATAATAACCCTAAAATGTACTGGTCAAATATATCTCAACAATAATTATGGTGCACAGTGAATGAAACCTTACTACACACCTAGTTTGACACTCACGGTGGGTATGATTGAGTTAATTTACATTTTTTATGAAAAATTATGATGAATAGGATAATAAAATTTATGGAAACCTGTGATATTATATTATAATATGGTATGAACCTAAAGTATCTTAGGATAGTAATTCTAAGGCTAATCATAATTTTAATGGCATAGATTACCCTTTTGAGTATTTATGTGATAATATTTTTACATGATTAAGGATATTTTGGGAGACATTATGGGAATATAGCCGTTTAGATTAGTATAATTTTTAGTGAAAATATTATTTGAGCTATAATTCAATTATATTTTTTGGACATAAGAATAATTTTTTTGATAATTTTTAGGGTTAATATGATTAATTATGTCGTGGTAATTATGGGTTTTTATGGGAAAAATGTAGTTCATTTTGATAATATATAATATGGATAACCATGGGATTGAAAAGTGATTTAGTAGATATGTTATTAATGTAAATTACATTGTATTGGAAATATTATATGGTTAAGTAAAAAATAATTATTGGATTGAATATTGAGTTAATTTATAGAATAATATAAGATTTTATTATGGAATTATGGTGATTCCAGATATTTATGGAAATAATTATCATACTTTTGGGAGTATATGATTATGGTACAAATATTTTTGGTATAATAAATTATGTGATATTAGAATTATTTTGAGACAATAGTTAAGTTGATCTTGAAAAAAATATCATCAAATTTTCCAGGCTATTTGTATTTGAATTTGGAAAGAAATATTTTAGATAAGTCATAAGGTTAACTATTAATCAAATGGATTAAGTTTAACTTTGGGGGTTATTTTATAGTTTTTAGAGATTAATTTAATTATCTATATTGGTTAATGTGTGCTAAAAATTTTGGTTTTGTTAAATATTTTGTGAAATAAGGAATGAATTTTCATTCATCTATGGATCGAATGATCCTTTAGATGTTATTTTCAGTGCTTAAAATATGATTAATTCATCTTGAATATTAATTTTTTAAAAGAATACATGATGTGGGGATTCATAAAATAAAAACCATAGGATGGAATTATTCTTATGGAATTGAAAGAAATCAAGTAACTATGTTTTCTTGGGTTCATAATATTGTCAGTAAAATAATCACTCAACATTACAGAAATTATCTTGAAATAAAATTATTATCCATTTGCCTTTATTTCCAAGGAATGGTTAGTATTTTAACCTGTTGTTGATTTATGGTTTTTTGGTCATTAAATTTCATATGAAAATAATCTATATCACACTCTATTATTATTTGGATGGTTGTTTTCTCCTCCAGGTTTATATTTTCACTTCCCACTAATTTTCTCCTTACATGGTTACCTAATTTTGGGTTATTTCAAGTAGCCTTTATCTCTCCCACATTATATTTTTAAAATAAATTTCATTATCCATTTTTTCAATGTGGGTTTTCAATAAATGTATTTCTAAATATTTAATATTTTATGATAAAGATAAAATTTTAAGGGTGTAATTTAATTGAAAGGTTTAGAATTTTACACCCCTAAAATATATAATTCAATGCTTTGTAATTTTCATTACATGAAATACTGACCTTTAAGAGAACAATAATTTACTGTTAAAATATTAATATTTAATCTTGAAATTACCACATATCTATTATATTGGTGGTTATTAATAGGACTAACTAAATTATGAAAAATATTTATAAATTTTTTATATAATGCAATGGTAATCAATTTTAATTAAAATCATTTTATACTTCAAACATATATTTTCATCTGAAATGTGTTTTATTCTATTTTTTGAATATAAATTATAAATAATTTCTACAATTTTAATAAATCATATTTTTGTTAATAAATATAATTTTTTAAATAATAATATTAAAATTATCCTTAGGTGAATATTTGGGAGTTTTCAAAAAAATTTAATTTTTTGTGAATATCAAAATTACATATTATTAAAGAAAATTTTATTTTTCATTTCCTATATTTTCAAATATTAATTTCTATTTGTATTATTTTTAAAATTACAATAATTTATTTTTCTTATAAATAATTCTATTTATAAATTTTTAATAAATATTATACTTGATCTTGGTATAAAAATACTTTTATACTTAAAAATGAATATTTCATAAAACTATTTTTCATTAGGATTTGAAAGGTTATTATGAAATAAATTTTTTCCATATATAGAGATTTAATTTGGATAAAAATATTCAATATTTTTAATGAGAATAAAAAATATTTTTTAATAAGATTCGTTTAATTTTTTTCATGAGGAATAATAAAAAAATTAAAATTTGTCACCATAGTAAAATGGTAAATCTGGTTAAAATTTGTTAAAACTAAGTTATAAGGCCACCATTTTTAATGTTAATTCTTATTATACTATGTTATTTTTACCTCTATCACCATAGGATTTATATTTAACAGTTTATTATAAAATTCTATATAAAAATGAAATATTTAATATTTTAAGTAAGGAAAAATACAAAAATATAACTCTATATCATTAAAATTTAACTTATAAATTCCCATAGGGATTGAAATAAGTTTAAAATTAATATAAAATTTAGTTTTTTGAATAATTATATTATTTTCATAATGGTAATTTATTTCTAATTTTTTGTAATTATATAATTACCATAAAATTTAATATATCACTGATATGGTGTTTGTGAAAACAATAGAAAAGTAAAAGTAAATGATTTTAAGAATAAGAAATGTATTATTTTATGGATTAAAATTAACATAACATGAATTTTATGTTTAATAATAATGTTCAATTTATTATTAAGGATATTTTATTCGAATTATTTTATATTGATTTCCTTAAAGATAAATTAATTGAATAATGTCAAAAGTGTCATTAATGATATTTTCGGAAACATTTTATTAAATTATATAAAAATGATAGAAATATTGAGATAGGAAAAGTTAAATTTCAAATGGTCTAAAATGTAATAAATTATCCATTTATGAGATAATTTTTACTAATAATTTAAAATTATAACCCTTTATGATTGAAAAATTTGTTATCTTTATTAAATATAAAAATGGTTAATAAAGGGTTTAAACAAAATAAAAGGGTTTAAAATGACCTAAAAACATACATAAACCCAATTGTTTGTTTTTATTTATACCTCAACCTTGTCACCATAGAATATTGTCATTTTGTATCTGTTTTTTCAAAAAAAAAAAATTTATAATATTTTAAAATCTCAAAAAAATTCTAGTGTGCCACTACCCTAAATTATAAAAGGAAAACCCTCCCCTCTCTTATTTACACCACTGAAGATCAACAAGTGAGAGTACGCTATTTCTAAATTGGTATCTAAAAACATCAATGAGAAAAATCATTAATGAACATTGTTTTCATGATTATCTATTTTTTCAAAAATAAATTTAGTATCAGTTGACTAGTTTAATGTTACAAAGTAACTATTAGATGAAAATAAAATTACTATCATGTGGTTCCCCGTATTAATTTTTTTAAGGTACAATGTCATTAGTTGAAGGCATTTTTTTGGAGTTGGTGATGATAATTCAAAGGATTTTTAGAAATATCTATGAAATAAGTATCCATAAGAATATTGGATGAAAATTAATTTCAAGTGGTATCATTAGAGTTTCATAAACATTTGATATCAACTTGTTCAATATGGGGTGTATCTCACACACTTGTGCTTCATTGTTTATTCACTGATGGTTTTGTGTTAGTGTGATTTATATCCTATGATGACTCATTAAAATTATTAAGATATCTAGTTTTATTGTTCAACGTATTTATGAAATTATGTGAGTGAAATGGAAATTTTTTAGATTGTTACCTAAGCCTCTTATTTTCAATGTCAAGTTCCAACACAGTAATTTTAGAGGATTTTTTGAAGACTCAAATGTCAAGCAGTGAATTATCTCACTGAACTATTTAAGAAATTGTATATTAGTTAGGTATAATGGGTCTGGAGTTTAGTGGATAATTTTTATCAAATATTCTTTCTTAGAAGGGGTTCAGAAGAAAAAAATAAAAAATCAAGAAGAACATTTTTTCAAGAAGTGGTGTCATCAAGTGGAATCATGTTTTAATTTTAAATAAGGATTATATTTTAAAAATGGTACTAGAAGTTGGAAAATGAGCTATATAATCAATTAATAAGTAATCAATCTAAGAGTTTTAAATATTGTTCATAGAGAGAAATGATGAAGGAATTTGATAGTATTAGAAATACAATCAATGAAACCCAATATTTGTAATTTAATCATTTCATATAATTATAAAATCTAAGAATCTTATCAATTTCTACCTATGGAGTCATATGTGATATGAATAATTTTATGATAAATGGGGAGAATAATCTATCCTTACATAACTTTGAGAATAATCAACATTCCCCATTGATAATATTATAGAAATTATTATCTAACTAGATAAATGGGGAATAAAATATGAATGAGGTCCCCTATGGAAGTCCAAAAATATTACAAGAGTGAACATAAAGGTAAATATGGAAAGAATCAAAGTAGGATAGGATTGAAAAGAAAAACATTGATGAGAATAAACCTTAATGTTTTATTGAGAATTTTTGAGTGAGATAAATGCACTATAAATCTTGGTGGAGAATGTTTTACATTATAATTGTCAATAAAATCAAATGGGGTGAGTAATTTAAACAAATAGGTTGTTTTCTTTATTTTTTAATAATATATGAAGAATTTTTGTGCATCAAAATAAGAATATATTGAATATTTCTTTATTTAAAAATGTTCCTAGGAGAAAATGAAATTTTTTTCAATTATTGAGGAATACCAAGAGACTCCTTGAATGAGATCTATATCAAGGTCATTTAAATAGTGTGGATCAATTCAAATAAGGTATAGTTCAATTGAAAATGGGGTTGTAAAACCAAGAAAATTGTCCATAGAAGGATTAATTGAAATAAAAAGGTTGAGTTTTATTCTAGATCTTATAGTCAGAAACCATTTTTCAAGAGATTAGAGGACCTTATGAATGGAACATATGTAAGATTGTATCCTTTAATAATATTTAAATAAATATAGTAGTTATTCAATAAAGGTTCTTCCCATTATAAAAATGACAATCCTACATATTGATTAAGGCTTATTATTTTTCCAATTTTTGAGTTATTGTGTTACACATCACAACACATATGGACACAGTGAAACGTAAGTTTGGAAAAACTTTGGGGGGGGGGATTCTAATATGAAAGGTTCTATGCTATAACATAGAAGTTGACACCTCAATATCATATGATATATTTCAATGGTTCTAGAGATTTGGAGGTGTATGTTTCATGGATAACAAGGAACACTATAAAAAACACAATAATCAAATACAATATAGGTATTTCACATTGTGAGATAGTAACCATACCATATAGAAAGTGTTAGGATGTGGCTATGGGTCAAATCACAAAAACTAGAATCCTTAATTCACAAGAATATTTCATAGAGGAGTCATAGTGTAGTGAATTAAATACCACTAGAACTTCCCAGGGAAAAGTGTACCATAATTAGGAAGTATCTACACCCTAGTCATCACATAAATTCAAACCTTAAACAAAAAACCAATAGAAATCATAAAACTCACAATCATGCAAATCAAAATTAAAAACCTATGGAAAAACAAAATTACGGATTAGACACATGGTATTTATGTGATTTTGAAAATGAGTCACATAGACATGGGAGGGGCATCATTTCTTTCATTATCACTTAATGTATGTGAATTATATAAAACTGGAAAACTCTTCACTAATTATTTACTAAAGATTATTAAAACTTTGTAATTCCATGAATAGATCTAAATCAGAATAAAAATCTTGATCCAAAATTAACCTTTGGGGTCTAATATTTTCAACATTGGTACACTGTTGATGTCATTCACCAAATCCTTTTATAACAATACTTATCCTATCATGTGAGTTTGACTAGCCTCCAACATCAATGGAGAGAAATAAAAATATAAAATTATTGGATAGAATTTGGTGAACTTTTGACCTTGAATACTATCCATAGTGAAGACTTTAGTGTTCTCTTTTTAGAGACTTCAACTTCACATATATTCCATGTACTACATTTCAAAACTTCTAGTCCTCTATTGTTATATCAAATGACAAAAGCATATGATTATTCCATTGAAACCTGTAGAGACTCTACAATATTGTATTCACCCTGAACCTATCCATTTTATCATAAAATAAAAATCATATAAACTAAATCTGATGAACCAAATATAGTGAACCAAAATAGAATTCACATCCCAATAATATCTCTCTTAAATACTATTCTTTGAAAAATATGGAATCTTACAACCAGTTTAGAAATAATACAATATCCCTTCCTCTACCACTATATACAGTGTTATCCAGCCTCTTTAAATTCACTCGAGTCCCATAGAGGCACCATGTTTCTTGGAATTCTTGAACCAATACTTTAGTGAACATGTCTGTTTTATTTTTACTTCAAGCTACCCTTTTAATATCTAATTCATTTCCCTCCAGCATGTTCCTGATGAAAAATAAACCTTCTTTAATATTTTTATGCTCTTTTAGAAATCATATCTACTCAAAAACATCCTTACTAACTTTCACTACTTCTACAAATTCTATATCAATTATACATAGAGTAACAATTACCTATAATCATGACAAACAACTTATAATTGTTCAATAATAATTAAAAAAAAATTTCATTCTCTTGTGGGTATCTAAGTCTCTAATGAATTTTTCATATATAATTAATTAATGAGGATCATTCTCCCCAAGGAATAAAAAAAATTATTTCAATCCATTCAAGCATCATATAATCAACTTGATAGCATCCCAATGTTATATGAAATGGTTCAAAATAAAGTTACTTACTACTACTATAAAAGTAATATTGAGTCACATATAAATCATCATGTAGATAAAACAACAAATACAAGATGAAAATAGTAAATTCTCTATTTATCATGCTTCATATTCCATTGTTGATGCTCGCTTCTTAGAAAATATAAATTTTTCGACAAGAGGGATTGAGATTGGATTGTATTTGGTTATCCCAAATATATCAATAATATTTCAGATGTCATATTTTTTGGATAACATAAAAGTTCTAGTTTTCTAATTCCACTCAATCCAATTTCTAAAATTCTTCTTTTATTGTCTATTATCCTTAATATTTAATATTCTAAACAACACATATTTCATATCTTGGACCCTTGAAATGTCTTAACTGACCATAAATAAGTCACCCACATACAATAGAAGTGTGATTATTTTTCCTTTATCTCCCACCATCTGGTAAAAAAAATATTTTCATTGAAACTTATGAATCGGTCTTCTAATAAAAAAGTTTCTAAATTATGATTAGATTTTATCAATTATTACTTCATTCCGTAGATACTTTTCATTAATTTAAAAACCATGTTCAAGTTCAATTCATCCATGAAACCTATTGGTTTCTTCATGATAATTTCTACCTCTAACTCACAATGAATGAATGAAATATTCATATATATATATTATGTATATTCCTTCTAATTCCACCATTATCAATGTTTTTTGGATACATTTATGTTTATCTGCAAGTGAGAAAATCTAGGGGAAATCAATTCCTTTTTTTGGATGAGATACCTTTAGCACTAATGGTTCCTTAGAAATATTCTTTCCAAAATCCCATTCCATAAAATAGAAAATCAATTTTTTGAGTTTTAATTTCCATTATTGTATTTCATTCAATTCCAAAGTTCCATTGGATATCATTGAATACATTTCATCGTATATTGTTGACCTCTATAATTTTGAGATAATAAGTGTTTCTATTTCTTCTGGGTATTTTGATTCCCTGAAACCTTTAAAATTAGAAATATTATATCATCCACAAACAAATGAACTAGTCTTCTGAATCTTGTATATACCCTCACCAAAATCAAAATACCTAAACTATTTTCCTCATCTCTCTGTTCTAAGTTCTTAATTGCTTGTTTTCCTACTCAATATTTATCAGTTTTTGAACTTTTTATCTCATCTTCGACTTCCCATACCCTTATAATATTAGTTAATTATCATAAGTTATTTGTAAATTTTCACCTTTAAATATGATTAATTATAGAAAATTTTAATTTGATAGTGTATTAATTTTTATCATCATAATTCCATACAAATTTTTTATCCTTCCATGGAACCTTCTCATTAAATGGAATATCTCAGCTCTTGATGGTTTATCACCATTTATTATCCTATATTTTTGAAATGAAAAATTATCATCACTATAACCAATGATAAATTAAATATCTAATATTTCCTCAAGATTTCCTTGATCATTATATTCAATATGAACATATGTGAAGATTTTGAATACTTAAAAATGGCTAAATGTTTTTTTGTTTTCTGGAATATAACTTTTCTTAAAATTTCTTCGCAACTACTAATGTTAGACTAATATTGATAAGGTATGTTGTTTTTTTTGACTACCTCTTCCCAAATTCCCTTGGAAATGTTAGAGTGTGGCTATGTGATTAATTACATCGAATCCAGTTTTTGATTCATGTGTTCATCCATCTTATATTTCTTTGGTAATCTGGACATTGTCTTCTCTTGCATTATCCTTTTTTGGGAAAAATATATTAAAGATATATATGATGTATTCACCACTATTTTGGGGATGATTACATTTCAACATATATAAAAATTCACTTTCCATAATTTATTTCCATTGAATGAAACAATAAAATGTTATAATTATGATTAAAAAATAAAGAATAGCCTTTTATAGTAGTATCATTAATAAATGATAAAATTAACGAGAACTACCATAAAACTATATTTGGTAAGGTCCCCAAATATCCAATAAAACTAGTTATAACATTTGAGCTTTTGGATTTTATTTATTTAAAATAATGGAAACCTTTCTCAATTTCCCAAGAACACAACATTCACACCTTTAAATATCTATTTAATTAAGCATCAATATGACTTTAGTCATTTAAACATTTATATTTTTCTCACTAAGGTGACCAGGACTATAATCCCAAACTTATAAATCTTTTGAAGATGTACTTTATACAATTTAAATTCTATATTTGTTTCTTATGAAATAAAAGTCTGGATCATTTACAGCACATGGAACAACTAATGAGCCTCAAATCACATTCTAGACTCCTTTGGAAGATATCACACCACAACCTTCATCATCAAGATAAAATATGGAAATGAGGTTCCTTTATTATCATAGGATATGAATGACTCGTTTATGTCTTAAGAACCCACTATTATTTATCTTGATATTTACATAATCCTTTTTGATGACTTCTAAGGCTTCATCATATGCTAGAAGAAATTTTCAAAAACCTTTAAATACATAGCTCACCATGAATTCTTGTTCTTACATTATATGGAAAGATTATTTTAAATATTTAATCCATAAATCCATAATAAAATTGACACTATGAAATAGTTTTTCCCCTTCCATCATACTAATGGAATTTTAACTTCTAGATATTGACTTCCATCCAATTTTTTCCTTAAGAAAAATTAAATTATTTTGTATATTTCTATTCTTCCCATAGCTCAAGAATATAACTATAGAACCTACTAACTTTCTATAGCTTCACTATTGAGATTTTTCACCAAATTATTTCATTTTATATCTCTATTTTAGTAACCATCTTCCTATGAAATAATTAAATTGACTAAAATATTGTTATTTGGATTCCCAATATTGAGGTTGTTCATTAAGGATCAAATTTAAAACATACCTAAATGCTATATCTATATTTATATATGAATTACTAATAGAAGTCATGATCGCATCCCAACTATCTAATAATGAAGATATCTTAATTAATTCCTAAACCTCATCCCTAAATATTTTTATATAAAATAGAGTTTTCTTAGGTTCATGTTTAAATCATTGATATGATCTACCATTGGTCTACCTTTAAATAATATCATTCTAAACAATCTATAAATTTAGAACACATTATTATGTTTTTTATGATTCTCATGTATATCCACTAGTTCATTCATTAACTCTTCCATTGTATTCACTTCATGGATTTCATATTAAACATTTAATGGTTTATATTTTCTTGAGAAGCTAAAATTTATTCCATAAATGTTATTTACTAAGAACTGCCCTACATTTTATTCCATATCTTATATTAACAAGTGAATCCTAATAAAAATAAAATTTCATCAGTGGATAGAGTGAGTAAAAATAGAGATATAAAATTCCAATTGAATCCTTACCTTAGTGAACACATTCATGTACTCTCTCTTGACACTTATACTTCACAAACCATATTTCCACATTATTTTCAAACTTCTAGTCATCCATAGTTCCATATAAAGATACCAAATTCCAATTTTTCTACTAACTCCTAGTTAGGATCTAATTTCAATATATTCAGAAAATATATTTCCTAGTGAATAAAGAATATAGTGAGCCATATCCGATGAAAAAAATCTGTTGAATTGAAAAAAATACATCACTAACCAATATGAATTTGTGATGACTTTTAGTTGATGTATTTATTTGGGTACCTACATGTCACATGAGATGATTTTATCCCAACCTATAAAAGGAAATAGGAGTTATTTGTCATGAAGCATTAGACCATACCATAATTGGTCCTTAGATTGAAAATATTTATAGAATATTATGATGTAATTTTAGGAAACTCAAGAAGAAGATACTTGGGTGAAAATTATGGATCTGAGGGTTAACATATACGAAACTATAGTTAAGCTGACCATTCCACAAAATGGATAAAAATATAAAGGACACATTACCAAGATGGAATTTATGTCTTGTTCTTATAGTTTCTTGACTTATCTGTATGATTTGAATATAATTTAAAAGATAAATTAACATAAAAGGATTTTAGGGTTTTATTAAAATTAAATAGAATATATTGACTACCGTAAATTCATGTAGTACACCTGGAATAATGATTTAGACATTGGAGAATAAGGATTGGTGTCAACACATAGATTAAGGGTTGGTTGTATAGAGTTTATAAAACAACACATTGAATTTTTGTATGAATATACATTAGTGGGAATATTAAAATTAGGATTTTTTATTAGAAAAAGGGAGATATATGTAGATAGAGTAATTTATTGACACTTCTAGTTTAGTGAAGTAGATTGATGAGGAGTAAAAAAGGATGGATATAATTTATATAAAAATATCACAAATGAATAATTATTGTTTTAGATATATCTTCATCAAGAAGAATGAATTGTTGTTTTAGTGATATCATGGAATAAATATATTCAACACTCTTATTGACTTATTGATCACATCTGATATAAATAATAATATCATAGTGAATTGAAAAATATAGGTTCACCAATTCTAAAATAAGGATGAAAATGTAGTATCATGATAAACAGAGATAACCCATTACATCATTAAACTATTGAAGAAGAATTCAAAGTCTATAAACTATCCATGACATGTATGGAAGAACCACATGAATAAATAATAAATGGGAGTGTCTATGTATTAGTAAAAATACATTCCAAAACTACTAGGACACATACAATTCATGATGTAATCATCTGTTATGTCGACTCAACATCAAAATATGATCCTTGGACTAGACCTTTTGATGAAGTAAGTAAAATCATCAGGTATTGTGTGATTTTCTTTCTACATATAAATATATCATTTAGTGTGAATAGGGATATTAAAAATGATATTTTTGTTGTGTTCTTTATAACATGGTAACAATATCCATATATCTAAGTGGGATATTCAAATGAATAAAATGTAATTGGTATACACCTATTTTCAACCCCCTAGGTTTGCTCGAGAACCTATTATATATACACACAAATTTTATAATTATTAAATATTTATTATAATATATAATATAATAATTATAATGGGACATATAGCCATGGAAAACTAGCCCATGGATGCATGGTGGGTTTATGTGGGACCAATGGCCATGACAAAACTAGCTTGTGATAGAAGGAGGACTAATATAATTGGCCATTTTTCCTATAGTAGTAGGGGGTCCACCATGGACCAATTGACACATGAATTTTTTCAAATGGTGGTAGTGAGGTCTGAGTTAGACCAATTTCCATAGGTAGGTTTTCACAAGGTTTTAGGAGAATACCATATACCAATTCCCATGGTAAAATTTTCAATTATTGATAGAGTAGTCAACAATATACCAATTACCACGAGAAAAATTTAATGTGATTGAGGGAGTTTTCATTGTGGTGTTTTGGGGGTTGGAGGCCCGAATGTGTTAATACTAGAGTTTTGGGGTTGGGAACATATAGAATACAATGACTTTTACACATATTATTACAAAATATTTAACATAAAAATCAATTAATTATATCCCAATGATAATAAGGTCTAGTGTATTTGGAAGACTAGGTTCATAATACATCAAAATATAACCAAAATAAGACATTTTTTATTCTTCTTAGGGAGCTCCTAGATCCATTTGAGCTCCTAAAACTACATAGGATAACATTGGAAAATTCATTAAAAAATGGGTGAGCCAAAAATCTTAGGGAATAAAAATGATAATGAAACATAACATTTGATCCAAATGTATAACATGAAATCATAAAAGTGAAGGCTCATGATTAATTATAATAAAGAAAAACATAAAGAGCATATTATCATAAGATCAAGAAAACATTAAAAATGTGGTAGCAACATAAAGCATGATATACACATAATTTAAGGCTAGATTTAAAGATAATATCTCTTGGTGGCTAGATTCCCATAATGGATTAGAATCATTCCCTAATCCCATACATAACGTCTCATGAGGCTAAAACATTACACAATACATTGGAGGGATATATAATTTTAGGCCCACCCATAACATTCATATCATATACATGAATATGTGTGCCATATATGTAAACCTATCATTTTTCATAAAAATAAAATCCCCCCATAAAAATAAAATGGTTTTTATAATTTTTTATCATATCATAATTAAAATAGATTTATTAATAAAGTAATTTGAGTAATGATCATAACGTATCTATTACACTATCAATGGAAGGAAGAGTGGGTTAGGTAAAAATATAAGAGACATATATATGTATATATATATATATGTATATAATATAATCAATACATAACATTAATAAGAGATATAAAGTGAGTTTGAGAGAGAGTGGTTATAACCCAAAGGAAAGGGTGGTTTAGAGAGACATGTTACCTCGAGATAGATTCATCTTGTCCATTACTTTTCATCCTAAATAATAATTTTATGATAAATATTTATATTATTATGATCCATTTTCAATTTATTATTCTTATTATTTTATTCATTATGATGTTATATTCAATTACTAAATCATTTAGGTTCAAGTGAGTCATTCTGGTAATGTTCAACTCATTTGTCCAAAATCACCATGAAATGTTGACTAAGGTCAAAGATATTATTATTTAATCGTCTCCAAAATAAAAATTGTGAAATAATTATAATTTAGCAAAAAATATAATTTTAAGAACAACAACTAATTATGGTTTTCAAAAATGAACTACCTTACAATTATAGAGACGGTAAGTCATACGTACACAAGTGTAATATTTTTATTTTTCAATGATATTAATGGGAAAAAGGTAAGTGTTATTTTAAAATTATATAATGATAATTATATCATAAATATAATATTATTTCTTTTCATTCACTTAAATACACCAATCATTGGGCACATTAATAAAAAAAATTAATCCCATACATTCGTGAATTGGTAGTGTGCGGTACACACAAACAATGATATCATTCTTCAATGGGTGGTGATGTAATAATTTATATGATATATTAATTTTTTAGAATTATTAATATTTCATTATTATCATATATAAACATTAAATCCATCATTATTAATATTTTTGAGTGGTGATTATGAAAAATTAATTACATCAGTCATGAGGCGATAGTTTTCCATACACATGAATGATGGTTTATTTTCCCGTTTGATTGAAGTGGAGATGGATTTTGGTTATTTAATTTTCATAATAAAATATTAGTAAATGGTATATAATATAGTTATTATATAATGATTATTTATTAATAAATTAAGGATGTCGAGGAATAAATAAAACAATTTTTCTCAGTTAGGAACGACAACTCTTTTTTCATACCACCTCTTTAGGAGAATACATAAATCCTCCCTATATTAGATTTTTGATCAAAAAAATATTTCTAGTAGGTTTTTATCGAAGTAATGAAGTAATTTTTGTAGGTATTGGATGAAAAAAAGGCTTTATATGTTTAAATAGGAGAGAATTGGTGGTTCCCTTATTTAAGTGGGGAGAGGGCACGCTTGGAATTTTAGAAAATAAAAAGTTATAACCACATTTTACACATGAAAAAAGGATCCACAATGGCCCATTAGGGATCCTTATACTATATAAGGTTTAAATATTTCTATGAAATTGTATTTGGGAACGTTTTTAGGTTTTTTTAACCCTCATTGTTTTAGTTTACACCCCCCAATAAGCCTGTTTAAACATTAACAGTCGTAATTCATTTTTATTGTTCTTACTGTTAATTATGACCAAAAAATTAATTTTAGCTTAATATATAATATTAATTAATTTTATTTATAATATTTAACACCTACTTCAATATATTATTCAAACATGTGGATGAATTTAATATAAAATTAAACTCACATACATGATGAAAGAATTATTTTAGAAAAAGTTAGTTTTCATAAGTATAAATAAGTTTTACATCAAAATTATATAGATAGATGATTCAAATTAACTAAATTTGATTAATAATAAAAAAATAAACTAATATTACTTTTAGAATATTTTCAAATAAATTAAATATTTTTAAAAAATTTAATGAAAATCTGATTTTCAATAAAAAAGTATTTTTTAATATTCATTAAAAAATCAAACATATTGTAAACATCCCAAAAAACTGACCCAAATATAATTTCAAAATGTTTCTACAAAAAGCATATTTTTTTTGTAAAATATATTTTCTGAATATAGAAAAAATTAATTATATTTTTTTCACAAAATATAAATAAATATCATTTTTCGAGAAAAAAATGTATTTTTGAAGCCTATAATGGATTTAAAAAAAATTGGTACTTATTTGTCGAATATATTTTCTTTATTAATCATACATAATTTTTAAAATGTATTTATTCCTATTCATGACTCAAAATTTAATAGCTAGGGTGGAATTATCATATCTAAATAATTATATTAATAGTATATTGTTGTTTGTTAGAACTTAGTGTTGTATGTCACAAATGCTATAGAACGTAGCATTATCTTTAAAAAACATGGGGTGTTATATTCTTCCCCAACTAAATAATTATTCCCATGAATTTTTTTTATTAAAAATCAAGGTAAAAATAAGTTAAGGTACATCTGCTTTATTTCTTGATCTAGTTCCCATGATTCCTCTTTTTTATTTATTATTCTTACAAAGTACTTTGACTAGGTGAGTCGTCTTATTGCATGTAAATTTATCACTATAGTCCATGATCTTATCAAGATTGTCCTCATAACTAAGTCAATTTTCCAGCTATACCAACACTAAATTCATTACTTGTGAAAAATATTTCATTTACTTCCTTAAGAGGGATACATGTAATATATCACGTACCTAAGAAATGGTTGGTTGGACTATTAGTTGATAAGAGACACCTCCAATGTGATCAAAGAATCCTAAATGTGATTTTAGAGACCCAAACCTTGACGTACATGGACATTATATTACTTTCGTGGAATACTTAATACATAACAAAAACAGACACAGAAGGACCGTAATAGTTTAGTGTCTTTGGAAACTTGGAACGTAATCTTCTAATCGTGGTGAAAGATCTTCAACATCTCCCATAAAGATCTTCCAATTTTTGTTTCCTTACCTAAAACCTTTATTTTAATCCTAGGGTAAAATCAAACATAAAAAGGGTGAGCTCAAATGCTTAGTAAGGGTAAGCATGGATAAAATAAAACATACCATATACATTTGAACTTAAAAACATGAAAATAATGTTTAAACATCAAAATCTTGAGCAACGACATAAAACATGGAAGTACATATGGCATAGATCATAATGGAACATAAATCATGATAAAATAGAATGGGAATAAAACTTGTAATTGTGGCATCCATTAAGCACATGTAATGATTTCCATAGTAGCCAAGACATTGCTTCCAAGACCATCTTAGTGGACAAAGTCCCTTTCTGAATCGAGTTCACTCCTCGTTCCAGTCCTATAATACTAAACCAGTTTAACCTGCCATTCCATCCATGTCTATATCATGAGATATAAATCTTTACCCAATTCATTGGAGGGAGATATAGGTCCCACCCATCTTATATTGAAATCATTCTTTCATGTGCCACAATATAAACATAAATCATTCATCATAACCCAAGAATAAAATGGGTTTCATAAACATCATTCCATCATAACTTAATCCATACAAAAAAAATTGGATATCATTTCATCATTAGAAAATTGAAACCATTTAAAGCATAGATACATGATACTTGAAACATACACATGTGAAATAATGTCATCTTAGATGAAAATGGTTTTGATAAAACACTTGAAATGAATTCTTGAGGAAAATATCCTTTTTTATTCAAAATCATTTTCTTTTCACAAAATGTCATGAAATTTTAAAAGAAAAGGATTTTGTTGAAAATAGTCATGAAATATTTTGGAGGAAGATTCATGAAAATAAGGCTTTATAAAACTGTAAAAATCCTTTCATGCCGTATACGTTAAAAAAACATTCTTCTCGTACTTTTGTCGCAAAAGTCAAAAAGTACCTCATATGGGAAACAAAAAAAGATTCCTTAAATACCATGTAGTAAAAGTCTAAAATGGGTAAAAAGTACTTTAAACATACATAAAAACATTTTTAGAAAACATGGGCTTGGATGATAAAGATAACCCCAGTAAATACTTACGAATAAACAATCTCAGATAAATATGAGATTGATAAATTATCCCTTAACTTAGGTCTGATATGCTTCGTACGTATCCAAAATTCATTTATAATTATTTAAATAATTCAATTTACTTATTACAGAATCATATTCATTTTTATTATATCATATATGGTTCACTTATGACTTCATATTACCCGTTCTTTTGTAAATTCATGTTAAAGTAGCGTTTTGGGTAAAATCGTCTCATTTGTTGTTCGTGTTTTAACTTGTAATTATTCATATGATTACTTAGATCATGATTACTTACATCTAGAATTTAAAACATTATTTATATATAATATTTATTCAGAATATACATATTTATAATGGATCGATAAATAGAAAGAAATACAATGTTCATGGAGACGGTAGGTTGTACGTACGCATGAACGCTGTTTTAGTTTCCTTATTGAATTGAATGGAATTAAGTAGATGACATAAATATATATATATACATAAATAGAGTAGAATTATTATGTCATATATTTCATGATTACTTATTATATATACTTTATAATCATTCTTGAATGGTTATCATGGAGAGTGAATCTCATCGCGGCGTGGAGACGGTATTCCGTATGTACGCACGAGCGATGATATCATTCCCATGATCGTATAATTGTATTAAAGTGCATGTATAATATTACAGAATCAATATCACTTTACAATAATCATATATATTTATTAATTTAACCATTATACCCATCCAAGTAAGGTGGTGGTGGAAAATAGATTACACCTCGGTGTGGAGACGGTATTCCGTACGCACGCACGCGCGGTGATTTCGTTTTCTGTAGGATGGATAGATGGTGAAATATGGTTGTTTCATACTTATAATAAAATATCAGTATATTAGTGACACTGATTTTATTACTTCATAATGAAACAACTAAAGAATAATAAGTGTAAGAAGAAATAAAGTTGAAAGAATCGGTAACGGAGATTACCTCTTCTTTGAAGCGCCTCTTTGAGACCTCCTCTTAGGGCACTAAAATTGGTCCTTGAAGAAGACCAGGACCTCTAGGATGTTTATAGTGAAGTGGAGAAGAGAATTTGTCAGGGGTTGGCCGAGCTTGAATGCTCAAAGTGGTGTGAGGAAGAGAGGGAGGAGGTGCCTTTTTATAAGGGAGGAGAGGGGCACCTTTGGAATAACGAAAACTATTATTTTATTATAAAGTCTTATTCGATTTTTAATAGCTCCAAATTGAGTTATTTATAAGATAATGTGGGTATGGGTCCAAAACCTCTAATAAAATATTATTTAGACAATTTTAAGTTTTTATTTTAACCTTATCATTTAGATTTAACTTTAAGTTTGATAATTTAACTTTTACCGCGTCTTCTTGTTTTCTTACACTATAAAATTAATAAACTTACTATAACAAGGAAAAAGAACCCCAAGTTGTTTATTATTAATATATATAACCTTATCTAATTCATTTGGCCGAACCATAGATTTTTAGGAATAAAATAACAATTAATAATATAATATTTGTTTTAAAAACTATTTTATGTCAATTTTGACACTATTTGGTAATTGATTTTTGTTAAAATCATAACAGAATGATTAGTTCGAAAAAAGTTAAATAAATCAATACTAACATTTCATATTAACCTAGAAAATTAGTGGAATTTATAAAAAGTCTCAAATTATATTTATTTGGGTATTTATAACATCAATTATGTCAATATTTCATTAATAAGATAATTACTGCGTCATCATTGTGTCATAAATAAATTAGATTATTTAATGTCTAAAAATTATAAATAAACTACCATTATGTAGGAAATCGTTTTATATTTCTAATTAATATTTATAGTCGAATTTATCTTTTGTATAACCCTATATTAAAAATGATTTACTTATTAAACATTGATTTTAACTATTTTAACCCTTCTTTAAATAAATTAATAATAAATGTCCTAATCTAATCCAAGTGGGCCTAAATGGTCATATTTTATTCCTAAGGTTGTTTTCGGTCGAATTAATCTTATCCAATATAATTAGGACATGTGTTAGGGTAATAATAATATCATTTTTACCCTTAATTATCCTATTTACTTTTAACCGTGGTAAATAAAAGTAAAAAGTTACTATTCACCAAAAAATATTTTCAACTCATTGAACCACATTTTAGTCCTTGATATTAACCATGTCTCTCGGATTTTCGAAATTCCACTCACAGAAGCGGTAAAATTAAGTTTTATGAAAAATTCAGTTTTTTTAACAACCACTTAGTGGTTTCATTATTCATCAAAAAAATGAATGTTTCCAAAAAAATACCAAATATTAGGCCTAATCTATATTTGATATTATGAATTCAAAAATGGTTTCTATTTTACCAAATTAAAAACATATCAGTTGCATTAATTAATTTAAAAATTAATTCCCATCATCAAAACAAATAGCGTGTTTTTAATAGATAATAACTATCAAAAGATTGACACTTGTTTATATCTGGTTTAAATGTGAAATTACATCCAATGACCAAAATTGTATTAAATGGTAAAAATATATTCTAAATATACTTTAAAACCACTCAAATTAATTATTTATCACTATTAATTATTTTGATTTAAAATTTTTTATTATTAAAATTTAGTAATTTTCAGTATTCATCAGAATATGAAAGTTATCCAAAAAGTACCAAAATTTCACCCTAAACTAATTTTGATATTCCAAATCCAAAAATGAAGTCCATTTTGAAAGATAAAATTTATAAAATTTCAAAAAGTGGGTATTACTATTCATAACGGCTAGTTCATAATAATATTATAATAATATCTCATTTAGTGAAACTCGGTATTGCGTACTACACACGCTTTCGAGGAAGGTCTTTATTGCGTGTAATGCAAGCCAAGTCAGGGTTTCATGTAGTGAAAGATCTGTTTGGTGTTGCATATAACATAATCAAAACTTATTTCATTTATACATTAAACAAAATCTATACATAATGTTGCGTAGAATAGTTTCTACAAAACGAACTTGAAATTGTGTGTAACGCGAACCAAGAATAGTGTTGCGTATACTGTAAGAAAATACGGTGTTGCGTATATCACAAGCTAATTTTGGTGTAACATACAACATAATACATTAAAAAGAATATTTTTCATAAAATCTCAGGGTGTGACATTATACCCCCCATAAAATGAATTTCACCCTCGAAATTCGTCGGGGTTATAAATGGTTTATTAAACGAGAGTTTCTTTCATAGAAAACCACATCGTAAAAAGTAATACTAAAACTTCATTTAAAAAAGGAATGTTAGAAACATAACGGATACCCAAATAACTCATCACTGGGTTTCCACATAGGAGAACATAGGTGAAAATATGGATATGCAAGAGAAATCTAACCATCATGTTCTGATGAAGAGTGGTAGAGAACATGGCTATGAAAAATCCATCAATCACAAAGCCATAGATTTGTAATGATCTAAAGTACCATCTGATTCATCAGATATAAGGGCACTAGGACAACATTTTTGGTTTTCATGATCATTTTCCTAAAGTTGATGAAATTGGAATTAGAAGAAATACTTTTGTGATTTTGGTACAGTCTCACCGTTGGTTGTTCTTTGGACAATTTTCACTTCATCTCTTAAAGAAATGGAGTTGAATTTGTCATTCGTGAAGTGTTAGCAGATCATGCAATAGAATGATGGGTCATTCCATCTGTCTCAAACAAAAGGTTATAAAAGTTATCAAAAATACATAAGTCCATCTATAGTGAGATTAATCATATATGGTTCCTTAAATGGACTTATACTTCATATATGATACTGCTTAATAAAACTAGTTTCTACTAAACAGGGACTTCCTGTAGGCCACTGGTAGGCGATAAAGGCCAGTCACACTTCGATTGTGGGTTCGATTCCAATATCCTTGTCCGACGCGATGGGCTGTCTCCCATCCTGCAGGTTTTCCTTTTTCTAAAACCACATTACTATAGCATCCCATCAATAATATCGAAAAAACTTCTATCCTTAAACAATACTAACTTATGTACAACATAATCTATTCCTATCTTTAGGATTATCCATAATACTACGGTCCACTCTCATATTATAGTGAAATTTATTACCAGAGATTTCATATAACAAGCATGTTAATACCATCGTTGATCCCCATATATCATAAGATATGTCTTGTTGGTCACATTCCAAACATTCGAAGGCCTTAATCATGTATTCTCTTGAAAAATGAATACCCATTGAATCTTAGTAAAAACATGAGTGTTGTCAAAAGTTATCTCTTTCCACATACCAAAACCCAAAAATTCTATATACTCAAACCATAACATCACTTAGTCCTTATATCAGTCATGAGCTTATGAATATAATCAATCATCTCATTATCTTCTTATCCCTTCATTATGTGCATATAATCTTTTTTTCCAAAAATATCTCAATCACTTTCTATGGTTACCGGTACCATAAAATTATTGAAAACTACAATAGACCAATACATAAATATTTCAATATTCCACGATACTATATACAACATTATTTTGGAATCCCATTACATAAACAATTAATCATTATACCACATAGTTGTCATATTCAACATCGCCAATAGTGATCGCATGTGACTTCCCTTTGTCCTTTGCCTTAAGTGGTTGCTCATGTCGATCATCACTAACCCTTGGATTAGGGAATTTATTAGCATAATTCCCCATTTCCTTGCACTTGAAGCATTGAAGTGTTGGTGGTGCGTTCTCTGCAGTTTTTTCTTTATTCACATCATTAGCAACCTTTTTTCTATTACTTCAACACTCAGCTGTTCGATGACCTTCTTTTCCACACTTAAAACATTTTCTAGTCCCTTTAAGACAATCTCCACCGTGCTTCTTTCCACACTTTGAGCATAAGGAAACATTCATCTTCTTTTCACCATTATTCTGAGATTTCTCCTTGAACTCCATCTTTTGTTTCTTGTCAAAACCATGAGATGGATATATAACACCAACTTCCATTTCTACCTTGATAGCACAACGCACAATTTCTTCATAGCTACTGAAGTCTCTTATAGCTAATGCCCTTTTAAGGTTTGGTTTTAATCCATTGAAGAATCAATCAACTTTACTTTCAGGTTGGATGATAAAGCCAGATGCATACCTTGCAAGCCTTGTAAAATTCGCTTCGTATATACCAACACATTCATCATACTTTTTCTTTAGTTCAAGAAACTCATTCTCCATATTTGTTCGAAGAATACGAGGGAAGTACTTATTGAAAAATAAGTTCTTGATCTCATCCCATTACATGGACTCAATTTCATCTCTTGGCCTCGTATTCTTGATAAGATTCCACCATTGATCAGCTTCACCTTCCAAACGATATACTGCTAAGATGACGTTATCATGTTCAGAACATTGAAGAACTGAAAATATCTTTTCAGTGGTACTGATCCATTGTTCAGCAACAAGTGGATCAGAAGACCCACTGAAATAAGTTGGAAGTTGCCTCATGAAGAACTCAATAGAATATTGTTCCCTTCTCTGCTCATTTAGAAGTCCAGAATGATTCATATCTTGTGTAAGTATAGCAATAAAATTTTTCACTCCATCTCCCATAACATTTGTTTGTTCAGGAGGACAATCATTGCATTGTCCATTGCATTGATCAACACGGTTCCTTCGGGTTCCAGCCATCGTCTAAAATCCAAAAAGAATAGTGTAAGAGGAAAAAATCATGCTAGGGAAAACAACATAATAAAGGGGGAGTACCTTCAATATCTAACATCATAGGATTAATTCTAAGATCGTTACCATAATTCTAGGACTATAAACTATACTTATACTTAAATTTAAGGACATCCCTATACATAACTTAGAAATATCTCTAGGGATCTCACTAAAGTTCTCGCATCCTAGTTTCCAAATGTTGACTAAACCTTTCCTCTGATACCAACTGTAGAGACCCAAAGCTTGACGTACATGGAAATTACATTACTTTTACGGAATACTTAATACATAACAAAAACAGACACACAAGGACCGTAATAGTTTAGTGTCTTTTGAAACTTGGAACGTAATCTTCTAATCGTGGTCAAAGGCCTTCAACATCTCCCATAAAGATCTTCCACTTTTTGTTTCCTTACCTAAAACCTTTCTTTTAATACTGGGGGAAAATAAAACATAAAAAGGGTGATCTCAAATGCTCAGTAAGGGTATGCATGGATAAAATAAAACATATCATATACATTTGAACTTAAAAACATGAACATAATGTTTAAACACCAAAATCTCGAGCAACGACATAAAACATGGAAGTACATAAGGAATAGATCATAATGGAACATAAATCATGATAAAATATCATGGGAATAAAACATGTAATTGTGGAATCCAATAAGCACATGTAATGATTTCCATAGTTGCCAAGGCATTGCTTCCAAGACCATCTTAGTGGACAAATTCCCTTTCTGAATCGAGTTCACTCCTCATTCCAGTCCTATAATACTGAACTGGTTTAACCTACCGTTCCAGCCATGTCTATATCATGAGATATAAATCTCTACCCAATGCATTGGAGGGAGATATAGGTCGCACCCATCTCATATTGAAATCATTCTTTCATGTGCCACAATATAAACATAAATCATTCATCATAACCCAAGAATACAATGGGTTTCATAAACATCATTCCATCATAACGTAATCCATACAAAAAAATTGGATATCATTTCATCATTATAAAATTGAAACCATGTAAATCATAGAGACATGATACTTGAAACATACACATGTGAAATAATGTCATCTTAGATGAAAATGGTTTTGATAAAACACTTGAAATGAATTCTTAAGGAAAATATCCTTTTTTCTTCAAAATCATTTTCTTTTCACAAAATGTCATGAAATTTTAAAAGAAAAGGATTTTTTTGAAAATATTCATGAAATATTTTGGAGGAATCTTCATGAAAATAAGACTTTTTAAAACTATAAAAATCCTTTCATGCCGTATACGTTAAAAAAACATTCTTCTCGTACTTTTGTCAAAAAAGTCAAAAAGTACCTCGTATGGTAAACAAAAAAATATTCCTTACATACCATGTAGTAAAAGTCGAAAATGGGTAAAAAGGACTTTAAACATAAATGAAAACATTTTTAGAAAACATAGTCTTGGATGATAAAGATAACCCCAGTAAATACTTATGAATAAATAATCTCAGATAAAAATGAGATTGATAAATTATCCCTTACCTTAGGTCCAATATGCTTCGTACGTATCCAAAATTCCTGTATAATGATTTAAATAATTTTATTGAATTATTAAAGAATCATATTCATTTTTATTATATCATATATGGTTCACTTATGACTTTATATTACCCGTTCTTTTGTAAATTCATGTTAAAGTAGCGTTTTGGGTAAAATCGTCTCATTTGTCGTTCGTGTTTTAACTTGTAATTATTCATATGATTACTTAGATAATGATTAATTACATCCACAATGTAAAACATGATTTATGTATAATATATATTCAGAATATACATATATATAACGGATCGATAAATGGAAAGAAATACACCGTTCATGGAGACGGTACGCCTTACGTACGCATGAACACTATTTTCGTTTCCTTATTGAATTGAATGGAATTAAGTAGATGACATAAATATATATATACATAAATCTAGTAGAATTATTATGTCATATATTTCATGATTACTTATTATATATACTTTATAATCATTCTTGAATGGTTATCATGGAGAGTGAATCTCATCGCGTCATGGAGACAGTATTCCATACGTACGCACGAGCGATGAAATCATTCCCATGATCGTATAATTGTATTAAAGTGCATGTATAATATTAAATAATGAATCTCACTTTACAATAATCATATATATTCATTACTTTAACCATTATACCCATCCAAGTAAGGTGGTGGTGGAAAATAGATTACACCACGGCGTGGAGACGGTGTTCCGTACGTACGCACGCGCGGTGATTTCGTTTTCTGTAGGATGGATAGATGGTGAAATATTATTTTTTTCATAATTATAATAAAATATCAGTATATTAGTGATACTTATGTTATTACTTCATAATGAAACAACTAAAGAAGAATAAGTGGAAGAAGAAATAAAGTTGAAAGAATCGGTAACAGACACTACCTCTTCTTTGAAGCGCCTCTTTGAGACCTCCTCTTAGGGCACTAAAATTGGTCTTTGAAGAATACAAGGACCTCTAGGATGTTTCTAGTGAAGTGGAGAAGAGAATTTGGCAGGGGTTGTCCGAGCTTTAATTCTCAAAGTGGTGTGAGGAAGAGAGGGAGTAGGTGCCTTTTTATAAGGGAGGAGAGGGGCACCTTTGGAATAACGAAAAATATTATTTTATTATAAAGTCATATTCGGTTTTTAATAGCTTCAAATTGAGTTATTTCGAAGCTATGGTGGGTATGGGTCGAAAAACTCGAATCCAATAGAATTTAGACAAGTTTAGGTTTCTATTTTAACCTTATCATTTAGATTTAACTTTAAGTTTGATAATTTAACTTTTACCGTGTCTTCTTGTTTTCTTACACTATAAGGTTAATAAACTTACTATAACAATCCAAAAGAACCCCAAGTTGTTTATTATTAATATATATAACCTTATCTAATTCATTTGGATGAACCATAGATTTTTAGGAATAAAATAACAATTAATAATATAATATTTGTTTTAAAAACTATTTTATGTCAATTTTGACACTATTTGGTAATTGTTTTTTGTGAAAATCATAACAGAACTATTAGTTCGAAAAAAGTTAACTAAATCAATACTAACATCTCATATTAAACTAAAAAATTATTTTAATTCATAAAAAGTCTCAAATTATATTTATTTGGGTATTTATAAAATCAATTATGTCAATATTTCATTAATAAGATAATTACTGTGTCATCTTTGTGTCATAAATAAATTAGATTATTTAATTTCTAAAAATTATAAATAAAATAAAATTATGTAGGAAATATATTTATCTTTCTAATGAATATTTATAGTCGAATTTATCTTATGCATAACCCTATATTAAAAATGATTTACTTATTAAACTTTGATTTTAACTATTTTAACCCTTCTTTAAATAAATTAATAATAAATGTCCTAATCTAATCCATGTGGGCCTAAATGGTCATATTTTATTCCTAAGGTTGTTTTTGGTCGAATTAATCTTATCCAATAGAATTAGGACATGTGTTAGGGTAATAATAATATCATTTTTACCGTTAATTATCCTATTTACTTTTAACCGTGGTAAATAAAAGTAAAAAGTTACTATTCACCAAAAAAATATTTTCATCACATTGAACCACATTTTATTCCTTGATATTAACCGTGTCTCTCAGATTTTTGAAATTCCACTAACAGAAGCGGTAAAATTAAGTTTTATGAAAAATTCAGTTTTTTTAACTACCACTTAGTGGTTTCACTATTCATCAACAAAATGAAAGTTTTCAGAAAAATACCAAAAATTAAGCCTAAGCTATATTTGATATTATGAATTCAAAAATTATGTCTATTTTACCAAATTCAAAACATATCACTTGCATTAATTAATTTAAAAATTAATTCCCGCCGTCAAAACAAATAGCGTGTTTTTAATAGATAATAACTATCAAAAGATTGACACTTGTTTATGTCTGGTTTAAATGTGAAATTACATCCAATGACAAAAATTGTATTAAATTGTAAAAATATATTCTTAATATACTTTAAAAACACTCAAATTAATTATTTATCACTATTAGTTATTTCGATTTAAAAAGTTGTTTTTAATTAAAATTTAGTAATTTTCAGTATTCATCAGAATATGAAAGTTATCCAAAAAGTACCAAAATTTCACCTTAAACTAATTTCGATATTCCAAATCCAAAAATGAAGTCCATTTTGAAAGATAAAATTTATAAAATTTCAAAAAGTGGGTATTACTATTCATAATGGCTTGTTTATAATAATATTATAATAATATCTCGTTTAGTGAAACTCGGTATTGCGTACTACACACGCTTTCGAGGATAGTCTTTATTGCGTGTAATGCAAGCCAAGTCAGGATTGCTCGTAGTGAAAGCTCTGTTTGGTGTTGCGTATAACATAATAAAAACTTATTTCATTTATACATTAAACAAAATATATACATAATGTTGCGTAGAATAGTTTCTACAAAATGAACTTGAAATTGTGTGTAACGCGAGCCAAGAACAGTGTTTCGTATACTGCAAAAAAATACGGTGTTACGTATATCACAAGCTAATTTTGGTGTAGCATACAACACAAGACATTAAAAAGAATATTTTTCATAAAATCTCGGGGTGTTACAGTGATGATGTACCCAATGATTATCTTTCCCTTCTTCTCAAATCTCATGACCCACTTTAATGGAGATATGTGAAGAAATACTTTATCCCTTACCTCAAACTCTAGATCTCATCGATGATTTTCATCATAGATCTTTTGTCGATTGAGTATCCCTGATGTGTTTCAGAATGGTGTTGACCTTTTCTACCATTTCTTAAACAATTTTTTGTTGTAATATTTGTGTTCCCCAACTTGTTCCAAAAAAATTTGTACCTCATATCTTCCCATAAATGGATACATTAGAATATATTTGGATTCTTGAGTGGAAACTATTGTTGTATGAGAACTCAACTACAGGAAAATGTTTATCACATCCTCCTTTTATGTCCATCAAACTTGATCCCAACATGTCCTCCAACACATGAATAATATACTTAATTTTTCTATTAGTTTTGGTATGATAAGTTTTATGGATATTCAAATCATTATTTAGAGCATGTTGGATGCTCTTCCCAAACATGGATGTAAATCTAGAATATCAGTCAGATAAAATCGATAATTGTGTTCCATGAAGCCTCACCACCTCTTTGATGTATATCATTGCATATTGAACAACTGATAATTCCTCTATAATTGTATTTAAGTGAGAGGTCTTCATAATACGATCAATAACAAAACATATAGCATTGTTTCCTCTTGATTTATTAAGAATACCAATGACAAAGTATATAGTGATGTTTCCCATTTTCATATAGTTATGGGTAATGGTTTCTTCTTTCCCATAGAAATATACCTTTAATCCTCCAGTTGTTGACATAACATACACTTTGATCTATATTTGGTGATGCACTTCTTCATATTTCCACACAAATAGTTCTCTCAAAGAACTCAATACATCTTCATTCTCCCTGTGTGGATAGAGATGGTCAATTTATATGCATCATTGAACATCTATTTATTTATATCAAGATTTGATGTTACACATAGCCATGAATGAGATATTAAAACTCTTACTTCATAACTTTTGAATTAAAAGGGTTTTCCTTTTCTAATAGTTTCCACCTCCTTCTGAATTTCCATATCATCTCTATGAGAATCCTTTGATTTCATTATAAAGGATGGTATAGAAATCATTTTAGAAAGGAATGAGGGTGTTCCTTTAGGACTTCCATTTCCATCTTTTACAATGGTATAAAATTTGAATCCTTCTCAATTCTCATCACCACCAAATTCATCATATCCTTTCTACTTATATTATTTTCCAAATCATTTTCTTTACCATTATGGTGATGGATTGATCATTCATAGTCTTTAATCAGGTCTACCCAACTTCGATGGCACATATTAAGATCCTTCTATGTGAATATATATTTTAGGATCTTATGTTATATATATATATTTCACACTTATCCACATTGAGATAATTTTTCTATATTTTCAATAAAAAGACAACTATCACCAACTCCAAATCATGTATGAGATATTTATATTCTTGAAATTTCAACTGCCTTGAATAATAGTCTATCACATTATTATTTTTCAACGTTACACATCCCAAACCATTATTTTAATCATTTCAATATACCATAAAAAGTCACCCACTCGAAGGAACCATAGGTCGAGTGTAATGATAACCCTCATTTTCAACTTCGTAAATCTCTCTAAATATTCGTTGGTGTTACCAAAATTTACTCCCTTTTGTGTTTTATTGGTTATTAGTTTTGAAAATCATGATAAGTTTCTCACAAATAATCAATAATACCCATGTAGTCCATAAAAACTAAGGATCTGTGTTACTAATGCTGGTATAAGAAAGTCCTTAGATTCCGTTATCTTAGAAGGTTCAATTGATAACCCTTTTTTGGTGATAATATTCCCAATAATGATACTTCCTTAATCCAGAATTCACATTGACTACATGTGGCATATAAATTCTCCTTTCTCAAATCATTTATCATAGTATTCAAATGATCCTCTTAGTCCTCCTTAATTTTTGAATAAATAATAACGTCTTCTATAAATTCTACTACAAATTTCTCAATGTAATTTCTAAATACTATTATTTATATAAATAAAGTTTGATATATAATTACGGAGTCTAAAAAAATCACTATGAACTAATAATTTAAATATTTTATTCTAAAAGGTAGTTTTAGGAATATCATCCATATTCATCATTAATTGTGATATCCTTACAAAAGGTCCTTAATAGATAAATACTAGCCTTCACATATCTGATTGAAAAATTCAAAAATCTGTGGAAAATGACACTTTTTCATTATCATGATTTTTTTTATCTCATTTTAGTCAATATATAGGTCCATTTCCAAATACAACTTATTGAATAAGTGGACCAGTGCACCCCATGGTGAAGCACCTAGGAATATAAACCCCTTATCCATATTCTCCTATAGTTTCTACATCTTTACCTAATGTTAATTAGTGGAAATTAAATATTAATTCTTGGATATTTTTAATGATCCAAGTATAATATTGATTTAAAATTCAAACTCTCGACAAAAAGGAATACTAGGAAACCCATTGGTGAATATCTCAATATAATCTCTTACAATGGGCATATATTCTAAAATGATATTTTTCATAGTATCAATCATTTTAGAAAAATATTATTTCTCAGAGGGCATAGATATTCATGCTTTAGATGATGATACCAAAGAAGATTTACCCCCTACTTGAACTTATATATAATTAAATGGAAAATGATGATATAGAGGGTAATTTCCTTCTCTCTCTATTTTATATTGGCTGTATATAAGGATAGACAATACATGCCATAATTTCAAAAAATTCCTTTAAAGGATGTATCCCAAGGTTTTTTGTGTTGTTCAACTAGAAAATATAGATAGGGGATGAGTTATATTTTTATTATGTAATAATTGACCCATTTTGAATCTAAATTGAAAACCTAGCATCCTTGTTTTGTGGTGGGGTATGAGTAGTTTTACTAAAATTGTGTGATATGAAATAATTCATATAACCACAATTAAAAATTATAACAGCTATTCAGGAATGTTTAAATTTTATACTTATCACCACTTCATTTTTGGGATCCACCTCCATATTTGTGAAGGAATAAACTCACCCTTTATTTCTAGGCCTTAGATATTTTTGTCTTTGGTTGTCATTGTAAACCCTTTCCTTAGAGAATTATTTCATATATTTTACATGTTCCTTGAAATTTAAACATTGGCCAATAGGATAAGGGTTGGATAGATAATTCCCTTATTCCAACACATTGGTGGGTTTCTCCAATCAGAAATCACTTGATAGGTTTCATTCATTCCCACACATAAATAACATCCTTATCCCCTTTAAGGAATTTACACGATGCTTCTTTCTATTCTTTTGAAAAGTAGGATGTTGAAATTTCTTTCCACCATTATATTTATACATCATATCACCATATCTAAACTCCATTTTCATCTTTTTATACCCATGAGAATCTCTAGATTCATTGATCACTATTTTTAAATTTGAGGAAACATCAAAGGCTTTCCTTATAATTGTCAAAGTCTCTATTTTCAATAGCTTTTCATAGACTGAACATTATCCCACTAAATAAGTGTTCAAGATTAAATTCAAGGGGATGAAAAATTTGAAGGTATATCTTGAATATCTTTTCAATTTTTCTTCATATTCCTAAATGGATCCAGCGCACTTTCTCTTGAGGCTAAGGAAATCTCTCTCCATTATATTTCAGAGATTACATGGAAAATATTTATCAGAAAACATTTTTTGAAATTCCTTCCATTCAATTGATTAAATATCTTCCTTGGGATTTTTGTTTGTTTTTAACATCCAAAATTGATCGAATTCCTCCACCCTATTGTAAACACTCAGAGAAACATTCTTTTGATCAAACAATTGAAAGATATAGATAATATTTTAAATGTATTAGATCCATTATTTAGTGATTAAAGCATCAGAATATCCACTGAAAGTTGGAGGCCTTTGTAGTATAATGGTCTTAATTTAAATGTTCTCATTCTTTAGGGAGTATGATGTTGCACATGAATCATGTTATTATTCCTAATAAGATATAGTTGATATAGTATTACCATAGAGTTATCATCTACCACTAACATAAGACATGGAATATAATTAGCAAAATGATTACTTTTCTTATCATGATAGTTGTTGGATCACTTTTTCCAATATCAATCCATTAACTAAAAGAATAGAAAGAATTTGAGAATACAAAAACTAATAAACATATAAAATGGAAACATAAAAACTTGTGAGGAATAACAGGAAAATGATAATTATATACTAAATTATGAATTTATAGATTTCAATATATGTTATATATATTAACATTAATTTTTTTTAATCTAATGATTTGTTCAATTCCTTCATAATGGTTTGTAATGAGTTTTCGGATTTCTAAAACATATCCCTCAGGAGTGTCAAACTAGGTGTTTAGAAAGGCCTATTATCATGAACTAGATGATGATTGAGTCTAGCTTAATCAGACATTTTCTTGGTTATTACCCCTAGTTACAAATTTGTCAGAGCCATATCCACTTGTGGTATCCTTATAGGGTTGTATTTTCGTGGAAACCACATACTCTATATTTTTCCAAAATTTAGGTATTTATTCCTCTAATTAGTCATACCCCTAAGAATTTAATTACTGTTTTCTAATCCTAATCCCAAAAAAAATATACCTTTATATTTCACCAACTATAGAATCCCAATCCCTTTACACATATTATTACATGATTTTTAATATAAACATCCATTAATTATAACACAAATATAATGAGTCTTAGATTCTTTCAATGATTAGGTTCATAATATATCAAAATTAAACTAAGAAAATACAATTTTTCTTGTCCTTAGTAAGTTCCAAAACCCATTTGGTCTCCTAAAACTATATAGCATAACCTAGAGAAATACATAATGTAGGGGGTGAGCTAAAAAACCCAGTAAGGGAATAAATATGATATAGAAACACAACAGGTGGGTTAAAGGTATATCATGATATCAGAAATGAGAAGGCTCATGATTAATCATATGGGAAAATATTATAAAGAACATTTTCTCATAATATCATGAAAAAATATAGAAAATATTTCATAAAAATAAAACATGAAATAAATATAAGGCTAATCATCAAGAAAACATACATTGGTGGAAAGAGTCCCATAATTAATTATCTTCACTCCCTAATATCATAAAGGATATATCATGATTCTAAAACATTTCCAAATTAATTATAGGGATATATAATACTAGGACCATTCTACACATTAATATCACATACATTCATATTTGTTCCACATATAAAATCAATCATAATTCATGAACATAAGAATCACCCATAAAAAGAAAATAGGTTTCATAATCTTTCCTTATATAATAATTAAAAAGATATTTCTTAAAAAATGAATTTGAGAAACAATTTCAAGGTATGTATTAACCTATATAAGGATGGGAGATTGATATAGGTATACATGTAATAAACATATATATATATATATATAATTTATAATCATTCCATAACATTAAAAATAGAGAAAAAGTGAGTAATAGAGATAGTGAAAATAACCTGAAGATAAGGGTGGTTTAGAGAGATCCCTTACATCAAGCCTGATTTGAGATATGAATTATTTATATTCATTAAAAATATGAATATTTTAGTTATTTACATTCCTAATAACACTTTTCAATTTTATTATTCCTTTTTATTTTATTCATTATCACGTTATATTCAATTACTTAATCATTTAGGTTTATGTCATACATTTTAAATATGTTCGTTACATATGTTCAAAATCACCATGGAAGAATGACTAAAAACAAAGAGATTATTATTTAATCATGTAATTTTTTTTAATAATTACATAATTATAATTTATATAGATAAATTATACTTTTAAAAATAACCATGATTTATGTTTATGAAAAATGACCTATGTTACAATTATGGAGACGGTAGGTCGTATATATGCATATATAATTATTCCATTACACAATGATCATAATGTAAACATGTTAATTATTATTTTTTAACTTTATAATGTTCCTTATATAAAAATAAAATATTATTTCTTCAAATACATATTCATATGTCATTCATTTAATGGGATAATAAAAAATGAATCACATCACTTCACTAGGTGATAACCTACCGTACGCACATAAGATGTTGTCATTATATAATCGATAGTAGGATAAGAAGTTATGTGATATATTAATTTTCCAAAATTATTAATATTTCATTTAAATAATAAATATATGTCAAATCCATCATTAGGAATATTCCTAATAGGTAATGATGGAAGAAGAATTACATCGGTTCGAGAGGCGGTACTTTTCCATACACCTGAACGATGGTTTTGTTTCTCATTTGATGGAAGTGAATATAGATTTACATTTTAAATTAATATAATAACATATTAGTATAGGAAATATAATTTTATTGATATATGTTAATGATTTAAATATATTTTAAGGAGGTATGAGAATAAATAAAATAATTATACAAGGTTAAGAATGCATACTCTTCTTTGGACCACTGTTATGCCTAAAGCCTCCATAGATTGTCCTTATGATCAAAAAAATAACTCTAGGAAGAGGGAATGGAAGTAATAACGATTCTTGGGATGATATTTTCAAACCAAAATGCTTAAGAAGAGTAATGATGAGAGAATAGTGGGTGACCTTCTATAAGTGGGGGAGAGGGAACACATTGATTTTTTGAAAATATAATGTTACACCCACATTTTAAAAATTATAAAAGGCTAAAAAATGGGAACTTATCAATTATTATATCATATAAGATCAAAATATGGATTTAAAAACAGAATTTGGACAATTTTATATGTTATTTTAAACATTATAATTTTATTTTAGCCCCTAGTAAACCTGCTTTAATTGTTTTTTCAGATTCACAATTCATTATGAACAAGAAATTAGGTTTACCTTATTATATAATGTTGATTATCTTTATTCTAGATTTATCATCCATTTACCCCACTTAATTAAAATAATATATATATATATATATTAATTTAAAATTAAACCCATAGACATGACTAAAAAATGGTTTTGGAAAGAAAAGTTTTCATTAATATAAAATGTTTTTATTTAAAAATTCAACGAGAAATTGATTAAAATGAAAAAATTGGATTAATATTACTATAATTAAAATAATTTTTCTTTTAATTTTTTTGAAATAAAATATAACATCTAAAATTATTTAAACAAAATGTCATTTTTTAATAAAAACCAATATTTCCCAATATTCATTAAAAAATAAACTTTTTAGAAAAATCACAAAAAATCAGCCTAATATAATTTTTACATGTTGATTAAAAAAATGAAGTTTATTTTGTCAAATAAATTTTCTAAATATATGAAAAAATAATTTTATTATTTTTTCAATAAAAGAAAAAAATGAGAAAAAATTATTTTTGAAGACTAAAATACATTACCAAAAATTAAGTGCTTATTTATCGATATATTTTCTTTATAATTCAAACATTATTTTAGAAATTTTATTATTACTATTAGTACTACCAATTTTACCCACTAGTTTATAATAGTAATGTTTAAATAATAATAACAGTACTATGTAGAGGTTTCTCAAAACATGGTGTTTTGTGTTGCATACGATATCAAACATAGGATTTTATTAAAAAAACGTATGGTGTTACGACACATGGTCTGTGCATGGTTAGTGATAACCATGCACCCAACCATACAGAAGGGAAAATCCTATCACATGGTTCCCTTTAAAGTTTGAAATGTAAAAATAAATTATATAAAATCAATAGTTTTTCTAAAAGGTGGTTTTAATGGTATGTGGATAGCTTACTAAATAATACAACCTAAAAATGTGGGGATTAGTTTCTAATATATTATTGACCATGAAATTGGTTTATTATTTTAAAAACTATATATCTAAACCATGTAGTCTATTTAGTGACATAGAAAGTTGAGATTTACCAAAAATACCCTCTTTATTTTTAATAGCCTAACCCCTAATTTCACCTCCTTCATTTGATTGGTTTCCTCCTACATATATCTCTCCACTTCCTATTATTCCTTTAGTTATTTCTCTTTCACTTCATACATCAATCGAGTTTTATTCATTCTTATGATGAACTTTAGATAATTATAACACTCAAATCTATACCTTCTATTTTTATATAATATCCCATTAGTCTGATGATGGTTTCAAATATTTTTTTTTCATATTTCATGGTTTTTATCTACTTATGTTATTTATTCTATTTCATCTTGAACTAGTTTTCAATATTAGATTGGTAGACTTCAACAATCCTAAGGTATTTGGTTCTTGATCAATCCCATAAGTATTTCCATATTTCTACATGCACGTGATGTGCATTCATGATAGAATAACATGTGCTTGACCAAAAACTAATAATAAATTAATTGGTTCTCTATTAGATGTAATTATACCATCCAACCAATCATTAGTAGACTTTTGTTGAGTGTATATCGAAACCCATAGTTATTTATCTAGATGAATAAGGGGTTCTTGAACCAATCGTAACCGAGTACAATTATGTAGTTTCTCATGATGTAACCTATGATCCAGTGAAAGAAGACGATATTTGAATCATGTGATAAACTCATTATATAAATTTAATAGCCTTAAGACATGAATTATAAATTGATTAAATAATTACCACTTAATGATGTGGTACATGATGATTATGGGATGTTGAGGACTACCTTCCTAGGATTTAGTCATACTTGAATCTTGTGGGATCTTAGGGACTTCCTCCCTTGGATCAAATAATACATTATTATTTCAGGATTTCATAGGTTACCTCCATAAAATCTAGTGGTATATGATGATTGTATGATGTTGGGGATTACCATAGTAGGATCTCATGGTACTTAATTATTATAGGATTCTGAGGATTACCTTCCTACAATTCAATAATAATTAATGAATCTGGGATGTCATGGATTACCTCCCTATGTTCCAATGATACTTGGTGATGTTGGAATTCCAAGTATTTCCTCCCTATGATCCATATATATTCGATGATAATGGGATGTTTGGGATTACCTACCTATTATCTTGAGATATTTTATTATTTTGAGATTCCTTGGATTACGGTAAAATCGAAGAACTATTTCATGAAAATGTAACTAAAAATGGATGACCATGTGGCATCAAGTATGCCTCCATGTATGCTAGAGCCTGTTGATTAGATGACAAGGACTTGGATGCTATGGTGGGGAGACTATACCCTCATGATCATTTTGAATCATTATAGTATAAAAGTAAATAGTATAAAGAATATAATAAATGAAATGTGGAAGCATAGACCATATTGATATAATTAACATGCATAAATAGATTAAATATTATATAAAAAATTAATATCATGTCATGATGCTATGAAGAAATGGGGAGTATATGAAATAAAGAGGTATAGTTCTATACAACAAGCTGAATAAAATGAAAAAAGACCAAAATATATCTCTACTCGAATCATGAGAATATGTTTGGTCCTCTGATCTATTACTCAATCCTATAATAGAAATAATATGGAATCTAATTATGGAATCCTCTATTTATCCATAGCTGTATCTATAATATTTGTTTGGGTACCAATTGGCTGCCTGAATTGGGTATCAGATATTATTATTAGTAAACTTCTAATGGTGTCTAGTATGATTGAGTAAGTTCATATAGAATGGGCAATGTGAATTTATAAAAAGAAAGAAGGAAATAATAAACTAGTCTGCTCTGATTCCAATGGGAGACTAGGTTGACACTACCTTCTTCGGCCAAGATAGGGATATCATTGAACATGTGACCATATAAATATATAAATATGTATATATATATATATATGTGTGTGTGTGTGTGTGTAGACATGTATGAATATATATATAGTTTATATAAGTATTGACATGTATACCCATATATAAATATTCTAATAGTAGGAAGGACCTGAGGAATTACTCAAAAATTCATGGATAGTCATATGAATCTCATATAGTGATAATGGATTACATGCCCATGTATCATAAATCATATTGGTCACCCTGTCCAAATATCACAAGTTTGTGGGATTACATGTCTGAGTATCAAAAATATATGGAATTCCATGCCATAGTATAATGAATATATTGGATTATTTTCTCAAGTTTCATGAATCATATGGGTCTCCATGTCCAAATCTCTCATGTATATGGGACTCTATACCAAAATATCACAATCTCATGGGATGTCATGCCTAAGTATCACATGCACACGAGATTCCATGCTCATGCATTAGAGATATATTACAAGCTTTCTACTCTTTAATACAATCCATGGTATGATTTACAAATCATTAACATCTTATTTAATAAAATGAATGACCAATGATTATATGAGGGTCGCGTTAAGTGGTCATACCACTCACGTTACATTAATTTTCCATAATCCATAGTGGAAACCAACCCCACTTAGATGGTGGGTTGTCCATTTTAATAATTAATATACCAAATCTAAATGAGAAAACCCAAAGGGGTGGGACATATCAAGGTGGGAACCCTCTGACTATAAAAAAGGGTATACAAGGAAACTATAACATGACTAAAAATTTAGAATAATGGAATTTCATAATTTTAAGAAAAATATGTATGTTTTTTCATTCAAAATAATGGTTTGTGTTATTAAACAAATCAGCATTAGGGATAATTTTCTATTCCACCTTTTTTATCTTGGCAGTACAACCATTGTCTATTTTCATCCTTTAATTCGATCTAAAATAGGAGAAATTGATGAAATCAAAAAACACCCTAAAAATATGGTGTCTTATCTCACACAAAAAATATCCCTGATAATATATAGATATACCAAGAAATAAAGGTAGAGTATTGAATCTATTACTATTAGTTATCCCACACAACTTATAAGGGAAGAATCTAGAATCAGGTAGAGATCCATGATCAAATCCTAGGTCAGAGAATGGTGGAGAATTCCAACATCTAGAAGAGGAGTTGCATATGAGTTATGAGGAAAAATAAGAAAGAAACCTAAAATGGGAAAAGTGAGAAAAGGAAATTACATGCCCTTTTATGAGTCACATGATTTGTCCACATGGTTTTCAGAACCAAAATACTAAACAATGTGGTGCAACTAGTTAAGTGGGACTAAGAATAAATCCTTGAGTGAATATTTTTGGAAAACCATGTGACCCCCTTTGACACACTAGATCACCATTTATGATCATGTGGCCTAAGGTGAACAGTTTAATCATACTGTTCACCCCACAAAAGTTCACAGAATCACCCACGTGGTTGAGTCACACGATTAGAACTAACACTGCACCAACTGTGCAACTCAGTTTACCTTTCCAAAATATAGAGCGCCAAGCTCTAAATGAGCCATGAATTCTCTTTAACTTCTCATTGGCCTCTTAATCACATCCTTTTAGGGAAATAAAAATATTTCAAAAAACTAAAGGAGAAAACCCTCATTTAAAAATCAGATGTCTTATAATATCCACTACATAAAACAACTCATCCCCATGTTGTACCTCCAATGGTTGTAATGCATCATCTGACCATAGTTCCAAACATTGAGAATGTATGTCAGCCTCTCACTCCCATGTCTCTTCATTTATTCAATTGTGTTTCTATGTAACTCATATCATAGAAACTGACCTACCTCAGAGAGCCTTTGTGTTTCGATCAATAATATTAATGGGGTACTCCTCAAAGAAAGCATAAAATTACAATTCAACCTCTCTATGATCAAAAGTATGTAATGATTCTGAATGGTATTAGTGAAGTAGGGATACATGGAAGATGTTGTTTATGGCCCAGTACAAATAAGTTAATAGTATCTAATAGGATACCATCCTAACTCTCTCTAGGATATCTAAAGGGCCGATATATTATGGTGATAGCTTAACTTGTTTCCAAATACTTCTCTAACCCAGCCTAGGTGAAACATGAAAGAATAACCAAGGTACCACCTCAAACTCTAGAGTATGGTGAGGAAGATTTTCATAACACATCTTCCTAAACTATGTTGTGTCCATATGATTTTAAATAAGTTGTACATACTTTGAAACCCCCTTAATGAAATGAGGACCGAGTAGCTCTGTCTCTCGAATATCTAACCAACACATGAGTGAAAAGAATATTTGACAATAAATAACCTCCTAAGGATCCAATTGGATGGTTTACTGAGAGATATTATTATATTAAAATTAATCAATTTGTATGTTCCTCTATTGGAAACTTTCATAATCAAGGACACATTCTCAAAGCATTCCCTATAATATCTAAATCACACACTCAAATTTCTTTCTAGTCTGTGGGTGAAGGTCTGTGCTCATAAGCACTTATGTACAGAGATCCTTCTATAATCCATACTAGAACTATGACTTGAAAAGAGAATCTCTATCCTATGCGATAGAACATGGAAATCCACGAAAAAAAATATAATCTCACATATATGAATCTTCCCATATTCATCAATTGAGAATTTATCTTAAATAGGAAGTAAATGGGTGACCTCGATCAACTTGTAGATTATTTCCTATACCGCATCACTTCCTCCAAGGGATCTTGGAAATACCATCCTTAAATACATAGTGAAATAATCTCTTTTATACATAAGAATGTTAAGTGGATATAAAATACCAAAAAACCATTGGTGTTCTTCCATCACCTACTGATTGATGGAGCACCATATAACATATCATGAAATCTCTCTCTTTATAATTTTCCACTAGTACTAGTGTTATACATCATGGTTAATCTTGGTGATTCTAGGGTTTACATATAAAAAACATGAGACTCCCACATAAATTCTTGTTTTATGTCTATATGAACTTTGAAATTCCCATGGATACAAATGATCTAATCCTATCTAACAATAAAACCAAGGGTGAATCCTCACCTAAGAAAATCTCATATAGGACCACATCCTCGAGATTAGAAATGTATCTCATCTTTACAAGACCTGATATAGAATATTTCATAACCAAGGATTATAAAACATGATACTCATGAAACTCTTGAACCTCAAGATGCATCTCAGAAAATAGGAAAATAACCTACCTCTCTCCACTGGCCTCCTAAATTGTCTATTTCTAAATATTATGATTCAGAGAATTAGAAAAATAATTTAACTTTCTAGGAATATTGGAAAGCTCAAAATTGAATTACTGTTGGTATTCAACCCACATATTCTTCCTAAGGTTAAATTCATGTTGTGTACTGTTTTATTTGATAATTTTTTGGTCCATGTAAATGAAAAAAGATTCCCCAAATAAATAATTCATTTATCAGTGTAAAATAGAAACCAAAAATACTAGCTCGAGATCATGAATGGGAAATTAAATTCATGATGAATTAGCTTTGGGGATCTGTATGCTACCACATGATCTCCCTATATCAGAACTACTCTTAAATTGATACCTAAGGAATCACAATATACTCTATTACATCTTCCCAAATCTAGAGTAATCAAGATCAATTTTGAATTCAGTGTCAATTTCAACTAGTGAAATGACTTAACACATGATTTGGACCATACAAATAGAACACCCTTTTTATATAAGCTTATTTGAGTCACTTATATGTGTGGAATGTTCTGAATAAAACTCTTATAGTATGAATACATCTTCAAGAAATTCTGAATATATAAAATGTTCTTAGGATGACACTATGAAACTATAAATCTCACCTTCTCTAGGTCAATATGTACTCCGTACTCTAATATTATGTAACTCAGGAAGTGAACCTTGTCGATCTAATAGTGGAATTTGGTGATCTTAGCATATAGATGGTAATATCTCAGTGTTTCTAGTATGATCTAAAGATTTTTAGCATGGTTGTCTCATGTGTGAGAGTACACCATGATATAATCCATGAATACTACCACAATGAATCACAATACCTATGGATAAAATGATTCAGTAGATCCATAAAAACCATCTTCATGTTTGTGAGGCAGAACCACATGACCAAATAATCGTACAAGTTGTATCTTCTTAGAAATTATGTATATTGTATGTATGATGGGCTAATACACTATTCATGGTATAATGTCCAAAAATCACTCTTGGGTAGTACATAATATCTTCAGAGTGGGTCAAATTTGTCATTTATATAAGTTATTTTATACCAATTCATAACTATGAGTAAGTTCAATCAATGGTAATCCATGAAATGCTTGAGGATACCATATACCTTCTAGGAAAAAAGGACATATGAACCCCATGGAGAAGTATCAAGATATATGAAACACTTATCTTTCAAATCCTATATATTTTTCTTGAGTTCTTGGAGTTCATTAGGTTCAATCCTATAAGGATGAATTGACATTGGTTTTTCTCCTAGAACTAGTTTTTTAGTGAACACCACCTCTATCAAAGGAGGTAAACTTGAAATTTAATTAAGAAATATGCCCCTCAAATGATCAACTAGAGGAGATAAATTCATACATCATGTTCCCTTATATCTTAATAAAAGACTAGAAATCTGATCTTTCACTCCTTTTATCCCATGATTCTCTAGTAAAGATTGTCCCACATTGAAATCCCATTCTCCTTTATAAGTATATGTACCACCATCAAGTGATTTAAAGGACACCCTTTAGTGATAGAAATTAATGTGATCACAATAGTTTACTAACTCTCCTATCCTAAGTATGATTTCAAAGCCCATTATCATGAGAGAAAAAAATTCATAATAGTAAATACCTACTTATATTAAGGGGAACCACTTGCACTAAAATACACTCTTTGATCATAACCCCAACTGTGTGTCGAAAATCATTATTAAATTAAATTACTCTAACTCAGGCCAAATAATTCCCATAATTTCTGAATATATGAAATAGTGTAAAGTTCATATATCAAATAAGGTAGATACTAAAGTAGTGGTTACTAGAATACTAACTCAAACTATGGAAGGTTTTGGACTCAACTCCTTAGAAAAAGGTGTTACTGTATAGATATAGCCAGATCTGTAACCCTAAGATACAAACTTGCGACTCTGGGTAGGTCTTCTCTATTATGATTCTATATCTAAAGCATTACTACCTATTCCATATCCACCTATATGTACATATTGACATGTAGTAGTACAAATTCCTACCGGGAAATTTGTTTTTGATCCTTCCCCTAAAGGAGGAGATGATATGGATCCTCTCCCACAATGTAAAGATGGGAAGGTCCTATAAAAACTCTAGAAATTACAAACCATCCACTACCTCATCACTCAAAGGGGTCTCTGGGGAACTAGGGATTCTTATTCCATAGCTCCCTATATGGGTGAAACACCATGCAACTTTGAGTGGGTGTGATCTAACTTTTGTTCCCCCACATAAAGATTCAAAATGTTGATACTTATACTACTTTCAACACTACCCTATCTTGGTTTTTAACATCCCTAGACCACCACATCATCTTACCTTAGGCTCTACTAAGTGATGAGTTCCTGGTTCACTATCTCATAAATGGCAGTCACCTAAAATATATTCATGTGTGATCAGATGGAATACACAAGTTCATCCACAAAATTTTTTTTATCGTCAACTCATCTCCAACATGATGGAAGATAAAGAACATAATATTAGGTAAATGATTAGAATAAACCATTATAAACATTGGTATCTACTTTCAGTTCATAAATTCCTTATCTCAGTCCACTCTTAGTGTCTGAGGGAATAAGTAATCATAAAAGTCTATCTGAAGGTCCGACCCGACCATAACCCGATGATAACCTACCTGAGTGATCAAATATCAGAAATTATTGGCATAATACTTAAGAATATATGTGTAGATATTGAACCTCCTCTCCATAGGCATCCCTAAATACTTTATGATGGATAGAAATTCATTTATTCATGACTCAGCAGCCTATAGACCACCTTCCCTGGAATAGAAAGGAGAGTGTAGCTATAAAAAATATGGTTTCATCTCATCCATAGTTGGGGTAGGCTATAGGGATACCTATATATATTGTACTAGTAATATAAATTCCTCTAGGAATTGAGAATTGTAACCCATATTATGAGTAGTAGGATGAAAAAAGGAACTACAATCGGTAACATAGGTGGCTCAAGGGACACCACTTTTGGAGCATGGTAATCACCACCTTCCTAGAACATGAATCCAGGACATCATGTAAGCATAGCTCTATATTCATTAAATGGATTCCTCATACAAGGTCACACAACATATTGGATGACATATAAAAAAATATGATTGGTACATATAATTCCTATCTAAAATCCACAACTATCTACCTACTCCTATACAAAGGTATAAATGATAAGAAATATCATAATGGACACAAGAGAAACAACCTACTACACACTACTATGGTCGTGCTATGGTCAATGTCTCACATCATATAGAAGTGGTCTTATTGTATGGAGTTTCAATTTGAATGTATAGAGGTAGACACCGTTTATTTTTTAGTTGGAATCCCCATTTAATAGTAACCTTTTAAATTAATCATTTAAATTCATTTGTTTTTTACTCGTTATTAATATATATATATAACACAATACAGTTATATGATTCATCATTCCCATGTTATAAATTCATAAGCTTAAAATGTTGTAATAGGCACATCATGTAACTATGACCAAAACCTTCCATCCAGCATCAGGATACAATATGTCATATGAAATGATCTGATAGGATGAATTTCCATTATAAATTTATATAAGTACATGATTCATAATTTAAAATTATAATTAATGTAATAAAAATATTCTAATGTTTCAACACATGAAACCAATGGTCCATGTCTCAAACAAGGAATAATTGGTTATTTATGGTACCTACATAAAGATATATTGGAAAATTAAATTTATGGTGATGTAAAAGATTTAATTAATCTAATTATTTTATCCATGCAAGAAAAATTATCACATTTCCAAATATAACATTCACCTAACTAGTAATATATAGTATGTAATGAACACAATAACACAAATATGTAATGGAATATGCATTACCTATGAGTCTTGAGTTGCATACTATAATGCTTGGTCAATGTCCCCTTGCCATGACATGATGAAGTAAAGTAGATTCCATACTAATAATATCAATAATAACACCAAAACTCATCTGTTTCATCCAATGGTGAAATCAATTCATCTATAACAATAAAAAAATTATAACAAAAATATCCCATCTTGGGTAATTTTTCTTTTTTCTATACGTGGGTTAGAAAATCCTAGGAACATGATCGTAAGATAATTAGGACACATTCTGAGTCTCCTATTAAATAAATTTAATAGTAATAAATTAGACAAAAGACTATGAGACCACTTTACAATGTCCCAAACCTAGTTCACTCATAATTAACCAAACTCAATTGGCCACATAGTCTCAATAGAGCCTCTGCATATTCTAGATGCACCAACTAGCAGCTGTGGTCCTGGGTAGTATGGTGGGGAGACTATACCTTCATGGTTAGAGTGATTCATAGTACTATAACATTCAATAGTGGGAACAATATAATAAATGAACTACATAAGAATAAACCTCCTAGATATAACAAACGGGAATAAACAGAATTAATTTAATAAAAAAATCAATATTATATCATAATATTGTATAAAAAGGGGGAGTCTATGAAATACATAGATACAATAGTATACAACATTCTTAATAAATTTAAAAAATAGAAAAATATTTCTGAACCTTTATCATGAGAATATGCTCGGTCCACTAATCACATACTATATGCTAGAACATAATGAATGAGGCATCCAATATTGGATGACTCCCTTTATCCCTCTCTACATCAATAATATCTATTTAGGTATCAATTTGCGATCCGAATAGGGTGCAAGATACAATCAGTAAAACACCACCAATGTAGTCCAGTATGATCGAGCTGGTGCATATAAAATGAGAAGTGGTCATCTGTAACAATGAAAAATAAAAAATAATTTTAAATGAGTCGACTCTACTTCCAAAGGGATAAATAGATAACACTACCTACTTTGGTCTAAATTGGGTTATCTTTGAACATGTGACTATATATATATATAGGTTTGTATATATTTTTTTTCTTTACACAGTGAAATATATATCCATTTATATGGATACTAATATAAGATAGAACTTTAGTCATATCTCAAGAATACATGGATACTCGTATGAATCTGGTAGAGTGAAAAAATATTCCATGCTTTTGTATCATGAAACATATTGTTATCCCTAGCCTAATATCAAAATTTTATGGGTTGTAGTGCCTTGGTATTAAATATATTCTGGATTCCATGGTTTTGTATCATGAATTTATGGGATTCCATGCCCAAGTATCTGGAATCATATTGGTCTCCATGCCCTAGTATCACACATATATGGGAAACTATGCCTAATTATGGAAAGTTTGTGAGACTCCATGCCTTTTAATCACATGTACATGGGACACCATGCACGTGTATTATATATACATTACAAGGTGGTCATTCTTTAATATAATCCAAGGGATTATTTTCAAATCATTAAAATTTTACTTAATCATGGTGGATCCATTTTATATGTTTGTATTTCTTGAAATTGTGTAGATTGATTTTTATATTACATGGGTTATATTATTTTTTGGAACATGTTAATAATTATATTCTTAGTTTTTATTTTATGTATGATATTATTATTATTTCCACTTTATTTCATGATAATATGTGGGTATTGTATTTCCACTACACCACGATGGACCCTTACTGCTTATCGGGAGCCTTTGTTATATTTATAGGCACTCTTGAGGTCATGAGACACCATTACTTTGGTCACTATATATTGAAATAGGTTAGGGAATTCTAAATGTTTTCTTTGGCCTATTTTTTATGTCTGACTATTTTGTATTGGTAGATAAGAGAGAGTTCATTTTCAAAACATGATATGGAAATTGTTCCTAAGAGTAGCTGACTCACACACTAGGGAATTATAAGTTACTAGGGGTGAGACTACTATTATTTTTTTTCTTTTATAGTCGGGTTATTTCACTTAGTATAACACATATGATTTTGGGGTTATAATTTTTGGTATTTTTAATCATGTCCCAAAATGGAAATAGGGTGTGTATTAATGCATCATATTAGGTATGTAAGGATGAAATGCTATTTATATACTTTCATATTGTTTCTTATATTTTTTTATTATGGGTGATTATTTAAATTGTCTTCATAAAATTATATATAATTTTACCATATAACTTTATGGTGTAATCATATCTAATTTATTCTTTATATAGTTGGAAATATAAATTTATGATTTCTAGATTTGGTTATGTTATGGCATGAGTTAAATAATATTCCAAATACAAATTATAAAGTTTTTCCATCTATAACCTGTAATCAAAATTTTAATTAATTGAACACAAATTATGAAATGATTTTTGAAAACTAAATTAAATGAAATGACATTGATCGTATATGTATATTACCTTACCTTGAGTATGGGTATATGGTTATTGAGAGACACCATGATTTTTGAGTATTTATTTACTGATGGATAGAGAATTGTAGAATGTTATAATTGTTATTTCATTCCTTAAATAGAGATATTGATAGTTGTTATATTGATGTGTTATATAGTGTTTCTTAGGAATTATAGTGGGATAACACAATGACATCCATCAATAGAGTACCGATAAGGTAGTGATGAGAACACCCCATCGGTGGTTGGTTCAGATCCTCCAATAACAATGTGTTTAGTAGAGGATTTTTAGCTTTGAGATATATTGAGAAGAGTTATACAATTTATAGAGAGAGATAGAGGCCCCTATAGATATGCCTATAATGACTGGTCTGTTATGAGATTTTCTGATGTGTCATCCTTCATTATTCATTGAGGTGGGTGGTCTTAAGCTAGATGAGTTATGGATTTAGTTCTTCTCAATGATTTTTAACCACCATGAGACACCCCCATAAAAGTGAGTGAATGTGGAAACTTATATTCTTTGAGTTCCAGTGAAGTAGTGGTGGGATGTACGAGTTCAATAATTCTAACAGATGGGATTATTATAGAAGGACTTCCCAACCCATTTCTTTGACAATTTAATCTTGGATTCCTAGATGAAAAACTGGGCTATGGAGTTTATGCACCTCATAAAAGGAGGTATGTTAGTGATGGATTATGGTGACCTATTTTGAGAATTTCCAAATTTTCCCATGATGATGGTTAGGGATGAGATGGCTATGTTGAGAATATTTGAGGTTGTCATGTATTATATGGTCTAATTTTATGTCAATTTGTTTCACATTCAATTTTTATAGAGGTTCTTCTCAAGAAATTATTATAAAGGGTAACTTAAGAGAAGGTCAATGATTCGGGTAGATGGATTATACCATTGGATCGATAGTTAGACTTTAGGTAATAGAAAGAATAGTTTCAATTGTTCAAGTAATTATTCTAGTGGAAAGGGTATTTAGGGCGTCTATTTATCTATTCCTCCTTTGGGATGTTGTATTATTTATAGAAATCATTTTGGTAAGACTAGACACATTTGACCATATTATGATCAACCATCGATTGTGTATAGATCATGTTGTAAGATTAGAAACCTATTTTTTTTTTGTAGTTCCCCATAGTTACCTAGTTACATGGATTAGAGAAGTTACTAGTTCCAAAGTGGGATTATCCTCCCCATGGTAGGTTGGAAGTTAGGACTCTTTTGGCCATTTATATTGATGTAATGGTTTTGGTGCCTAGGGGAAAGGGTGGAAATTACAGTAGAGTGGTGCTTCACTAATTACAAAGATATGATATTAGGGCCAAGGAATAAGCCAATTACATTCCATTCAACTCACTCTTATTGACCAGTAGATTAGTCTATCTACAGTTCAATATAATATTTTTTTATATACACCATTAGTGGATACCATAGTTGAGACAATAGTATCCTACGCATTGATATAGACTCAGTTTTTTGATGTATTCGGGCTATCCAATAAGTACTCCCAAAGAGTAATGTCAATCAACACAACATTAGTAGTGTAATCGAAGGGAATTACCCATTTTAGGGAATGATCCCTTGTGATTTATGGTTATAGAGTCCTCTTGGATTAATTTTTATTAGAGATAATGGGTATTGATTTGATTTTTGGTATTTATCAGTTAGTACCAAATGGATCCCACATTGGTTTTTATCATTGACATGTATCTTTCACATCTATTTAGGGTGATAATTTTGTCTATTCCTGATAATGAGATCTGTATCTGGGTTAAGTAGGACCAGTTTATCTACAACTATACAAAATTAAAGCTCCATTTAATATCCATATATTTGATAATGGGGAGACACATTAGAGAGTTTTTCCTATAATGGTTGATCCGTTCAAAGATTTTTTTTCCTTATAATTTGATGGGGTTTCCATAGGGTAAGTGTTCCAGTTTACCATAATGCTCAAACTAGGTGCAGAATCTATTTTGATTCTACCTTATTAGATGGATTTTATGTTGCTACATTAACTAATGTATCCGTTTAATGACATGGTGGAAAATATATTCATCTGGATGTGTATATCTAATTTTGGTGCTTCAGTTATTTTCACCAAGAATGTGTATAGATATTTGAGGTAGTGTGTAAAATTTCAGAAGATAAAGATAGATATATTTTAGTATCGATGTCCACTTTAACATATTAAATTTCAATTTTATAATTTTAGATTATCCAATGTTTTCTCTAATGTTAATTTGATATCAGGTTATCACCAACTAAGGGTGAGACCTTCTATCATAACACAAAATTACTTTACAGAACACTTGGTCTATAAGTGTAATTCATAATTTAATTCAAAAAATGAACATGAAAATTGTATTTATATCCCTAAATAATCTGGTCTTGATCCATATATTGAAACCTTTATAGTCATTTTTTTGATGAAATTATCATGTAATCCAGGTCGAGAAAAGAGCACACGTGACATATAATGTTTTTTTAAGTCACACATTAAGAGTATCAAATATAATTTTAACTCTCAAAGTGTATTTTTTGGATTGAAAATCTATACTTATTGGGGCATATTGAACCTATTTCCAATGTGTCAGTATCCCTATATAAGGCCAACATAGCATGTCATGAGAGAGATCAATTTTTTTGTATTCATGAAATTTTACAGTTTTCAACCGATTATGAGTTTCTTATTTGGGTCTTATCTTGATTGGTAGAGATGATGATTGTCCAGACCAAGAAAGATGTGAACTTTTTTTGGTCTTACACTTGTGATAGAACTTTTCAAGAGTGAAAGATGAGAATGACTAAGGTCGTGTGAGAGGAATTTATTCAATAAAGACGTGAACTTTATTTGTCCAAGAAGCTAAGGTCGCATGAGAGGAATTTCAAAACGCATAACATTGAGCTATATGTAGTAATACATGCATTTAGATATTTGTGGTATTACCAATTAGGTGACATATTCATTGTGTATAAAATCCACAAGATCTTAAGGAACATTTTTTACCAATGGGACATGAACCTTCAATAGATAAGGTTGGTTGAGTAATTATAGGCCAATGAGTTTGAGCTAGTATAAACCCCTGGTAAGGTAAAGTAGTTGAAGATACTTTGAGCAAAAATATGTAGGCTTTGGTAGTCCATTACTCAATTAGTAATTTTTAGATGATAACCTTTTTTCTACGATTCATATAGACATCTAGCGGTACCAGGGTCAAATGAAACATTCTTTTTTATCTTTCATGTCTTCACTCATTCGTAGGGTGAATAAGATTCAGCTATGAGATTCCAATTTTCTCATTATGATACACTTAATAAATGACAGGATTCCCCGACTAGACCATTCTCTTGATATTGATGAGATCCTATATGTCTAAGGCTATATCACAATTACCATGAACATACATGAGGAGATGATGAGGGAGTCATATTCATAGAGATGAATGGTGAACCCATGTTTTATAAAGGTGTATTGGGACATGCATAGGAAACATTTTTGACCTAGGATTAATAGGTACATAGAGGGTTTCTTCACATAGTGCTTCACTTGTCAACTAGTTAAGCCTAATCACTAGTGGTTCCTTGGTCTTCCATAACCACTCTCCATTCCCAATTGGAAATGGGATGATGTTACCATGGATTTCATGAAGTTGTTACCAAGGAAAACCTAATGTAGCAACATTGAATGGGTAATCTTGGTTAATTTATCTAAAGTAGCTCAATTCATACTAATCTAGAATACCATTTTAGTGTATGAGATTAGTTGACTTTATATAAGGGACGTGGGGTGTTTAAATGGGTTTCCTCACAGTCTTGAATTTGATAGGTATTCCCATTTACATCATATTTCTAGTTTATATTTCGAAATCCATGAGGTATGAAGGTTAATTTGAGTACATCCTAACATCTAGAGATCAATGGATGGTTTTAGAAAAATATTCAGATTTTAAAGGACAAGATGAGAGAATGTGTCCCAAACATTGGAACTTGACATTAATGGACATCAATGAAAACAATGTATATCAAGAATCAATTTTAGTTGGGTTAATTTCAATCCTTATTTGGAATGACTTATCCTTTTATCTTGTGTTGGTTATAGTTAGACGAGTCGTCGATGATTGGTTGGGCCTTGTGAAGGAGGCCTCAGACCATATCAATTTGATCATGAATTTTATGGTGGTTTCAAATATTAAGTAATGGTAATATGCTAGCCAGTGAAATAGAGATTTGGAGTTTGAGGTGGGATATTGGGTATTTTTATAAGTGCCTTTTTGATTGGGATATCATCATGTTTATAAATAAGGTAAGATAACATCTTTTTATATAGAGTCGTATGAGATAGTGGATAGAGTTAGTACAATGGAATAATAATTGGATATCCCTTAGTGTTTTTGTACTATGAATGATGGTTTCCAACTTTCACCGCTTCATTAGTACTATCCTGATTGATATCACATAATCGATGCTGATGATATTGATCTCAATGAAAATTAATATTTTGAATAGAATGTAGTTTGTATAGTGGATCATATTTAGAAGGATTTTTATAGAATGAAGGTTCATCTGGTTTGAGTGTAGTGAAATAATATTTGTATCTTAGAGGATATATGGGAGTGAGAGTCAAATATGTTCACTAAATGGATTGATTCATTCATTGGTGATTCATAGTGATGTTTAGGAGTGCAAATTAAGGATAAACTACTATATGGAAGGTAGGTTGTAAAACTCTGAACCTTCTTGAAGTGTGTTTAAAAAAAATCCAAATCCCATTTATTTTCCTTGGTATTTTTTAAATATGATGTGATTACGAGGGTTAGATTTTTATCAGTGGTGTTTTAGCGATTGGAGACCTAAAAGTGAGAAAAATAGTGTTTCAATCTTGGGTGCATGGTTAGTGTTACCCATGCACCCAACTATGTTGAAGGAAAAATTTTGGGTAAAATTTCCCTCACCCTTGTGAAATATCATGGGAAACTATTAAAATTCTATAGTTCATATTAGAAGTGTTTTTGATGATTGGTTCATGGTTTACTAAACCATGAGAGAAAAACATAATGGGGTAGTTCCTAAAAGAGTGGGAATCAAACATTTGGTACATGGTTTGTAATATAGTGTGTCCAAACAAAGAAATCTTCCCATTGTCTTAAAATGAATAAATTTACAAAAATTCCTTTTGGACTTTTATTATTATAGTGACCCCAACCCTAGAAGCCCAAACCTGGTGCTTTGTACCATTAAATTGGCATAAGATATAAGAAAATAATTTCCCAAAGGACTAAATTTTTTTATAGTCTTGGTAAAATAGATAAATATAAAATTATTGTTTTACAATTTCAATACAAAAATTACAACGTATTCTTTTTTGAAAAAATAACTTCATTCCATCTAGCGTATACCTGTATATCAGTCATAGCAAACTTCATGGACCCATGATTAAGGGAAACAAAATAAGGGTGGTTCAAATGATATGTAATGGTTATGTACAGTGGAAGAAATAATGAATTAATGATCATAATAAATATAGAAATGTAATTAACTAAACCCACATTCTTTTTATTTAATAAACTGGGGGAAAAATATATAAATAACATGGAAATGTAAATATATGAAAACATATTACATTTAAATAACATGAATATCATTATAAGATAATTTAGAATTAATATATAAAGGTAAATAACTAAAAAATCATGATATTTAATCAATAAATTAATAATGAAATGAATCCATATATTTTTTCATAATGAAAATATTTTGGATAGTAATGACTAGATAATAAATAAAGGAAATGCCTAAATTTTGGATTCCATGTTTCTAAGATATATGAAACCTTTTCCATCAACAACATTTATAAAAAGGTTTAAAACATACTGGGTATAAACCCATTTAGTTGAGGAATGAAAATTGATCCATCCCATGAGAGAACTGATGCATTGAGGGTATTACTTTTAACAGCCCCCAAACCATATCATATCAGTCCAAATAATTCCTCATATATCATATAATTTTTTTAATTCATAAGCAACATTCCTTATCTAATATCTGTATTGAGTATTGGATATGGATTAACCAATATTTTCCCAGTTAATCAAATAACATTCAATGTAAACACTGGATGTCAAAATAGAATTTGGATTTTTAAATAATCATATCCATGATAAATTAAATGGATATTTAGGGGTAATATAATGTTCAATTATCATAGGGAAGTGACTAAATCAAGGGGAAGTTAATAACTAAGAAAATTATTCAAGGAAGTGTTTGTCAATATTAGCCCAGGTAAAAATAATTATAAGCAATCCAAATGAAGAATAAGGATGGTATTAATAAAATTTATACCCATTAGAGTTGTAATAAGGGTTTTTGTTTTTTATAAAATAAAAAAAATATCTTTAAAAACATTCATGAGGAAAATATCCTTTTCATTTTAAAAATATCTTTTTAAAACATAAAACAATTTGAAAATCTATTTCTTTTGAAAATAATATTTTTTAAAAAAATTCTTTATATATACCCTTGTAACATTTAAATGGGAGCTTCAAAGAAATTATGGTGGGTAATTTCTTATATGCTATATAGGGTAAAAAAGAATATTTCTTTTTCATCGTAAAAAGGTTAGATAATATTCTTTTTTGGAAGATGGAAATAATATTACTTTCCAGAAATTTGGAAAAGATATTAAATTTGTAAAGATTTCATTAATAAATAATTTTTGAAACTTTAAAAAAAATAGAAACATTTTTTATAAAATAGGTTATTTATAATAAACCATGTTTTCTGCCCTAAGAGATAAATGATGTCTGGTTTTCTAAAAAACAATTTTCTAAAACATTTTAATTACCAAAGAGTAAAAAAATGGCACTATTTTTTGAAAATAATCATGAATAACTATATGAGAATAAAATTAAAGGTTTTATTAAATAATGATCAAATAATTTCCTTCAATGTAAATTCATGTGTAAAAAATCCAGAATTAAATGATATTTTGATCTAAACCCTTTAAATCATCATAAAATTGATGTAAGACTATACCAATATATTAATTATGTGTATAAACTATAAATCCACATAAAAAAGGTTAAATAAAATTATATATATTTGAAACTAGTTTCAATCATAATCTTATAATATTAATGAAAATGAGGAAGTAATGAAACCCATTGAAAAGGAATTCAATTATTAAATTATTTACCACTTCGTAACTTTTAATTCAAATACCTTTATATTAAAAAAATCAAATTAAAACAAAACAATAACATGTAAATTTATGTATTCATGATTTTGAATGTCAATGTCAACTATATACACCATATAAAAGTGATTATGTGCACAAAATTACAAGATGCCACAATGAAATTAAATTGTGATGAAATCCCCTACCTCATGCTTTACATTTGTTCATACAAGAATTAACAATATTTATAGTGGTTTTAATAAGTTTATTAACTTATTATATAATAATATTAATATTTATGATATCATATATTATTATTTTACAACATATTATCACTTGTACATTAATAATTGCTCATTATTTTCATTATTTATGGTATTAATTGCCTTCTTTTTCAAGTATGTTTTGACTTGTTATTTTTTTGATACTCTTACTTAGATAATGATTTCATAATATCCAAAATTGAAAACCTGATGTATATATAATATATATTTATTATATATTTATTTAGTGTAATCCAAAAAATTCAGTTATATGAAATAAAATACACCGGTCATGGACACGGTAGGTCATATGTATGCATGAACATTGTCTCCACTTTCTTATTGTATTGAATGAAATAAAATAAAATAATATACTTATATATTTGAATATATTATTATTAAATTATCATTTATGACATATATAGGATATATATTTTTTAAAACCACCATTAATACATTCCATGTATTCCTGAAAGATTCACAATGCTTTGCAAGGTGGTAGTCTGCTGTACACATGAGCGATGTTATCATATTCCCAAAAAATGAAAATAATGAAGGTATGTATGATATAATAATTAAATTGGAATAATAATATCATATATATCATATATATATATATATATATACATAAATTATAAATCCATAATTATTCCCAAACATTAATGCAGATAATGAAAACATGAACAACATTGGTTCTCGACACGGCAGTCTTCCATACAAATGAACGGTGATTTTTTATCCCATTTGATGGAATTGTGTGATATTTTAGGTCATACCATTGGTATAAAATATTTCAGTATATTAAATATTATGATGTTATTTAATGAAAATTTAATCAAAAGAATATAAGTAGGTGGATAATGAAATTAAAAAAAGCTTTTAGAAGAACATTACCTCTTCTTTGGGAGTCCTCCTAATATTTTCACTAATTCCTTCTTATGTTGGATTTAATCCACATATATGGACTATATTATAATTTTGGGGGATTTTTATAGTGATTTGGGAAGGTATTGGATGATTCAAAGTGTTTTTAATGTGTGAAGTGAAGAGGAGAGGGGTGTCATTTTATAAGTGGGGTGGGTGGCACAATTGTAATTTTTTAAAAAAGTGAATTCCTCCCATGTTTCATCCATGTAATAAATCCCCTATAAGTTTCCATAATATATAATATAAGTTAAAAGGACTAAATATTTCAATAAAATGGGTTTCTTATTGGGTTGTAGGCCATTTGTCCCCTTGAGATTAAATTCTAGTCCCTTGGTAAACTTGTTTTTCTCTTAATCATTGTAATTAATATTAACTACTTTCACTAATAATTTTGATAGAAAATTTGTTTAAACCTCATTATATATTTTAAATTATTATGACTCCAAATATGGAATCCATTTTTCAAAATTCAATTTAAAAAATTTTCAACAATTAATTTGAAATGAATCTTGTTGACTGGATGAGAAAGGAGATTTTTATAGTGAAAATGTTCATAATCATACTATGTTTTTATATCTAAATTAAATATAAAAATTATTCCACTGACCTAAATTGGATTATTATATATATTATTTAAATATATTTACTTTAAACCTGATTTAGAAAATAATTTATCCTTATATATTATTTTGATGAAAATGCAGCTTTCAATTAAAATTCTGTTTTTTTCGCTATTCAAAAAAAATTAAACTTATTAGAAAAGTACCAAAAATTCACCCTAAACTAATTTTGATATAATTATTTTAAAATATATATATATTTTTAAAATAAAATTTAAAAAAATTTAAAAATGTACTTTTAAAAAAATGCACCTTAAAAGGTGGAAAACTATCTTTAGAAAAATATTAGTTCTATGCTTAAAATTGAATTTTTTGTTATATTATTACTATAAAATATATTGGATGAATGTAAAAAAATTACAAATATTTAATATGTAAATTTATTTAATATAATCCAATAATATTAATTAATTTAATTTAATACGATAAATTTTCCTTGGTGTATAAAAATAGTTCTTAAAACAAATCCTTTATTATTCAATTTGTTTTTATATTTGTTTCTAATTAATTGGTAACCAATGAATTCAACCATATGTTTTCATAAGTATGTTAGCTCTATTTCTAAATAGAAATTCAATTTCTAGGAGGTAATATTCATTTTAAATAATAACATTAATAGTATTCAGTAAAACAAGGTCCTGTGTGTAACACAAGTTATCGAAGAAACTCATTGTTTCATGCAACAAAAGGTAACTCAGTATTGCATGCATTGAAATAAATAGAATATATTGAATATATCATAATGTATTTTGATTTTATTATGTTATTTATTCTTTGTGTTTCATGTCATAAAATCTATCAGATATGATATTAATATTTTAAAATTTCGAGGTGTTACATTCTCTCCAACATAAATAAATTATTTCCTCATAATTGAATCATGATATTGATATTTAATGGTTTTATATTTCAGAATTTTATTGTTAAAATCCCACATCATAAAATAGATAATAAAATATACTCATAATAAGATATATACAGAAGTATGAAGGTCATCTAGAATAACACATGATTATTATTCTATAAAGGAGAACATCAGTTGGAGGTGAAGATATGGACATGGAGAAAAAACATAAGTATTCATGAGTGATTGAGTTTGTTGATAAAAAACAAGTGACTGATCATTATAAAATTGAGGTGTATAAAAACCTAGATATAATAATATAGGAAAGGTAATATAAATAATCAGAACTTATGGTAATATGATAACATTTTATTTCAAGATCCTTTTTTCTAAAGTTGAAGAATTCTTTTACTATCTGAGAATATAAGGAAATATAATTACTTTCTATGTTTCTATTTTATAGGAACATTATCATACTTTGATTTATATTCAATAAATTTCTAATTCATCACTTATTCCATGAAATAAATATCCCAAAATGAATTTTTTATACCGAGAGAACTAAAATTCAATTTTAACAGATCTTGAGATCCTTGATAGAGTAATAGGTATTTCCATTAATATCAAAATATTTTCCAAAACAAATATATTCAATTCATTAATATATAAACCTTAAAAGTAATACTACTAGTTCATTATTAATATTTTAAATCAAATTGTTCAACTAAAAACAATGAGCAATTAACTAATACATCGCATAGGCCAGTGGTAAGAAGGAAACACCTATCATCATTTGATCATGGGTTAAATCCCCACAACCTTGTAATATGTGATGGGTTTTCACAATTCTTTTCGGTTGTAATATATTAATATAATTTCTTTAAAATGGAAAAAATATTATGTACATCCTTGAGATAATGTTAATAATTAATTAACCTTTTTAAAAATGTTTTCAATATAAATTTTTCATTTTATATTTATTTATAAATTCTAATAATCCTATTAGATTATTATTATAATGTGATTAAGGATAATAACAACCCTAATGATTATTAATACCTTTAATATATTATATATATAATTTAATTTAATTAATCCATAAATAACTCTTCCACTATAACATATTATTTATAGAAATTTCTCCCAAAATATCATTAATCTTTTGACATTCCTACCACACACATTTCTAGAAGGTGTTTCTAAGATATTAATCTTATTATCAACCTTGAAATAATCACCATTATAGTGTTTATAACTATTAATTCAATGAATAAATATATTGTTATTAAATTTAAAATAATCCATAGAGGTCTCATGAATCTTGTAATAAGAATACTATCGGTAAAAAACATCAATAATTTATTAATTTAATAAAAATAAATAAGCACTTCATACATTTTATTTCCACTTAGGTCCTTAAATTTATTAGGTGATACCCTCTAGAAGATGGAATTGACTCGGGTAGTTCTCAGGTTACCCATATCTAAGGAAACGAACTATAAAGGGATCATCATGATGAGATTTATATCTTTCTATAATACTCTTCACTTTTCCTAATCAATTATTCGCATTATTCCCTTATTTTACACGCATAAAACATTTCCACATTCCATTGATATTATTTTGTAGTTTTATCCTTACACATTTCTTACATGATGGGAATAAAGATTTCTTTTCTCCATGGTCACCACCAGTGGAGCGCTTAGAAAAATCTATCCTTATCTTATATGGTGAGTCTGGGAGTTGGTTAAGGTATATGTTGTTAATCATATTTTAGGAAAAATGATATACATGAATATGATATCATTCACAATTGTAAACTTACAATTTGGTTTCTCATTATTTCCACCTTTTCTATTATTTTCAATGTTAACATGATTCTTGCGGGTTCTATCCATTAACTAAAACCTGAAATCATAGTGTGAGAACAATAATCATGGTGAGAAGAAAATAAAATAATTTCTATGATTTCTACATACTAACACATTATTTTCATTATAAGTCACCTTAGGTTTTACCTAGGTCATTCATTGTCATTATCCATTCAGACCATTCATCATGGAATGTATTAAAAATGTGAATTATCCAAAGCATATCCCTTGGGAGTTTCAAACAAGGTGTGCAATAAGGAAAATTTTTATGTATCAAGTGACGATCAGGTCTATCCCAATACACCGTATTCAGATTAATTACTCTTAATTATATCCTTACTAGTACCACATCCACTTTTAGCATCCCAAAAAGGATACATTTCTAGAAAAGACCATATAAACTCTATTTTACCAAACTTTAGAATTTTATTCTATAATTATCCTCAAATTATATCTGAGGTTTATGTCCTCTAATCTATGTTTTCCTAATTACAGTTCCTAACGTTTCTACTAAAACTAATCTGATACCAATTGTAGTGACCACAACCCCATCAGCTAGGAGTTGGTGCCTACTAACATTACATTGGAATACAAAATAAGAAAATTGAATCACAAAAGACCGAATTGTTTACTAGTCTTGGTAAATTATACACCTACACGAGTGTTGTATTATAGTTGAAATACATAAATTAAAACGTTATTTATTTTTTTGAAAATATAAATCCATTCCATCTAGTGTATCCCTGCATATCAGTTATAGTAAATTATATGGAATTCAGAGGAAAGTAAATAAAATAAGGGTGAGATCAAATGACCAGTAAGGGTTAAGTATAGTTAAATCATTAATTAATCAATTATCATAATCATGATCAATATTTAAAGGCAAATAACTGAACACACATTCAATGTAATTAATAAAATAGGACGAAAATGTTGAAATAGTATTGAAAGCTAAACAGATAAAAACAAATTCCATTTAAATAACATGAATATCATGATAAGATAAGTCAGTATCAATATGTAAATAAAAATCACTAAAAACATATTACATTTAATCAATAAACTAATAATAAAATGCATCCACTTTATTTCATAGTGAAAATTTTCTGGATAGTAATAATTTTGTAGTAAATGAGGGAAATGCATAAATATTGGATTTCATGTTTCCCAGGAACATTGTACCTTTTCCATCAATACATTTCATAAGATGGTTTAAAGAATACCGGGTAAAAACCCATTAAGCTGAGGCTAGCCAACTAATTCCTTCTATGAGACTAATGATGCAATAAGGGGATTACATTAAATGGTCCCCAACCCATGTCATATCTATCCAAATCATTCATCATATAAAAAATAATTTATTTAATTCAGAAACAATGTGACTCATCAAGTATCTTTATTGGGTATAAGATAAAAATTTGTCCATATTTCCCTAGTTAATAAAAAAACATTCAACAAAAACATCATATTTAAAAAATCTATATGGTTTTGGAAATAATCATATCCATGATAAATTATATGGGTATTTTGGAAAATTTAATGTTCAATGATCACAAGGCATGAATAACTCAAAGGGACGTTAATGACTAAGAAAATGATTGAAGGAATTGTATGTCAATAATAACCTTTCATAGAATAATCTAAATAAATCCATAGAAAAAATAATGATGGTATCAATGAAATATATACCCATTGGATTAAGGATAATTGTTTTTTGGTTGATAAAATAAGAAAATATATTTAAAAACATTCTTCAAGAAAATAATATTTTCATTTTTAAAATCACTTTTTAAAACACAAAACATTTTGAAAATACTTTTCGTTGAAAATAATATTTAGAAAAAATATTTTAAAAAAAAATTATTTTTAAACTAGTGAATTAAATTTCAATGTAATGATAGTGGGTTATCCCTTACATGGAGTACAAGGTAAAAAAGAACATTTTTTTCATAATAAAAAGTTTATAAAAGTTCTTTGTTCAGAAAAAACAAGAATATTCATTTCAATAAATTTGGAAAAAAGGAAAAAAATTGATAAAACTTATTTAATAAATCATTTTTAAAATGTTAACAATTTTTTTGAAAACATTTTTAGAAAACATGTTTTTTAGAAGAAAACAAGTCTTCCGACCTAAGAGAGAAATGAAGTTGGGTTTTCTTATTAACATTTTATAAATGATTATATGTTATAAAGAGTAAATAAGTACTATAACTTAAATATAATAATGAATAACCATAATAGAATAAAATTAAATGGTTTACTAAAAAAATTTCATATAATTTTGATTAATATAAACTCTAGTGTAAACAATCCCGAATAAATTTAAATTGTAAATTAAACCCTTGCAAAGATCATAATGCGATAGTGAGAATAAACTAATGAATAAATTAATTGTATCAACTATAAATCCACATATAAAACTATAAATAACATAATATATTTTCTAAATTCACTACACATAAAATTATAATATTAATGAAAACTAGGAAGTAATATAACCAAATGAAAAGAAATTGGGATATTAAATTTTTTAATACTTGGTAAATTCTAATTCAATTACAATTGAATAAAAGAATTAAAATTTAAACATAAAATAATATCAATAATTAATTATTCATTATATTACATGTAAATGGAAACTATATACTGCATATAAATGTTATTAGGATTATAAAATTACAATATGCCTCAATGAAATGAAATTTAGACGAGATCTCTTACCCCGTGCTTTCCTTTTTATATTACATGATTTAAGATACTAAATAGTGGTTTTAAAAAAATTATTAACTTATTAAAAACCATATTAATATTTATGATATCATATATGATTCTTTTATAATATCTTGTCACTAATTCATTAATAATATCTCATTATTTTCATTGTTTCTAGTTTTAATTGCCTTTTTTTTGAGTATGTATTGACTTGTTATTTTTTGTTCCTCTTATATCAATAATGTTTTCATAATATCAATATATTATAACATGATTTAAATATAAAATATAATATTTAGTTAGAGTAATCCATACAACTTGGTTATAGGAAATGAAATACATTATTAATGGAGACTGTAGGTCATAAGAACCGATGAACATTGTTTCCATTTTCATATCATTTTGAAAGAAAGAAAAGTAAATTATATATATAAATTATTATTATTGTATAATTTTAATGTAATATATATCATATATATTTATTAAACTCATCCTTAATACATTCCGTGTAAATCGTTAAATAATCACATCACTTCATGAGGCGGTAGTATACCGTACACCCAAGCAAAGTTGTCATTTCCCAAAAAATGAAAGAATAATGTTAAGTGTTATATAATAATTCAAGAATCATAATAAAATCTTAAATAACATAAATATCATATATTAACTATAAATACATTATTATTCCCAACCTTGAAAGGTGGTAATTGAAAATTGAATGGCATCGGTTCGCGAGGTGGTAGTCTGAAGTAGACACATAAAATGATTTTGTAAACCATTTGATGAAAGTGTGTGAAGATGTAGGTATAATAAGTGACCTAACAAAATATAAGTATTTTTAAGATACTTTTTTTATTATATTTTCATTTCAAAATGTTAATTTACGGTGGTCGAGAAGAAATAATGTAAAAACGCTTATAGAATAACTTTACCGATTCTTTGGGTATGCTCTTTAGATTTGTAATAATTCATTCCTATATTGGATTTCTAGGAAATATAAGGCTCATATGGTGAGGGTAAGGATATTGGTGAGTATTATTTTATTGACTAGAAGATACATTGGGGTTTGAATGTTTGAAGTTAAGAGGAGGGGTGACCTTTTATAACTGGGGTGAGTGGACCACCTGTAATTTTTTAGAAAGAGTGAATTCCACACACATTTTATTTCTATAAAAAGGTCCCAATTGTAAAGACCTGTAAAATTCAAAGGAAATTTTTTCTTAATTTTTTTTGGGATTTTACAAGAACGAAGTTTCTAATGGTACCTGATTTCGAGGCCCCGTGTGCCCGGAATCATTTTTCAAAGTTTAGCTCGGGTACGTTCAGTGAACGAACGAGCGGGTTTTCCTAACTTTTGAACCGGTGCTCAGAATCGAATTCTGAGGGCACCGATGGAATCGCAGCACCGATAATTGCTTAGAAACACCTTTTCCGGAGTTGCGTTTGCTGGGGTGTGGTTTTTAAATTTTTGGGTTAAGTAAAGGAATAAAATAAAAGTGGTGCAACCAATTTTATTTTATTTTGTTTAACCTAAACTAAGTGGATGAAGTGGGACCCACAATATCATACCCACTAGGTAGGATATTTGTGAGGTGGGGCCCACACAAGCATCACCATTTCTTTTATTCCTAAAACCCCTCCTTTAATAAGGTAACACACCTGCACCCCACTTTTTTATTGGAAGTTAAATCCTGCGTTAAAACTTAGTATGAAACGCCTCTATTAATTTGGCGGTTTAAACGTTTCAATTAATTCAATTAATTGGTTGTTTCAATTTTTGAATTTCAAAGAGGTTGGCTTGTGTGTTAATAAAAAAAAGACAAGTCTTATTTTATTAAGGGGTTTTCGTTGTGCGTGAAGGCTTGGGAGTTTTTGCTCATGTTCTTGAAGTTCTTCTTCCTCGACTAAGAACACGAAGAACGCCAACCTCCAACGACAGACGATGGTGAGAGACGCATTCCTCGGAGATTGACGACCCGATGCTCATCCTTTCGTTCCTTCTTCCCACGTCAAAGGAAGGGAGACACCGTTCCTCCTCAGACGATCTCCATCAACGTGTACGGAACCATCTTCCGCGACGTTCAATTCCGTGACGAGCCTCCGTTCAACTACGCTCGAGGTAGGGGATTATTTTTAATTGTTTTTTTGTGATTACTTCCACCTCCATTCTTCTTTTCAAATTTGGGCCACCTGTTATCGCAATAATGGGAGAAGGTAGGACCACACGAACATGGCCGACCCCCCTCTCCCCTTAGTTGTTTGATGTTGTTTGCGGCACGAGCAAGGCAGCGCGGTGCTGAAGCACCACACGGGAAATATTAAAGTAAGGGCGGAGAAGCGCGGCGCCGTTGAAGACAAACTCCACCGCAGCGTCGTCGCGCCACACCTGAGAACCACAAAGGCATCGCGGATGGAGCGGGGCCGCAATGGAGGGGAACGACGCCGTCGCGCCGCGCCAGACGGACCAAGGCCGCGGCGGAGCAGGGAATGGCGGCCGGTTTCCGGCCGCCAGCGTCGGAGCAGGGGGACGGGACCACATCGGTCCCGTAGCGGCAGCAGCCGGTCGGTCGGTGCGGGCTGGCCGGTCAAGGGGAAGTGCTGGGGGTCATAACCCCCAGCTGGCCAGCAGGAGCAGCCCCCCTCATGGGGCCGCAGTTTCTCAACGCGGGGGCAGCGCCCCCCCCCCCCCCTCATCGCTCGGCGGTTACGGCCGAGACGCCTCACGCCAGGCCGGGCCGCCAAGCTGGGTCGCGCCCAAGCTGGGGATGGGCCGCACCCAGGCCGGGCTGGGCTGCGCCAGCCGGACCCGGACCCGGGTCGGGTCGACCCCGGTTCGGGCCGACCCAGGGGGTATCGGGTCGGGTCGGACCGGGCCCAAACCCCCTACTCCCGGACATCTTCTGGTCTTTTGCCCATAACATGGGCTTCGGACCTCCGATCGATGCACCGTCATCTGCGATGCGATCCTTGGATCGAGACGGTCATTTCGGTATATTACAATCAAGGTTTCGGAGAACTTTGGGTTCAGCCGGGTTGGTTCATACACAAAACCAACCGGGCCCTCGGAGCGGAAACACTTATAACTTGAGCTCCGGACGTCCGATTGATGTGCCGTCAACTTTATTGGATTCCTCTTAGTGAGAAGGATATTTTGGCTTACTCCGATCGAGGTTTGGATGCATATGGAGTACGGTTGGGTTGGTTTTGACTTAAAAACCAACCGGGCCCTTCGGACGAAAAAGCCAATAACTCTCAGACCGGGCGTCCGATTGACGCACCGTCTGTGACGTTGAGTTCCTGTTGAAGATATGGAACTTTTGGATACATAAAATCTGGACTACATGTTAGTTGATGTATCATACCCTCGGCTCATAGAGGGGACCCTCTCGAATGATCTGGTTGTGTGCGGGAACCCTAGAGCTGGCTGCGACTGCGACGATGATGACAACTGTACAGAAATCCTCCGTGGATTCGACGGTGACGACTACAACACTCATCGATCCTAAGTGGATCAGTGCTACTGACCCTGTGTGGGTCCGATCTTGTGTGGGTCAGCACTCAGCGGTCCTGTGTGGGTCAGTGCCTACCGATCCTTTGTGGGTCAGATCCTGTGTGGGTCATTGCGGGGGTTAGTTACCTATCGATCCTTTGTGGGACATTGCGGGGGTTAGTTACCTATCGATCCTTTGCGGGTCATTACGGGGGTTAGTACCTATCGATCCTGTGTGGGTCCGATGGCTTAGATGAATCAATGGCTACATCTTATCATCTCTATCGTCTTACGAAGAAGTATACCTGTGTGAGATGAATATTGACTTTAAATCATTATCTTCGATATGATTGAATTGATTTCCTGTGTGGATTGTGTTGTGCTATCCTGTGTAGACGTGATCGAACTTGGTCTTGGATGTTTGAGATGAACTGGAATTGATGACTTAGGTATATGTATTGGCATATACCTAAGTAGTGTCAGATTTTACTTCGTGATTGTGTTTTTTCTTTGTGGATTATCCTTTGTGGATTCTAGGAGACCTTCTAGGGTCTCGGGGTCCATAATGAGTATCTTATACTCACCCCTGCACAGGCTATGCCCGCACTACGTTGTGTTGGATGCAGACGACGGACAACGCTGATCGTGGTAGAGGCTAGTGGAGCAGTCGGTACCTGGAGGTAGACCACTGGGCGGGACATACTCGGAGTGGACGGCTGGACCCGAGGAGCTGTGGAGGCTATCTGTACCCACCCTTCAGGTGGGACTTCCATTGGACGACTCGACTCTGCGGCTTTACTTTTTAGTTTCTGTACTCCCTTTTTCAGTTGTACTTTACTTTCAGTTTGGGTTTGTATTCTGGACCACTTATTTTTCCGCACTTACTATTGTACCCTGTTTTACTTAGTGTTTACTTCTACTTGCTTTCTCTGTGGTGTTCGTTTACTTACAAAGGAAAGGCCTTCCCTTTGTATCGGGAATTACGCCTTGGTGCTAGTCGCCAGCCCCTGGCCTATGGAAGGAGGGCTTGAGGTAGTCACGACATAGGCCCCGAGGACGGGTCGTGAAAAATTGGTATCAGAGGAGTTTGGTTCTACTGCAGAACTCAGGACTCTGATCTTTTTCTATGTGAAGCAATAGTGTTAAGAGTATTGAGTGTGGTTATCAGTCCAGGGATTTCAGTGTTGGTGTGGAGGCCGACATATCCGTACACCAGGACCCTGACTTCTGATTTCCGACTTAATACAAAGAAAGATTGATTACATATGTATTACAAGTTTTCTTTGTGATTACTTTGTGTCACCTCACCAGGAATACTATTTGACCGTGGCGCACCGGTTTCTTTTCAGGATGGCCCCACGATGGCAGCCAGCTAGGGTTCCGAGCGTTGTGCGGGATGACAGCCCACCAAGAGACGAGGCCTCAGTACATGGCCCCTTGACAGCAGAGGCACCGACAGTACCTATACCTGCCGATCCACCGATGCTACCAGCCCCATCCACTGACAGTGCACGTCGCCTTAGTGCACTGCACAAGTTTCAGACTCAAAGACTGCCCAGGTTCCGCGGGGAGATGGACCCTCAGGCAGCTGAGGATTGGATAGAGATAGTTGTACGAGTTTTCCATTTGGTAGGGACACCAGCAGACCTCATGGTGATCCTTGCAGCAAGTCTCCTACACGCGGTAGCAGGCAGATGGTGGAGCTTGATGCTCTAGGTGCACGACGAGGCATCACTCCTCTGGACGGACTTTGAGAGCCTCTTCCGCTCAGAGTTTTTCCCAGCCACCCTCTGTGCGGTGCGCATCCAGGAGCTACTACAGCTGTGGCAGGGCAGCTTGACGGTCGCTCAGTACTCGGCGAGATTTACCGATCTCTCACGCTATTCGACGGACATGGTACGAGATCCATTCTTCCGGGCCTAGACCTTCGAGCAGGGATTGAGACAGGAGATCAGGGCATCGCTGATCTCCCTCAGCATTCCGACTCAGGCAGGGGTACTGGAGCGAGCCCTTCTCATCGAGAGCTTTCTTGCTGAGTCTACACCAGAGGCGAGACCTATCGCAGGGCGGCACATAGCAGAGTCTTATGCAGCTGGCAGTTGACGAATGACACATAGGTCCAGGCGGACCATACCCTCAGGCGGACGACCTCAGGACACTAGCTCAGAGGTGCGGGGCACTCAGCGCCGAGCCAATCTTTCGAGAGGCAGACAGTGCTATGCATGCGGTGGGCAGGGCCACATGACTCGTTACTGCCCGACCCGCCGTGTGGAGGAGCAGCAGACAGTTGAGGGACCACCCAGGCAGAGGCAGAGGGTCAACCGTGGCAGTCCGCAGGGATCATGTGGATGAGGCAGAGCAGCTGGCCGAGCAGAAGGTGGTGGGAGACACTTTTAGGCTCTACCACCACCACCCCTAGGAGGTCCACCCCGATCACAGGGAACTGGCCGGCAGAGACAGACACAGCTCCAGGCAGCGGAGGCCTACGACCACGACACTCCAGAGATGATTCGAGGTACTATATGTGTCTATTCCACCCTTGCTGCAGTTCTTATAGACACGGGAGAAAGTCATTATTTCATAGCTACTGCCCTTGTTCAGAGCATAGAGATTCCGACAGAGTTGTTGGCTCGATTCTTACGGATAAAGACTCCTACGAGAGCAGACTCAACGATTACGCACTGGTGCCGGCAGTGTGAGCTTACTCTAGGAGGCGAGAGCTTTGGCTGGGATCTTCTTGTAGAAGCATCGAGGCCTTACGACATCATCTTGGGAATGGATTGGTTATCTACAATCCATACTCAGATTGACTGTATTAGGCGCAAGGTGCGGTGTGTACGCACCGACGGGAGTAGGTTCACCTTCACCGGTGAGAAGGGAGCCTTCGCAGCATAGGATGGACTTTCACATAGAAGATGAAAATCCATCACTCATCAGTTGGATAGCCTCATCCTAGGAGCATTTGATGTTCGGTGTCCTAGTTTTCCTGTAGTGGTGGATCAGTATGAGGACGTTTTTCCCGGTGACGTTCCAGGACTACCTCCTCGCAGAGAGGTAGACTTTTATATTGACCAGTACCCCGGGACAACCCCGATATCCACCCCATCATATCAAATAGATCTCATCGAGCTTCAAGATCTATGGGTACAGTAGGAGGACTTGTAGGGCAAGTGATTTATCCGACCCAGTGTTTCACCCTGGTCTTCCCCGATATTGTTCGCCAAGAAGGCGGACGGGAGCTTGTGAATTTGTGTCAACTATCATCACCTGAATCTGGTGACAGTGAAGAACAAGTATCCACTGCCGAGGATTGATGACCTCTTAGATCAACTCAAGGGAGCACATGGTTCTCAAAGATAGACCTTAGATCAGGCTATCATCAGCTCAGAGTTCGGGACGAGGACGTGTAGAAGACAACCTTCAGATGTCGGTATGACCACTATGAGTTCTTGGTTATGCCATTCGGCATAAAAAATGCTCCAGCAGTGTTCATGGGCCTCATGAACAGGATCTTTCAGTCATACCTCGATCGATTTGTCGTGATCTTTATCGACGACATTTTGATATACTCGACGAATGAGGAGGAGCACGCCTACCACTTGCGGGATGTACTAGACACACTCCGAGAGCACCAGCTTTATGGAAAGCTCTCAAAGTGTCAGTTCTGGATACGTGAGGTCAAATTCTTGGGACACGTCTTCTCTGAGGTGGGAGTTGCGGTGGATCCTATGAAGATCGAGGTAGTGCTAGCTTGGGAGCCACCCAGGAGCGTGACAGAGGTGCGGAGTTTCTTGGGTCTAGATGGGTACTACCTGAGATTTGTGCCAGACTCCTCCAGAGTTGCATCACCACTCTCATCTTTGACGAAGAAGGGGAAACCCTTTGTGTGGTCAGAAAGATGTCAGCAGTGCTTCCAAGAGCTGAGACATAGATTGACCAGTGTGTCTATCTTGAGGCTACCAGAGGAGAGAGTTGGGTACGTAGATTACTTCGGTGCATCTGGGACCAGACTCGGATGTGTACTGATGCAGGAGCGAGCCGTGATCACCTATGGAACACGACAGTTGAGGAAGCATGAGCAGAACTACGCTACCCATGACCTAGATTTAGCAGCAGTGGTCTTCGATCTGAAGATATGGTGACACTATCTGATGGGTGAGCGCTTTACAGTCTATTCTGACCATCAGAGTCTCAGGTAAATCTTATCGCAGAAGGACCTGAACCTGAGACAGCGGCGATGGATTGAGTTCATCCAGGACTATGACTTTGAGATAGTCTATACTCATGGAAAGGGGAACGTAGTAGCTGATGCTCTCAGCAGGAGGACGGGCATTCAGCTACTTGGGGAGGTGACAGAGCAGCTAGCCGCTTTGCAGATATCCTTCATGGATAGAGATGGAACAACCTTTCTTCAGTCACTCACAGTAACTCCTCCACTACTGCAGCGGGTCAGAGAGGCATAGCGTGGGGATGCTGACTGTGAGACACGGTGTGCACAGATATCCTCAGGACAGGCACCTGATAGTTTCTCTTTAAGAGGAGGACACGACGTCCTTTTCAGAGGACGTACCTTGGTACCAGTTGATTTATAGGAGGAGGTGCTAAGAGAGTTTCACACTTCCCCTTTGGCGGTACATCCTGGAGTGGCGAAGATGTACCAGGATCTCAGATGACAGAACCGGTGGCCGAGCATGAAGAAGGTTGTGGCAGAGTTCGTTTCTCGATGCCTCACCTGCCAGCAGGTGAAGGCAGAGCACCAGGTACCAGAAGTCTTGGTACATCCCTTGGAGGTCCCGGATTGGAAGTGGGATGACATATCTATGGACTTCATGACTGGACTTCCACACACTTCCAGAGGTCACGAATCCATTTGGGTGATTGTTGACCGACTCACCAAGTTGGATCACTTCTTACCCATCAGAGAGTAGGGCTCAGTGGAGAGCTTGGGACGTCTCTACGTTTAGGAGATTGTACGGCTTAATGGTGTGCCATCATCTATCGTCTCCGATTGAGATGCTCGATTTACTTCCCGGCTTTGGAAGGTGTTGCAGGAGGCATTCGAGACGCAGCAACGTCTGAGCACCCCCTTTCACCCCCATACAGATGGTCAGACAGAGAGGACCATTCAGACACTCGAGGACATGATCCGCACATGTGTCCTTGACCTTGGTTGCAGCTGGGAGGACCACCTACCCTTGGTGGAGTTCGCGTACAACAACAACTACCACTCCACCATCGGGATGACACCATACGAGGCGTTTTATGGCTGACCTTGCAGATCTCCTATATGCTGGACAGACGTTGGGGAGTCAGCACTTGTGGGACCGGAGATGGTCCAGGCCACGACAGAGAAGGTCCAGGTCTTCCAGGAGTGGATGAGGATAGCTCAGAGCCGACATAAGTCTTATGTTGATAGGAGGCAGAGGCCACTGGAGTTCGAGGATGGCGACCACGTCTTCTTGAGGGTCTCACCTTGATGGGGATTACAGAGATTTGGCCAAGGCGGCAAGTTGTCTCCACGCTTCATCAGACCATTCCAGGTCCTCAGCAGGATTGGCGAGGTGGCTTATCGCCTAGCTCTACCACCTCAGTTGCACCGGGTACATGACATCTTCCACGTATCTCAGTTGAGGAGATACATGCATGACCCGACGCATATCATTGACCATGGGGAGCTGGACATCGATGATGGGGAGACTTTTGCAGAGGTCCCGGTGGAGATTGAGGATCGACAAGAGCGGGTCCTACGTGGACGGTCGATTCCTCTAGTACTCATTAGATGGAAGCACGAGAACCTCCAGGAGAGCACTTGGGAGCAGGAGGCTCAGATGCATGCTCAGGACCCACATTTTTTCACCTAGTTTATGATGTATCTTTACGGGGACGTAAAGCCCTGAGATGGGAGTAATGTAAAGACCCGTAAAATTCAACGGAAATTTTTTCTTAATTTTCTTTGGGATTTTACAGGAACACAGTTTCTGACGGCACCTAATTCTGAGGCCTGGTGTGCGCGGAATCATTTTCCAAAGTTTAGCTCGGGTACGTTCAGTGAACGAATGAGCGAGTTTTCCTAAATTTTGAACCGGTGCTCGGAATCGAATTCCGAGGGCACCGATGTAATCGCAGTGCCGGTAATTACTTGGAAACACATTTTTCAGAGTTGTGTTTGCTTGGGTGTGGTTTTTAAATTTTTGGGTTAAGTAAAGGAATAAAATAAAAGTGGTGCAACCAATTTTATTTTATTTTATTTAACCTAAACTAAGTGGATGAAGTGGGACCCACAATATCATACCCACTTGGTAAGATATTTGTGAGGTGGGTCCCACACAATCCTCACCATTTATTTTCTTCCTAAACTCACTCCTTTAATAAGGTAATGCACCCACACCCCCCTTTTTAATTAGAAGTCAACTCTTGCGTTTAAACGTAGTATGAAATGCCTCTATTAATTTGGCGGTTTAAATGTTACAATTAATTTAATTAATTTTTTGTTTCAATTTTTTAATTTCAAAGAGGTTGGATTCTGTGTTAATAAAATAAGACAAGTCTTGTTTTACTAAGGGGTTTTCGTTGTGTGTGAAGGCTTGGGAGTTTTTGCTCAAGTTCTTGAAGTTCTTCTTCCTCGACGAAGAACACGAAGAACACCAACCTCCGACGACGGACGACGGTGAGAGACGCCTTCCTCGGAGATCGATGACCCGACGCTCATCCTTTCGTTCCTTCTTCCCACGTCAAAGGAAGGGAGACACCGTTCCTCCTCAGACGATCTCCGTTAACCTGTATGGAAGCATCTTCCGCGACGTTCAATTCCACGACGGGCCTACGTTCAACTACGCTCGAGGTAGGGGATTATTTTTAATTGTTTGTTCGTGATTACTTCCACCGCCATTCTTATTTTCAAATTTGGGCTGCCTGTCATCGCAATAACGGGAGAAGGTCGAACCGCACGAACACGACAAAACCCCTCTCCCCTTAGTTGTTTGATGTTGTTTGCGGAATGAGCAAGGCAAAGCGGTGCCGAAGCACCGCGCGGGAAATATTAAAGGAAGGGTGGAGAAGTGCGGCGCCATCACGCAGTTCCATTGAAGACAAACTACACCATGGTGCCGTCGCGCCCCGCCTAAGAACCACAAAAGGCACCATGGCCGGAGCGGGGCCGAGCTAGAGGGGTGCGGCATCGTCGCGCCGCGCCGGACGGACCAAGGCCACAGTGGAGCAGGGAACGGCGGCTGGTTTCCGGCCGCCGGCGTCGGAGCAGGGGGACGGGACCGCCCCAGTCCTGTGGCAGTAGCAGACGGCCGGCCGGTGCGGGTCGACCGGTCAGGGGGAAGTGCCGGGGGTCGTAATCCCCGGCTGGCCAGCAGGAGCGGCCCCCCTCATGGGGGCCGCAGTTTCTCAACGCGGGGGGCAGCGCCCCCCCCCCTCATCGCTCGGCCGTTATGGCCGAGCCGCCCGGCGCCAGGCGGGGCCGCCAGGCCGGGTCGCGCCCAGGCTGGGCCGGGCCGCACCCAAGCGGGCAGGACCCGGACCTTGGTCGGGTCGCCCGGTTCGGGCCGACCCAGGGGGTATCGGGCCGGGTCGGATCGGGCCTGAACCCCCTACTCCCGGACATCTTTCGGTATTTTTCCCATAACTTGGGATGAGGACCTCCGAGAGACGTACCGTCAGCTGCGATGCAATACTTGGATCGAGAAGTTCGTTTCGGTATATTACACTTAAGGTTTCAGAGAACTTTGGGTTCGGCCGGGTTGGTTCGTACACGAAACCAACCGGGCCCTCAGAGCGGAAACGCTTATAAATTGAGCTCCGGACGTCCGATTGATGCGTCATCGACTTTGTTGGATTCCTCTTGGTGAGACGGACCTTTTGGATTACTCCGCTCGAGGTTTGGACGCAGATGGAGTATGGTCGGGTTGGTTTTGACTTAAAAACCAAACGGGGCCCTAGGACAAAAAAGCCAATAACTCTCAGACCGGGCATCCGATTGACTCGCCGTCTGTGACGTTGAGTTCCTATTGATGATACAGAACTTTTGGATACATCATCTCCAGACTACGTGTCAGTTGATGTATCAGCCCCTCGGCTCGTGGAGCGGACCCTCCCGAACGAGCTTGCTGTGTGCGGGAACCCTAGAGCTGGATGCGACTGCGACGATGATGATGACTATGCAGAAATCCTTTGTGGATTAGACAACAATGACTACAACACTCAGAGATCCTACGTGGATCCGTGCTACCGATCCTGTGTGGGTCTGATCCTGTGTGGGTCAGCGCTCAGCGGTCCTGTGTGGGCCAGTGCCTACCGATCCTGTGTGGGTCAGATCCTGTGTGGGTCATTGCGGGGGTTAGTTACCTATCAATCCTTTGTGGTACATTGCGGGGGTTAGTTACCTATCGATCCTTTGTGGGTCATTTCGGGGGTTAGTACCTATCGATCATGTGTGGGTCCGATGACTTAGATGAATCAGTGGTTACATCTGATCATCTCTATCGTCTTATGAAGAATTATACTTGTGTGAGCTGAATCTTGACTTTCAATCATTATATTCGATATGATTGAATTGCTTTCCTGTGTAGATTGTGTTGTTCTATCCTGTGTGGACGTGATCGAACTTGGGCTCGGATGTTGGAGTCGAACTGGAATTGATGACTTAGGTATATGTATGTGCATATACCTAAGTAGTGTTAGATGTTACTTCGTGATTGTGTTTTTCCTTTGTGGATTCTAGGAGACCTTCGAGGGTCTCAGGGTCCCTATTGAGTATCTTATACTCACCCCTACACGGGTTATGCCCGCACTACGTTGTGTTGGACGCAGATGACGGACAGCGCTGATCGTGGTAGAGGCTAGTGGAGCAGTCGGTACCTAGAGGTAGACCACTGGGCGGGACGTACTCGGAGCGGACGACTGGACCCGAGGAGCTGTGGAGGCTATCTGTACCCACCCTTCAGGTGGGACTTCCAGTGGATGACTCGACGCTGCGGCTTTACTTTTCAGTTGTTGTACTCCCTTTTTCAGTTGTACTTTATTTTCATTTTGGGTTTGTATTCTGGCCCACTTACTTTTCCACACTTACTATTGTACCCAATTTTAATTCGTGTTTACTTCTACTTGCTTTCTCTATGGTGTTTTTTTACTTACAAAGGCAATGCCTTCCCTTTTTATCGGGAATTATGCCTTGGTGCTAGTCCCCAGCCCCTGGCCTATGGAAGGCGGGCTTGGGGTAGTCACGGCACGGGCCCCGAGGACGGGTCGTGACACCAATAATGATTCATTATCGATACAATAAGTGATGAGGTCTAAATATAAAATTAAAATTAGTTTTTTAAAGTTTTATAGGTCATTTTTTGGTTAATTTTAATGATTAGTCCCTTGGTAAACTCATTTTTCTCTTTATCATCGTATTTAATTTTAACATCTTTCACTAATAATATTGGCCAAAAAATATGTTGTCCCCATTAAACATTAAAACTTATTCATATTATAAAAATTTATTCCATTTTTAAAAATTATATTCATAGATGTTGAAAAAAAATTATTTAAAATTAATCTCACGGGCGTGATGAGAATGCAAGTTTTAAAAGTGAAAATCATCAAAATTTTACTATTTTTTTCTATCTAAATTAAATATATAAATGATTAAAATAAACTAACTTTTATTAATAAATGTTTAAATTAACTATTTTTAATTTAAAAAAAATAAAAATATAATATATCATTATATATTATTTAGTTGAAAAGGCATTATTCAATTAAAATTTAGATGATTTCACTATTCATCAAAAATGAAACTTCTCAAAAAAACCCAAAAATCCCCATGATATATTTTAGAAATTCCAAATTAAAAAATTATTTTTATTTTTTAAAATACAAATCAATAATTTTTCAAAATTTAGTTTTAAACAACTACACCATTAAAAGGTGTCAAAACTATCTTTAGAAAAATAAATATTTTTATGTATAAAATTGGATTTGTTTCTATCTTGTGCCTATAAAATATATAAGATGAATGTTAAGAAAAAAATCTTAAATATATAATATATAAGTATAATTAATATCATCCACTAATAATAAATAATTTAACTAATTATGTTAAAATTTATTTGGGGCATAAAAATAGTTTTTTTTCAAAAAAATGTTTCCTTTATATTCAATTGGTTTTTATATTCCTTTATAATTAATTAGTAACCAATGAATTTAACTTTATATTTTCATAATTTAGTTAATTATTTTTATAATCTCCATCTTAATATCTATTAGATAATTTTAATTTTGAATAATAATATTATTAGTATTCATTAAAACTCAGTCTTGTGTGTAACACAAGCTGTCAAAAAAACATGTTGTTGCGTTCAACACAAGATTAATCTGCATTGCGTGTATTTTATGTTATATAATAGATTTAATTTATTTAAAATAGTTAATATATCATAAAGACTTTTGATTTTATATTCCTTTTAATTCTTAGTGTTGTGTGTCATACACTCTATCGAATATAATGTTCATATTTTAAAATTTCATGGTGTTATAAATTCCCCCCAATTTCTCCTCCTTTGTTCAAAGAGCAGCCTCACATGCATATCCATTCCAATCCCTTTCTTCTTTTGGTGTTTTATCTTCTGATTCCTATTGTAATATATTTTTCATTTATTCATATGATGATCATGACATGAGTATAACTCTATGTCTTAACCTTTTTCTTATTTATTTCTCTTTATATTGATATCATTCCAGTTTTGATTATTATTACATATTTTAGGGGTTTTATACTTATTGATTTACTCTTTTTCATCCTAAATCAGTGGAAATTATTTTATGGGTATACTTACAAAATACTAATTTATGTGTTTCTATAATTATCCCCTATGTATTACTTGATATCCATGTCTGTATGATGTGAAATCACACTGACCAAACTTATTCATGACCCTAAACTATAAATAAATGACTTAGTTCCCTATTTCATGTAATTAAACCATCATAAGGTTTGTGAGTATTCCTTTAGTGATTGTATACTAATACCAATGTATTTTTAATGAGGTGTCATAAGGGGTCCACAATCCAATTATGATAGGGTACACATGTGTAGATACCTGGGTTATAACTTATGATCTAGTAAAAAAACTAGGTTATGAATCATATGCTAAACTTGTTTATTAAATTCAATGACCCTAAAACATGAATTATTAATGAGTTAAATAATTCAAAATAGACTCAATTGGTACTTTAGGATTTTAGTAAATTGAGGATTACCTCTCTAGGTTCTAGTGATACTTAATGATTGTAGAATGTTCAGGATTACCTCCCCAAGATCCAATGTAACATGATGATTCTAGGATACTAGGGATCACCTCTCTGGGATATAGTTATATTTGATGATTGTAGGATTTTGAGTATTACCACACTAGTATCTATTGGAATTTTATGACTACAAGATGTCAAGGATTACCTCCCTAGGATCGAATGATATTTGGTGATTATGGGATTCTAAGGATTACAACATGAGGATCTAGAGATTCATGAAGATAATGGGATATCATGGATTACCTCCCTATGATACATATATGTTTGATAATTATGTGATAACAAAATTACCTCCAAGTATTTGGATGTATGGGATGCCTTGGGTTTCGATGATCAGTGGAATATGACACTGGATGAAGCTAGTATGTTTAATTCTAGGTGTCACTATTGAACTTAAGGATATATTGTGGTTTATTTATTATGTTTATATCATTTTATTATACAAGTAAAAATTTTGTATACTCAGACTAGATGAGTTTTTAGGCACCATTGTGGGTGGAACACTGTGTTTTATTCACACCCTACTTAGGTATTCATTGTTACCAGAGCAGACTTCATGGTTGTAGGATAAAACAAGGGAAAGTAAATTATACCTATTTCTTGGTTTGTTAGAAGGAATGTTTCATATGAAATGACACTAGCCAAGGAATCATGATAAATATTGAAATTTTCTCTAGTTTTATATATTTATTTTTATTTTTTGTTATTTTTGTATACGATTTACACATGGGGGTCCATTTTATATATATTAATTTCATGGGATTATATAGTATCATTTCGATATCAAATGGGTTGTGTTTATTTTTTGGATTTTTTGTGGGTTTTTTATTCTTGTCCATATAATATATTATAATATTATTATTTTTGTTTTATCAAACTTTGATATGCAGGTATATTCTCCAAACTGCACGACCATATACCCTCACATCTATTCAATAGAATTTGATATAAAGGGTGGCATCCCTGATGTAATCTTATACAAATAGACTGGTTGTTATAGATTCAATCTTTTTGGGAGTTCCATATCCACCATGGACAAATTTCTATGACTAAGTTTTACCATATCATTAGCGACACCCCATGTGGTCCATATATTTTTCCACCCTTAGTATTACCATTTCCCACATCAATATATAGCCATGGGTGAAATTTTTTGTCATTTTTTAACCTCTATGGCCATTGGAATCTATGAACCACACCCATAGGTTGACCTACAACCATAGTTTTCATGGTCTTGGATATAGAACTATGGTTATAGACCTTTTTACCAATAGTGTTACACTTGTTTTAGTAATTAGTGAAGATATAATAGGACATTGATTTTTCATCAATTGGTCAACTTATTGATAAAGAATCCAAATCCAAATTAATTATTTGTGGGTATACATATATAAATTTTATATTATTTAGTACCTTATTTTCATATTATATTGTTGGGCTTCTATAGTTTTAATGCTAAAAAATCATGCATTATTAAATTACATCGATTTTAATTTTGTTTAATTATGTTTACTTATCATCTCAATATATTATGTTATTATTTCATAGCCTAACACTGTTTTCCAATATTTTACTATGTATGAGTCACCATTATGATGGAGTCACTATCACTGTTCGGTTTGAGACACTGTTATGCTAGACTTACTAATGGAAGAAAATGTTGAGATGGTATGTGAAGTGTGATATACTCAACAATACAAAATGTAGGGTCGAAATAATATAGATACTATATGTAGTATCTAATGATGCTCAATATACAAGGGGGGGTGAATTGTACACTTTAAAAAACTATTTTGGAACCTTTAAAGTTGGTTACGGATAACTAAATTTAAAAAAGTTAAACTAAGTAAATTCACAACACCTCTAAGTTCTACAAAGTTGATAGGTTCCAGAAATATGGTTCCGGAGATGAAACTTAAGAAAAGTTTACAAGTTAAATATTCTACCTTAAAGCGTATAGAATCTAAAAAATTGGAGTACAAGTGATAAGGAAGTATAAGATAGTTATACTTTCCTCAACAATCAAAATGCAGTGGAAAACTTATAACAACACACGTAACAAGTAATAAATTTTTTAACCCAAAGAAAAGGGTATCCAACAACCTTGGATAAAGGTCCCTTGATTTATACTTTCAAGAAAGTCTGTCTTACCCACACCAGGGTAATACCTCGATATGAAGATCGGTATCCGTCTTGCTATCCCCACAAGCCCTCAATTTTCAGGTATTCGGTACCTCTGTCTTCCTCAGCAAGGAAGCACTCAACTTCAAGGAAGTCGACACCTCTATATTCCTATCCCCAGAATATGTCAAATGTACTCAGCAACATTCAGAGTCACATGAAGCAATCTGGACAAGACGTTCAGTACGCACAATGCATGAGAGTCTCTCTTTCTAGAAATCACCTTAATAGCGTGCAATGTCTAGAGTTGTAGAACAATGTTGAGCTCATTCAAATGAGCTCCTATTTATAGGCATTACTTCAACGGTCGGCTCCCTCCTCCAACAGTCATATTTTTCCTTGAATTTCAGAGGGACCTGAACACGTGTCACTCAAACGACGGTTGGTTAGTAACTGAATGCATGAAATCGTTTTATAACAAAACAAGTGAAAGAAAAAATATGGTTACATAACCAAAATCCAATATTTGGAATGTAAGCAAATAAAAGTTCAGAGTCTAACTAAAAACAAATTCGGTGTCTATAATAAAAGGATATTCAGATTCTGTTTATCAGGGAATTCATATTCAGAATTCGTAATGAGAATTTGTCATGAGAATTCGTAAAGATAATTTGTAATCAGAATTTGTCATCAGAATTCGTAATGGGAATTCATAATCAGAATTCATCATCAGAATTCGTAATGAGAATTCGTAATCAGAATTCATCATCAGAATTTTTAATGAGAATTCATCATCAGAATTCGTAATGAGAATTCATAATCAGAATTCCTCATCAGAATTATTAATGAGAATTCCTAATCGGAATTCATCATCAAAATTCATAATCAGAATTCATAATCAGAATTCATCATCAGAATTCATAATGAGAATTCATAATCAGAATTCATCATAAAAATTATTAATGAGAATTCATAATCAGAATTTGTCATCAGAAATCGGAGTTGAACATTATAATAGTTCGTGTCCATAATTCAGAGTTGAACTTTATAAAAGTTAGTGTCTATAATTCAGAGTCTAACTTTATAAAAGTCTGTATCCTAAAATAGAATGATTCATATCAAATTATTATATGATTCAAAGGTTTTAGATATGAAACCAAATTTTACACTTATAAAAAATATTGAACAATGAAAAAACATGGTAAGGATAAATTTCCTTGGGGAAGGAAATTTTCCTTAGAGAATTAAAACACAGGGTAAAAAAGATATTTTCCTTGAGATAAGGTGTCTGTGATTTTCACAACAAGAAGGAATGGTCAAGTCATAAGGAAACCTTATTGTCTTAACAATCTCTCCCAAGTTTGAAGGAATAGAAAAGTCATAAGGAAAACCTTATTGACCCAACAATCTCCCCATTTTTGGAAAGTTAAATCATCCTTACAAAAAATAATAAAAGGACTTAAAAAAATTTCTAGACTTTTGAAAATAAAACATATCTCCCTTTATACATTGGCAAAGATGAATATGACTAACTCCCCCTTAGGCTTTGGAACACTAAGGATCATATTCTATATTTCTGGAATGAGATTTATCTTGAGTATGGAAATCTCTGTAATGAAAACTCCCATTTAGATAAAACTCCCCCTTACTTAGGGATCTTTCTTGTAGACTTAGAATTATGTTTCCTTATCCCCCTTAGAATTCTTTTTCCTTATCCCCCTTTTTGATTTTCAAAAAGAGTTTGAGGGAATGAAAAAAATATGGTTCCTGAAATATTATTAAAAACATCTAAACAAAAACGAGAAACCAAAATTTCCATTAATATTGGAAGAATTTGTACATGGAAAAAAATAACAAAATATCAGATTGATCTATTTCCCTTCCTTATCCTTGAGTATCAATATATTTACTATGATTTTCAGCTTCTTTAGTTCCTTGTGATCTTCCTCTGCCTTCTCTTCTAAGGCTTTGATCCTATCAGCCTGAGCCTTCAGAGCCTCTACCTGGGTCTTCAACAAGTCATCTTGCTTCACTATCTTTTATTTAATCTCAATCCGGATATCCCTTTCTGTTTTCCAACTTTGGACAACATAATTCAACTTCCCATTTAGATCCTTTACATCCTAGATCTGGGTTTTCTGCTCAAGACTTATCTTTTCCTCAAATCTATTTGTGAGATCCATGATTTTTATATCTTGAGTATCAAAAGATTCATTAACATCTCTTTGAAACTCATCAAGCTCTCTCAAATCATCAACTATATTTTTCGACCAGCTGACCATTTTCTTACAAGTTTTCTGTGGGCATTGTAGTTGATAAGGAAGTTCTTGTAATCAGACTCAATCTTTATGCACCTATCCATCACCATGGATACAGAATCTGATTTTGGGTTTATACAATGCTGGAGCATTTTACATCTGGAGTCAATGGTTGGAAAGATCGGAATGGTGTCAACATGCCTCTTTAGAGATTAAATGAAAAAATCATGTGCCAGGCCTGATGACTCTGAATCTGACAATTTTCTTTGAGATGGTTCTTCTTCTAGCTCAACCAACTTCCTCTTAGAAGAACCAGCAACTACCTTCTTCTTCACGAAAAAATTTCTAGGTGTATCAGCAATCACCTTTTTACCTTTATCAACTCTCGGAACAACTTCCTCATCTGGATATTCTTTCTCACTTTTAGTCAACTGAACAATTCTATCTTCATCAATTTTTTCTTCCTCGGCTTCTGCCTCAATATCTTCAGGATGGTTGAAGTCATGATTATGACTGTCTTCTTCAAATGGTTTATCACTTCTTCTTCATTCTTCTCTGCTTCACCTTCCTCATCCTTCCAGGGAGTTACGAGTTTTGAAGACTCTGCTTCAGAAGTTTGTAATGACAATTTTTTGGAAGGGGTTTTCTTTTCATGATAATCTTCCACATGCTTAATGGGGTCATCAGAACCACCACTACTCTCTTCTTTCTAATGCACTACTTCTTTAGCTTCTTTCTCTTCAGCAATCTTCTCTTTATCTTTCTCCGGAGTCCTGAATTTCTTACCTGGAGTCTCTGGTAAAGCTTCAACCAAGAAAGATTTCAGCATCAGAATATTCTCGGAATCTATTTTTGTGGCCTTCAAAAGAGATTGGGAAATCTCTGCATCAGACATTTTCTTCTTTAGATTCTTCTCCTTTTCTTTCTTCTCAAGAAATTCAGTAGTCTTATCTATTAAAGACTTAGCTTCAGCAGGGTCCAAGATGAAATGTGGCTCCCCTTCTTTCCTCTTCTCTTTATCCTCCCTCCATTTTGCAACCACCTCATCCAAATAAGCTTTCTTCTTTTTGGGTTTAAGAGGTGTGGATTGGGATTCCATAGGTTTAATGGGTTTTTCATTCTACTTCCACTTCCTTCAGCTTCATTTTCTTTCATTCTTTCTTTGATAGTTTTGGAGCTTCTTGTTTTTTCAGATCGTTATCATCTTCTTCTTCCTCTGGTAGATTATAAAATTCTCCGGAGTCATTGGAAAATCCAATATTCATTATCTTGAGGTTGTCATCACTTATATGAAAAACTTTACAATTCCTTGACCTTGAGCTGTAAGGTATTTTGAAGGACTCAAGAAATCGAGCAATTAGCTTTGAGAGTATGGAATGATACATGATTATATGTGCTCTCAAAGTCCCATTCTTGATATTCTATATATTAATGAGAATGTGATTCATCAGATTGATTTTCCTTAGATTTACTAAGAAATCCATGATATACATATCACTTTTATTTAGAGTGTCCCTGTCACCCTTTCTCAGTACGAGAAAACCTTGAACCCATTACTTCAGGATCGGATTATTTGTTGAAAAATGAGAAATATTTGCGGTCTTGACATCTAAAAGTCCAAGACATTCCAAATACTTCACCTTGATAAAAATTCCTTGAACATCTTGTAACTTGTAGGATAAAAACTCGGCTTCCCCTTCATAAGACAGTCTGACCAAGCTAGAAGCCTTTGTGTATGAAAGTTTGTATGTTTTTCCATAACTATTGAAGGAAAATTTCTCACATCCTTCTTCCTTAAAGAAAGAAACTGACTCATAAATATCTATGAGCAGATCCGGATAGACTATGTCTTGATTTCCTAGTATTGAAATTCACACACTCTCCCATCCATTCAACCTGGTATTCTTGGATATAATATAATCGTACATGGAAAAGAAATTCGGATGCACCAACCTTTCCATGTATACTTGCCAGCTTGAGATTGGATTCACGGTAGACATCTCTTGAGAAGAATCTTCTACATACATTCGGATTAGAGAAGACACTGGGAAGTTTGGAATGACCTTAAGAAAGGGGGCAGAGCTTCGACACACAAAATCTTAAAAATCGGTGTGGGACAACCATTGGGGTCCCCTATTTATAGGTTTTTATGTGACGGTTGAACTTCCAAAGTCGATCCAATGGATGAGAATCCATCTGATCAGCTCTGACGGTTGAAATGATAGCCGCAAGGAAAATTTGGTAGGATCTGATCTTTTGAGGTTTTTAAAAGAAAACATTCAGATTTAAGGAAACTAGAATCCAAGAAGCTTTAAAAGACAAGAAAAAAAAACAGCAAGTAAAAGATGATTACGAAAACTCAAGAAAGAAACATACCTTTCATATTGGAAAGGAATATTATTCGTAATAGGTGATATTATTCTTGAATTATTTTATATTAAAACAAATTTGACTACGAAAAACTTATTACGAACAATCTAAGGTCGAAAATTTTATTGTAAAAACTTTGAGTACGCAAATTCCATTACGAAAATTTTGAGTATGAAAATTTCAATTATGAAAATTTTATGAACTAAAATATTCATTAAGAAAATCTAAAGTACATAAAATCTTCATTATGAGAATTTTAAGTACATAAATAAAACTTCATTATGAAAAACATAAAAAAATTCATTACGAAAAACATGAAAACATCATTAAAATAACCTAAAAAACATCATTATGAAAAATATGAAAAAATTCATTACGAAAAATATGAAAAACATCATTACAAAAAATATGAAAAATTGACTACGAAAATTTTTATTACGAAAAATTCAAAAAACTAACAATAAAATGTACTCCCCCTTTGAAAATGAGTTTATTACTGTAAGGATATTGGTTCAACAGGAATTTAATCAAGGAAGATTACCTTATGGTTATCATTTCTAACTTCTGTTTAATGTATTCAAATCTAACGTAAGGTAATGATTTTGTGAAGATATCAGTAATTTGATCTTGATTTCTGATAAATTGAATAATGATATCTCCTTTTTTGTGTGATCCCTAAGAAAGTGATGCCTAATATCTATGTGTTTTTCACGGGAGTGATGTATAGGGTTTTTACTAAGAGCAATGGCACTAGTATTATCACACAAAATTTGTGTTTTGGTAAAACTCATACCATAGTCTGTGAGTGTGTGTTGCATCCACAACACTTGGGAAGAGCAACTTCCAACTGATACATATTCGGCTTCAGCAGTGGAAAGTGCTAATGAGTGTTTCTTCTTGCATGACCAAGAAACTAATTAATCTCTTAAGAAATGACTAGTTCAATGTGTATACATTTTCTTGGATATGGGCAGAAAGAATAAACTCTTCCTTGGAATTGTGTACTAGGCATTTATCATTACTAAAATTCACAAGTTAACCTTCATCACATAATTTGATTATACTAATCAGAGTGTTCTTAAGACCCTTAATAAATAAAAAATTTGACAAATACTTCCTTAATGAAAAAATTTCAGACTTGAGTTTGATAGCCATGTTTTTATCTTCTAAAACATTATATTTGGAACTAGAGATAGTCTTTAAAACATTTTTCTTAGAAAATACTTCTTCTAAATCTTTAGAATGTTTATTCTTCTCAGAATTTACTTCCTTAATATTTTTTGAAATACTTTAAAAATTGGAATTTTTCTTATCAAGATCTTTAGAAAGATTTGATATTTCCTTAGTAATAATAGTATTTATAGAATTTTCTTTTTTTAGTTTTTCATGAGTTTTTAATTCTCAATCTCAAAAAGTTTAGAAAATATAGAAAATTATTCATAGGTAGGTAAATTATTATCTTCATCATAAGAAGATTCTTCATCTGAAGATTCATAATATTTATCATTGCTATAATTTTCATTTAAAGAAACATTGGTCATTGATTCAACATTATGTACTTTAGCCATCAAACAATGATTTTCAATAGTTAGTCTGGCTATTATGCCAAGATTCTTCTATCCAGAATATTCGTAATCCAATGATTCATCTGAAGAGTCACCACCGATGGAACTCCAGGTTTCATTAGCTTTCAAGACATTCTTAGCTTTATCCTTGTAGTACTTCTTTTTGTTTCTCTCTGAATGATTTTCCTCTCTTTCTTTTCTCTTAAGCATAGGAAAGTTAGGTCTTATATGTAAAACTCTCTTGAGTTCATAAAAAGTGACTTCTGAATCATTCTTATCGTTCCTTTATTTCTTCTTATATTTGGATTGAAAGTTCTTCTTTCCAGCTATCTTGTTCATCCTTCGAGAAAGATTTGCTAACTCATTCTCTGAAACTTCACTATCACTAGATTCGAATTGTATAACAACGTTCTTGGACTTAGATCTAGAAACTCTTTCAAGAGTCTTGGATTTTATATGATTTGAAGTTTTATTAAAAGCAACACATCCATTCCCATTCTTCTTCTTCATGTTATCATCATCTCTCTTCATTCAGGATTCATGTTGAAGAAGAGTACCAAATAATTCATCAAGAGAAATCTGAGTAACCTTCCTGTTCAGATCAATATCAGTTCTCTTGGATTCCCACTCATTTGGTATGATGTCTATGATATTATCAACAATGGATTCATCATCTAATCCTTTCTAACCCATGGATTGTAAACTATTAACAACAGTCATGAATCTTTGTTTCACCTTACATATGGGTTCTCCGTAAGGAAAGAAAAAACCATGATACTCAGTTCTGAGCATGGATATTCTTATTTCAATAACTTTTGAAGTTACAAAGTGAGTAACTTCAAGTTTCTTCTAGATAAAATTAGCTGCTTCACAATATGAAATTTGACTATATATATTTCTAGTCATAGAACAAAGAAAAGTATTGCGTACCTTATAATTTAGTTGATAATCATGCTTTTTCTGATTGGTAAAGGTATTAAATTCCTTGTCAGGAATTTTATAACCTCCAGTAAGAATAAAAAAAATTTCAAATCCAGTGTTGATAACAAAAGTCTTCATATGATCTCTCCAATATTCATAATCATTTCCATCAAAGATAGGTGGTCTTGTAGGATTGAGATTGTCTATTGAACCAACATTCATTACTGTCATCTTAAAAAAATATCTTTATAGACAAACTTATTAGTAATAGAGTTTTGTAAACAAGGAAAATATTCATAGGAAAAGAAAATATAGAACTAAAGTATATCTAGGAAAAAATGAATCTGAACATTATGAGTCCGAAAAACTGATTCTGAAAAAAGAATGAGATGAATTCTCTTATGAATCTAATCGTGAGATTAATTTAGATTGAACCAATGCTCTGATACCAATTGTTGAGATGGTATGTGTAGTATGATATACTCTATAATAACAAATGTAGGATCGAAATAATATAGATACTATATGTAGTATCTAATGATGCTCAATATACAAGTGTGGGGGGGGGGTGTAAATTGTACACTTTAAAAAGTCCTTTGGAACCTTTAAATTTGGTTACCGAAAACTACATTTAACAAAGTTAAACTAAGTAAATTCAAAACACATCTAAGTTCTACAAACTTGATAGGTTCCGGAAATATGGTTATGGAGATGAAACTTAAGAAAAGTTTACAAGTTAATGATCCTACCTTAAAGCATATAGAATCTAACAAATCAGAGTACACATGATAAGGAATTATAAGATAGTTATACTTTCCTCAATAAGAGAAGGTTATCCAACAACCTTGGATAAAGGTCCCTTGATTTATACATTAAAGAAAGTTTGTCTTACCCACACCAGGGTAAGCCCTCTATACGAAGATCGGTATCAGTCTTGCTATCCCCGCAAGCCCTCAACTTTTAGGTAGTCGGCACCTCTGTCTTTCTCAGCAAGGAAGCCCTCAACTTCAAGGTAGTCGGCACCTCTGTCTTCCTATCCCCGGAAGCCCCCGAATGTACTTAGCAACATTCGGAGTCGCACGAAGAAATCTAAACAAGATGTTCAGTACACACAAGGTATAAGAGTCTCTCTATCTAGAAATCACCTTAACAGCATGAAATCTCTAGAGATGTAGAAAAGTGTTGAGCTCATTCAAATGAGATCTTATTTATAGGCATGACTTCAACAGTCGGCTCCCTCCTCCAACGATCATATTTTTCATTGAATTTCTGAGGGACCTATACACGTGTCACTCAAACAATGGTTGGTTAGTAACTGAATGCATGACTTTATTTTATAAAAAAATAATTGTAAGAAAAAATATGGTTACATAACCAAAATCCAATATTCGGAATGTAAGAAAATAATAGTTCAGAGTCTAACTAAAAACAAATTTGGTGTCTATAATACAAGGATATTCAGATTCTGTTTATCAGGGAATTCGTAGTCATAATTCGTAATGAGAATTCATAATTAGAATTCATCATGAGAATTCGTAATGAGAATTCATAATCAGAATTCATCATCAGAATTCGTAATGGGAATTCGTAATCAGAATTCATCATCAGAATTCGTAATGAGAATTCGTAATTAGAATTCATCATCAAAATTCATAATGAGAATTAGTAATCAGAATTCGTCATCAAAATTCATAATGTGAATTCGTAATCAGAATTCATCATCAAAATTCGTAATGATAATTCGTAATCAGAATTCATCATCCGAATTCGTAATGAGAATTCGTAATCAGAATTAATCACCAGAATTCGTAATGAGAATTCGTAATCAGAATTAATCATTATAATTCATAATGAGAATTCCTAATCAGAATTCATCATCAGAATTCAGAGTTAAACTTTATAAGAGTTTGTATCCAGATTTCGTAGTTGAACTTTATAAAAGTTCTTGTCTAGGATTCAGAGTTGAACTTTATAAAAGTTCGTATCCTAAAACAGAATGATACATATCAAAATATTATATGATTTCGAGGTTTTAGACATGAAACTGAATTTTATACTTAGAAAAAATAATGAACAATGAAAAAACATTGTAAGGATAAATTTCCTTGGGGAAGGAAATTTTCCTTAGAGAAGTAAAACACTGGTTAAAAGGAGATTTTCATTGAGATATGGTGTTTGTGATTTTCAAAACAAGAAGGAATGTTCAAGTCATAAGGAAACCTTATTGTCTTATCAATCTTCCCTAAGTATGAAGGAATGGAAAAGTCATAAGAAAAACCTTATTGACCCAACAGAAATTTGGCTAAGTATGACCTACTATTTCCATGGACCTACCAATGAAATATCTCACGGACAACTGTATCACACAAATTTCAACACAGAATATTCAGAATGGGAAAGACATTGTCACATTGAGCTACCGATAGCTGAGTTACTATTTCATAAACCTTCTAACATAATGTCTTACTGATGGTATCAAATTGTTTTGATATGTATGAGTTACCAGTATCAGCTACCTATGGTATGAGTCACTGTCAAGCGGACCTACCATCAAGATGACCTACCGTCAGAACGACCTACCATTCTGAGTCACCGATACTCGACTCACTATCTCAGATTGTATAGTGCTCTTATTTATGAGACACTAGTTCTAAGATTCTACTTCCTGACGTACTGATCCCAAGACACCGTCATTCCTTACTTTTTCAATTAAATTCAAATTTATTCTAATTTTCATATTTATGAAACTTATTGCTATTATTTAGTTTAATAAACTTTTCTGTCTTTTATTGACAACATTAATATCGATGTCATATACTAGTATGAGGTACGAGGTTCCAAAGAACATGGTTCTTTCTAGCTGCAAAGAATAAAGGAAATATCCGATCAAAAAATTTAGTGTTGATGCAGTTAGAAAGTTGTAGCTTGTGCATAAGAGAAAAAATCAAAAACAAAAAATTGAAGAAATACGAAGATACTACTGAGAGCTCAAACTGAATAACATATTAAAACATTGAAAAAAAGAGAGGATAAACACTACTTGATCAAACATTTACCTCACTAGAAATAGTAGATAGAATATCTCTCGACAGAGTATTTTTCTATCTGTTTCCAGAAGTTGACACAGGGTTCTTTTCAAGTCATCTTCCAAGAGTCTCAAGCTATATTGACAATCACACAAATCCTTATAAACTATTTTATCTATATTTTTCTCTTCTTATTTATTGTTTCTACTTTATGAGAATTTTATGTCTCTATTTTATAAACACACATAAGCTCCTGTGAAAACCTGTAAGATACATAGATATCTTCACAAATCATTTTTTAAACCATACACTCCCATGGATAATAGTGGAAGATGTCTCTATGTTTCTTGTTTTTCTTTAGTACTCCCATGAAAACTATAGAAGTAGTCTAGTTGACCTAGAAAATGAGTATACTATTTTTTACCGCAATCCAGGGTGTGTATCCTTGTTTATTTTTATAAAATTTCTTAGTGGTAGGTGATCATAAAGTGGAAATGATTAAGTCTTTTCTTGAGATTGAACCTCTTATTTTAAATTTTGTTTTGTTCTCAAGTTTAGTTTTCCCTATTTTGACTTTTATAAAACTTAAATTCCCTTTGATATTTAATATTTTATAGTATTTATATTAGAGTTTGGTTTAGTAGATTGATTTCAAAAGTTAACATAATAATTTATTTTGTTTTAAGTGAGAACTAATCACTCTTTGAGAAGTCTTTAAAAACATAAAAACTTTTATAAATATACTACTTTGGTTAACTGGGTTGTTTTGTATTTCAAATTGAGGAACTTTTAAATATGTTTTTTAAATAGAAATTTTTATAGGAATTGAATTCACCCACATCTTGAGAGTCCAACATTGACCAACATTTGGCATCAGAGGTGTTTTAATTTATAAGTCTTATTGTCTTCAAAGTTTTGAAATATTTCAACTGTCATTTTAGTTGTGTTTTAATGATCTCTAGATTTATGTGAGTTAAAAAATTTAGTTCTTTAAAACTTTTTTTATTCTTTAATATGGAAAATATTTAAGAAGTTATAGCTACCAACAAACCAACCTATTTTAACGGAACAAATTATGTTCAGTGCAAACTCAAGATTGAAATACATTTAGAATGCATGGGTTTTGAAATCTGATCTTCTATAATTGATGAATGCAAGATTTAATATTCTACACTAAAAACATGGAATGATGGCACTAAGGTATCCTATAATAATAATTACAAAGCTATTAATGCCTTATACTAGGATTTAGGTGACAAAGAATTCAATAGAATTTCTGCATGTAAAACTGGCTTTGAAATTTGGGATAGTATAACTATTTCACATGAAGGAACCAATAATGTTAAGGAAATAAGGCGTAAAACATATAATATTAAACATCATAATTTTAAAATGAATCATGGTGAGACTATTTATGACATGTATCTCAGGTTCAATGAAATTATAAATACCATGATCTCACTGGGAAAGACAATCACTGCAAAAGAAAAAATTATGAGGATCTTGAGATGTCTTCTAAAAAGGGGGAGAGGGACCTCAATATCAATTGTTGAATCTTGCGAAATCAATGATCTAACTGTAAAAGAGTTGATAGGTAAGATTATAATTTATGAGGAAGAAATGAAAGTTAACATTGAATAAGATGATGAACCTAAAAAATCAAGTGGCTTTCAAACCCACTACATCCAAAAAAGGAGAGCATTCAAGTTCATGCTAAAAGTTACAGTAATGAAGATATATCAAGTGATAGTGATGATGAAATGGATCAAATATACCATAGATTTAAGAAGTTTTATAGAAATAAGAAATTATTTAGAAAGTCTATCTATAGAGGGAAGTATGAAAACAATGGTAACTGGAAAAATGATTGGAAAAAGAATGATAATAATAATGAGATAGTATTCTATGAATGAAAAAGAATATTACATGTGGAGACTGACTTTAACAAAGTAAAGTACAAGAAGATGTATGAGGATAAAGATAGAAAGTACAAGAAGACTATGAAGGCTACGAAGGGTGATTATGTGGACATCTCCATTGAATTAGAATCATCTCAGGATGAAAAGGGTGACAAATAAAAAATGGGTTTTTATAACAAACACATCTAACGTAACCTTAAAATATCCTACAGAAGATTCTTATTATTTTAGAGATGAATCTAAATCTAACAACTCTAAAAATTTGACTAATGGTAAAATTTTTGAATATTATAATTTTTTTAGGAAAACTGTAATGAGTTGAAAGATAAAAATAAATTTCCTAAAAAAAACATTCTCCTTCTGCAACTGTTATGTCTGAACTCACTATAGAAAAAAAAGAAGAATTATCAACTTCTAATAGATAACACTATACTCAAACATTAAAACGTGATATTAAAGAAGGATTTAGAATGATTTAAAAATGAGAAATATACGTTAGTTCAAATACTTGGAAAATAGGTTTCTCTTAAGTATACTATTGGCATTGGTTTTCAACCAGGGAATTTTTTTTTTAAAACCAATTTTGTATCTAAATCTGGAAAATCAGGTTTTATTAATAGTTCTAAAAAAATTTCTATAAGTTCTAGCATAGGAAATTGGTTTACTACTTTTAGTTTTTCTGGACATAATAAAGATTATCTTTTCAAAACATTAAAAACTACTTATAAGAAACCCAGGAATAAAATGTGGGTTCCTAAAGCATTAATTACTAATATTGTTGGACCTAATAAAGTATGGGTACCAAAGTCTTTTCTTGTTTCAATTATCTTTGTAGGAAAGTTGTTTGAAGAGAACATGTAAAATATTATGGTACATGGATAGTGGTTGTTCAAGACACATGACAGGGGAATACTATATCTTCAAGAACCTAATAAATATTGATGGTGGACATGTCTCCTTTGGTGAAAATTAAAAAAGGAAAATTATTGTTCTTGGCCTAATTGGTAGCACTAACACATTATTAATTTCTAATGTTCTTTATGTTGATAGTCTTAGGTAAAATCTACCAATTATATTAATGTTATGTGATGATGGATTTCAGGTTAAATTTGATAATTATACATGTAATGTTTTAAATTCTAACAATGATTTAGTCTTTACTGTGTTTAGAAATGAAAATGTCTTCTCTCTAATAATGGATTCCTTAGTCCCACAAAATGTTTCTTTCTTATGTTACTTTCACAAAGAGTCTTGGATATGGTGTAGAAGACTAGGCCTCTATAACAGTCACTCTCTATGAAATATTACTAGAAAACTATTTTTCAAGGATCTACATAAAATAGAGTTTCTAAATGATAAATAATGTAATCCTTATCAAAAATAAAAACAACCCAAAATATCTTTCAAACCAAAGAAAGAAGTATCAATTTCCCAAACTCATGAGTTGGTTCACAGGGATATGTTTTTACCTTCTAGAGTTTCATGTTTAAATGGGAAGCACTATGTCTATATGCTAGTAGATGAATTTTATAGGTATACCTGAACCATCTTATTAGCTCACAAAATTGAAGATTGTTCCTATTTTACTATGTATTCTAGGACAATAGAAAACTTAAGTGGACTTCAGATCAAAACCATAAAAAGTGACCATGGATGTGAGTTTTAAAATAAATAATTTGAATCTTTTAACTCTCAAAATGTCTATAGTCATAACTTCTCTACTCCATGGACACCTCAGTAGAATGGAGTTGTAGAGAGCAGAAATATAACCTTACAAGAAATAGCCTGGACTATACATAATGAATATGACCAACCTATTTAATTTTGGGAAGAAGCTATGAATACATATTGTTCCATATTCAATATATTCTTAATTAGACCTATCCTAAAGAAGACTCCCTATGATATGTGAAATTATAGAAAACCCAAGGTTAATTAATCTTTAGTTTTTGGTTGCAAAGCCATTTGTCTCACTAAAATGATAATCTAGAAAAAATTTCTTATGAGAGTGATGCATGGATTTTCCTAGTTTATTCAATCTCAAGTAAAGCCTATAGAGTCTTTAATAAGAGAACCAAGCATGTGGAAGAATATGTGCATGTCATGTTTGATGAAACAGATCACATGAGTCCAAAACCTCCCTTAAAAATATTGAGTACAAGATGTCCAGTATAGACAGAAATCCAAAATCTTCTGATTCTATAATTAAAGAAGTAGAAAAGTCTAACTATGGAAAATCTCCAGATTCTGAAAATAAACATGAACTTGTAGATGAACCCTAAGTGACTATCCCTTCATTTTTTTAGGTCTGTTAAAACCCTTAAATCTATCCTCTAAATGTTATCGTTGGATACATAGATAATGGAATGCATATTATAGCTTCTCTAACAAACCAATTTGAACATCAATTATTTTTTTCACATCTTGAACCTAAAAACATAAATGATGAAATCAATGATGAATTATAGATGATGCCTATGCAGGAAGAATTAAAACAGTTTGATAGATATAATTTATGGAAACATGTTGATAGGCCCAATGACACCATGATAATAGGCACTAAATGGGTGTTTAGAAAAAAATTGGATGGTGTTAGTTCAATAGTATGAAATAAATCCACACTAGTTGCACAAGGTTATAGTCAAGAGAAAGATATATACTATGAATAACCCTTTGATTCTATTTCCTGATATGAATCCATTATAATATTTCTAGCTTATGCAGCACATCTTAATTTCAAACATTATCAAATGGATGTCTAAATTGAATTCATAAATTGTTATATAGTTGACGATGTTTTTGATGAAGAACCCCTAGTTTTAAAAATAATAATTTTCCAAATTATCTTTTTAAATTATCAAATGATTTGTGTGACTTAAAAAATTCTCCAAGAGCTTGGTATGATAGGCTCAACACTTTTATTATTTCTAAAGGATTTACTAAATGTATAGATGATCCTAAAATTTCCATAAAAATAATTTGTAATGATGTTTTAGTTTTTCAAATATATGTTGATGATATTACTTTTTGATCTTACAAAAATTATTTATGTGCTGATTTTTCAAAAATGATGCAAAATGAGTTTGAAATGAGTTTAATGGGTTAATTAAAAAAATTTCTTAGATTTAAAAATTTTCAAAATAAGGAAGGTATTATGTTAAATCATTATAAATATACTAAATATATTTCAAAATGTTTTAACTTGGATATAGAAAACAGTAGTGATACTCTTATGAGTACCACCTTTACATTAGATCTTGATGAAAATGAAAAATCAGTAGATCAAACCAGTTGCAGGGGTATGATTGGAAGTCTTCTTTACATAACTTCCAGTCAACCTGACATTATGTTTTGTGTGTGTATGTGTGCTCATTTTCATGAAAATCATAAAGAGTCACATCTTATTTCTATTGAAAGAGTTTCCAAATACCCCAAATATACTACTAACTTAGGATTGTTCTATCCTAGAAGACAACCATTTGAATTAGTTATTTATTATAATGATAATTTTTTGTGGTTTCAAGTTAGATATAAAAATAAACTATAGAACTTGTCACTTTTTAGGAAAATATCGAGCTCTATGGTATAGTAAGAAAAAAAATTGTTGCATTTTCTACTACCAAAGCTGAATACATATCTTCTAGTAGTTGTTGTGACCAATTTTTTTGGATGAAACACACTTTAATAGACTATGGATATAAATCTAGGCATGTATCTATAAATTTTGACCAAAAAAGTGATAATAAAATTTCTAAGAATCTACTTTATCATTCAAGGACAAAACATATTGATGTAAGACATCACTTTTTGAGAGATCATTATCAAAAAGGTGAAATAAATCTTGAATTCATTGGCACTGAACACTAATTTTTTGATATTTTTACTAAGACTTTAAATTATGAGAGAATAAGCTACATTAGACATGTGTTAGGGATTATCAATTATGATTAACTCACCATTGGTGTCTCACCATGGATGACTCACCATCGGTGTCTCACCATTGATGAATCACAATTGATCTCTCACCATTGAAGACTCACTATTGATGTATCACCGTTGATGTCTCACTGTTGTGACTCATCAATCACAAATCATAGTTGTGATTTGTTGTTGTCTTTAATTTTTTATTTTTCTAGATCGATTTTAAACACTCTATTTTTTATTTCATATTATATTATTCCACATCTGAAATTTATGATTTTGAAATCCCTAATTGATAAACATTGAACCAATCCAAAATCATTTCTTACTCACTCAGTCTCCCAAAACCAAACCTTTCTATTCCAAACCATTACTTCCTTCCTCATCGAACTGATGATTTTTAACCTCTTACAATTCCTCGAGTGAAGAGTCTATCTAAGAATTACCCTGCTGAGCCTCATCCTTCAAAGAAGTAAAAGGGTGAATCAAGTGCTTCTAAACCTAAACCTGTTGACCCATATATGTCCAATAGAATAGTAATACCTGAAAAAGAAGTGCATGCAGAATGGTTGTTGTCAAGTAAGTCTCTCATTTTGAGAGTTTTATAAGAATAAGTTTGTTTGGAGTGGTTCTTTAACAACACGTGACCTCTCTATCTGAAATCAGTGCATGAGTATTATATGTGTGAAGAATTTATTTTTGAGGACTCTAAATTATTTTGAATTAAGTCAAGAATAAATTGAAACAAAATTTCCTTTTTCTTCCAAGCATTGGGATGAATGTTTGAAGGTACCTCATGAAGGTATTTCTAATGATTACCAGGGAAGTGATCCTCCTGATTGTGATATTTCCAATTATGAAATAGACCAAACCGAGTTGAATAATGATGTAATCCTAAGAAAACCTATAGTAATTGAGCTATATGGTGAATGCGGGTTGTTATTTATGTTTATCCAGCATCAACATTGTCCTAGGAAAGGGGATTTTTCCACATTAAAATATCAGAAATTTTATTTTTTGTATTGGATAAAGGAGGGACATAAGATTAATTTGTTTAGATATCTTATTTTCCACATGACTGACATGATGAAGCCTTACTCCAAATCAACTTCCCTATTTTATTCATATTTTATTTCTATAATGCAGAAAGATAAGGGAGTTGTAAATTAAGGAGAAGAAATTTTGACTGGATATGATGGTTTTTACATCACCAAAGACATATGCCAAAGGATGAAGATTATATATAATCCTTGGAAGAGGTAGTGTGATAAAGATAATGATAAAATTTATGAATATTTTGATCTTTTTCAACTTACTTTTTGGAACAAAGATATATCTATTCCTGATCTAGGAACATATGATTTTGAAGAACATACTATTGAGGAAGAATAAGTATATGTGAAAGAAAAAGAAATTAGATCTTCTATTGATGATTGAAGTGATTCAGATACTGCTGAAATACCTAAAGTAATTTTCTTTGGATCTCTTATCTGTCTAGAAAACAATTCTACCAAATAAACTCTCCTAAATAATGACTTTGATGTGGTGATAAAAGAATATAGAGATAATGAGTATTCTAGTAGAAGTAAATTTAAAGATGGTAGTGAGTCTAATAACTAAGAGGAAGAGAATTAGGATGGGGAAAATTATTATGAGGAAGTTGAAGAAGAATAGGAAGAGAAATAATAGAATGAATTGGAAGGAGATAAATTTGAAGGATAAAGTAGTAGTGGAAGTGATAAAAATAAAGAATAAGTAGAAAAGAAGAAAGTGGTCAAAATGATGGTGAAGCTAGTGGTGAATTTGATACTACTATTAGGGATAATGGGAATGTTGAAGAATCTGAGACTCTATTTGAAAATTCCTTGGTGGAGAAGGAAAATGTTTTGGAACCACCAAAGGCTGCAGAACCCTCAATTTTGGAAGAAATTTTTGTAATGGATGTGGAAGCAGTGGTGGAACCTCAAAGGGAACCTGAGTCAGTTTTAGCTGAATAAGTACTTCTAGTAGATATAGTGAAATAACATGTTTATTCTAGAAAGAAATCATTTTATAGGGAAAAATTTGTTGAGGAGGATCAACATTCTAATAGAGTTAATGTTTCTACTCTCAATCCTTATGATATGACAATGGTGGAATGGAAAAAATAGCCTTTATATGTCACACTTGGTTTATATTTTCCCGATTCAGATGTTGAGGAATTTGATCCTAAGGGATCATTAGTAGAGGAAGTATTTTGATCAAAAGGTCATGCTAAAAAAGTTCTAGTTGGAATAATTCTTGAAAAAAATCCTACTCTAGTGGTAGCTCCTCCTCCAACTCCTATTTCTGCTCCACCTATTTCAATTGTGCATGCAGACACTATGACCAAGCAAGATTTCAATATCTTTAATGAATATTTTCTTCAGTGGTTAGAGGTATTTCCCAACCCCAACTGGAATCAGTGGAAATACTTAGTTAAAGTGATACTATTGTGCTTATAGAGAGAGTTCTTACCTAGATCCAACCTCAGATTGTTTTCAAACATCAATAAGTGAGGGTGAAAAATAAAAGGTTAAGTGATGAGTTTGTTGTACTCATTCTTATTCTAAAATGGTTTCATATGAGTACTAATCTTACTTAGAATAAGTTTCAAAAAGTATTAAGGATACATTGAGAATGATGCTCCTCCTCCTCCAATTCTTGATATTTCTATCATAAGATCAGTAGTTAAACGAACCCTCAATCTCTACATCCCTACTATTCATTCTCCTGATGTTGAGATGATCATAACAGTAATAAGAGAATAGCTTTAGGCTATGATGGGAAACTATGATCAGGAGAGCCTAAGAAAACCTAGAAAAAATAGTTATCATATATATATGACATGGTAATGTTTCACACAAAAGGGGATACTAATTATCAAGAAGACGTCACAAATAAACTATATTTCTAATTTAAAATGATTTATACAAAACACTAGTTGGAAAATCATTTCAAATACTCTGTTAATAATTTTAGGCTACCTCTTGTTACTCAAGCCTTAAAGGCATAATTAAAACAACTAAAGGAGTTAACACCTACTCTTCAGATGTTTATAGAGTATAAGGATTATTTCACAAAGGCTATGGAGAAAGGTGGGAAGATAATCATTGAACTTATAAACCATTTGAAGCCTTACCTAAATCATCAGATTATTTCTATTATACCACCAAAGGCATTCCCTATTCGACTAATGACTGAGAATTTTCCATAAGGCTCCCTTTATCAGTAAGTTGATCCCCAGTTCAGATCTTATGTGACTTGAAATCCTTTTTCTCCACTATATGAAACACTTCAATCACCTCCCTTGTCTGTATCATAGGATCTTATTCATCTATGACCTGTGATCTACAGGGAACTTATAGCTCCTATATCTTCTACTCAGAATATTCCACCTCATGTACTTTCTAGAGTCCCCATTCATCAGTTGTATACTTTATCTCTTTTTGAACATTTTGTACCTCCATCTACTTTTATAGATAAGGTAAAGGCACACATGGACCCTTATTTGAAGAATAATTAATTTTTTAGGTTGATATTTGATGGGATTTTAATTTTGACTTTTTTCACATACAATGTAATATCTTTATATCATGAAATACATTATCTCTTTTCATTAATCTTATTTAATTTATTTATTATTTTTTCTCTTTTTGAGATTTAAAAAAGGGGAGAAATGTTATAGTATGATATGGTACTTAATTTTATTCATTTTATCTGATTTATTTGACATGTTAAGAATAACTTTTCTTATTTATCATTATGAATGTATTATTAATTCCCTGATTTGTGATCATCAAAAGGGGGGATTTTTTTCCTCTAGTTTTAATGCTCACAAATTCTGCATAATTAAGTTACATCGTGTTTCATTACATTTAATTATGTGTACTTATCATATTAATATATTTTATTAGTGTTTCATATCATAAGACATGTTGAAAATATTTATGAGTCACTGTTAGGATGGAATCATTTTCACTATTCAGTTTGAGACACTATTAGGATGGACTTACTAATGATAGAAAATTTGATAATTATAAGATACCATTTCCAAGAACCTACTGATGAAATATCCCACTGACAACTATATCACTGATAGATCAACTCAGAATTTTCACAACGGACATGACACTATCACATTAAGCTATCGATAGCTTAGTTATTGTTGCATCAACCTTCTGACAGAATGACATACCAATGGAATCAAAAAAAATTCACTAAGTATGTCTTACAGGTATGATCTATCGATGGTACAAGTCACAATCAGGTGGACCTGCCATCAAGATGACCTACCATCAAAACAACCTACCGTTCTAAGTCACTAATACTCAACTCACTATTCTAGATTGAAGAGTGATCTTATGTCTGAGACACTAGTTCTAATACACCACTACCTAACATAAATATCCTAATCCACTATCATTCCATTCATTGTCATTTAAATTAAAATTTATTCTAACTGTCGTTTTTATGAAACTTAGTGAAATTATTTATTTCAAAAAACTTTTCTGTATTTTGTAGACAACATTAATATTGATGTCATAGACTAGTATGAGGTACAACGTACCAGAGAACATGATTCTTACTAGATTCACTGTATAATGAAAATATCTGATAAAAAATTTGAGTGTTTATGCGGTTAAAAAGCTACAAATCATGCACCTGAAAAAACATGAGAACTGAAAACTAAAGAAACATGAAGGTACTGCTAATAGATTAAGCCAAAGAACATCTTGCAGCAATAAAAAAAGAGATGAGAATTTCCACTCGATAAAACTTCTAAATCACTAGAAACATTAGAAAAAATATCTCTTGACACTCCGTATAGATGCATGTTTCCATAGGTTGACTCAAGATGCTTTTCAAGACATCTTCTGAGAGTCTCAAGCTACAATCCCAATCACAGAGAGCTTTCTAAACTATTTTATCTATATTTTTCTCAACATGTGTATTTTTTATACTTTACAAGCAGTGTGTGTCTCTATTTTATAAAAACACACTAAATTCTATCAAAAACTAGAATATACATAGATATCCTCACAAATAGTTTTTAAACCGTACACTCCCATGGATAATAGTGTAAGAGGTCCCTATATGTCCTTTTTGTTTTTAATGCTCCCATTAAAACTATAGAAGAGGTATAGTTGACTTGGAAGATGAGTATATTATTGTTTACCCTGATCCATGGTGTGGATCCCTATTTATTTATATAAAAGTTCTCGAGGGTAGGTTAACACCAAGTGGAGAGGACTAAGTCTATGCTTGAGGCTAAACCCCTTGTTTTAAATTCTATTGTTTTCTTTACATTTAGTATTATGTATTTTTACATGTATAAAAATATTCTTCACATTAATTATTAATATTAGAGAGTGTTTATATAATATTTTTGTTTATTAAATTGTTTTTAAAAGGTAACGTAATAATGAATATTTTTTTAATAGAGAACTAATAACTCTTTGATAATTTTTTTCAAAAGATAACAACTTTTATAAATTTAAATCTTTGGTTAACTGGTCCATTTTTTATTTTAAATTGGGGAACTTTTAAATAAGTCTTTTAGACAGAAATTTTTATAGGAACTAAATTCTCCCCTATTGAGTGTCTACTCTAACCAACATATATATTTTTTAGGGTTTGTTATCATGAATTTCTTATTTTATAAAAATGGTGAAACTCTCAAATAAAAATTGTTGAAAGTGGTTATTAGATTTTATGATTCATTTTTTGGATTATTAATATATGAATGATGAAAGATTCTCACAATGTCTGTACCACTATAATTATTGAATTTTAAACCATTATATTTTGATATTAATTATATAAAATCTAATATTTCTTTTATACTTTATATGACTTTTAATAGTATTACACATGAGACTTAAATGATATTCAAGGATTATTTGTAGACTATCTTATAGATTTGATTCGTTTTTAGATTTATAGCTAAATGATTCATGAAATTATGTTGTATAAGTAAAAAATGTTTACCAAATATTGGAATGAGTTTCTATTTTTTTGTTTCTTCTCTATATTTTTGTTGGTAATTCTAGAATTCCTTTTCCATGGAATAGGGTATTGTATTGTATGTTATTTTTCTGAAAACAATAACTGGTATTTATGATGGTTTTTATACTACTCTATAAAGATCTTTTAACATCAGTTATTTTAAGAACCAATATGAAAGATTCTTTTCTATATCCTTCATTAAAATAAATAATTTATAAATTTCCTATATAAATATTATATGTCTCACATTCAATGTAGGTTATTATAATAACTGATGATAAAATCCACTTTCCATTTTTGTTTCTATAAATGATGTTAAAATATTAATTTTATTGTTAGTAAAATTCACTTCACTTTTTAACCGCCATTAAACTTCCAAAAATCAACGGTAAATAGATATTTTTTACTAGTGATAAGGTGTATCATTTTCATTTGAATATTATACTAAATAAATGAGAAAAGATATTATTGTGGAATCATGGTTCATTTCTAGTGAGGAAGAGAGGTATGGTATTTCATTATCATTTTTCCATAATTGTGAGGTTCTTTATTGGAAAACCATTGAAGAAGTTATGCATATAGAGTAGGGTTGACGAAAAATATAATGTCTTGAAAAATAAATATCTAATGGGTCTCCATGTTCTATTTCTCAGTGTATGGTTAATACCAATCATATTTTCTCACAATGGGATTATTCTAAGAAGTTTAATCATTTTGGACCATCTAGAACATGGAAATCCTATCAAATAAATGCTTTCAGTTCTAGAAAGGATTTATTGGAAACTGGACAAGGTTCATATGGGGATGTGTCTATGTTGGATTTTACACCTATTTCAGATTCTATGGGGATGGGATGAAGCTCACCATGAAGGATTGAATTTTAGAAACACTATATACATTCAACATTTTTGGATTTAGGTAGATGCTACTAAATATTAAAAGGTTTTATCCAATGTCTAAGAATGAGTGGGGGTTCACCATAACCAATTATTACACCCAAAAAATACCTTTATCTGGTTTTAGGTTCTCACCTAGATAGTTATCAATAATGTTAGTTGTGTCTATAATGAAAAATTATAATTAATTTCACTCTTGGATGGGGTACTATTAGTGTACATAGATGATGACATGATATATAGGCCCTATGATCCATGAAATTTATCTAATCAATTCCATTATTTTGAAAAACTAAGTTCACCACAATACTATGGAGTTATATATGAGAAGCATACAATTATTATGTGTCACTTGTGTTTGATGTTGGTTCATATAGATTCATTTATCTAGATCAATCTATAGACTATTGATGATGTTATTCCCTCATATATAGAAAAAACATATATTCTCTATGACTTTCATGGGATGTTCAGACAGTTTGTAATCTAGATCAGAGTAGAGGTAACAAATTTCTAACATGATATGAGAACACAATATGAACCCATGACATGATTAATAAATGGGGCTAGTTAATTTTGGGGGTTAAATGACATGAAAACATGATAAATGACCTAGTTATTTAGTTTATATATATTTGTGTGTGCATGTTTATTGAAAAAAATTTATTTTTTACTTAAATTTAATTATATAAATAAATATATAGGTCTACATATTATAATATTTATTATGATTAACAATTATTTGCATTGTAATAATAGTTTCACATAACATAAATACGAATAATTTATTAAATTATCCATATATTTTGATTAATTAATTAGAAATATCAATAAGATGACACCAACTTAATAAATGAATTATTTAGGGTGAGGACACAAATTCATAGAGGATGATCGACCTTACAAGGGTGTGAGGTTATATATTTCATATCATTCCACCAAATTTATGTATTCATCTATACATTCCTACCAGTATGAACTTCATAGATTCTTGGAGGAAGTGGTGAACCTTTAGGGGAATAATTTCTCTTAATGAGTAATAGTGAATCCTTTATATTGATATTAATCTATTATAGAATGGGTATTCTATATCTCCTAAGGTGACGAGGTTGCATTCAAAATATATTCAAGACCCGAAGCCCCTATAATTTTGGCAGATATTAAAACCCCTTCCATTGTGTGTTTTTAAGTCCAAGAGGTTATAAGAGGGTTCTCAAATCATTTCCATTGAATTTATATTTTTATCATAGTGAGTTTATTGACCATGTGATTGACCATTTTGATCATACAGTCATCTTGTTGCTCCTTGTAGCCAATCATTTAATTTATGTAGTCACTTGGATTGGTTATACAATAAGTAGGTTATTCTTTTGCTATTTCATTTTTTCTTATGTTCTATTAGTTTCTTCCCATAGTTAGTTGATTTATTCTTATGGTCACTGGTTTGGTCGAGTAGTCGATTTGTTTTGTCTTATGGTCAATATATTTGGTCATAAAAAATTCCATTTCTTCTTTTATTCAATTTGTTTTGTCATAGAGTCGATGTTTCTCTTTTTTAATTATCATTTCATATGGTATTTTGACTCCATGAAGTAAATCCCTTCATGTGTTCATATCAACTATTTTTAAAAATTCAAAATTATAAAAATACCCAATTTTTAATGAATGAAAGAAAATTACTTTTTATGTGAAATAATTAATTTAAGGCTTAAATAATGGTTTCTAATTCTATTAAGTGGTTCTTTTAAATTTAACAATTAAATACTTAACCATTTATGTTTTAAAATGGTAAGTTCTATAGATTTTTAAATAACTAAACTAATGATACATAAGAAAATAAGAGTTTACCTAGTTAATAATTATATGTTGTTATAGGATTTTTATCTAGAATCATAAAGTATGTTATTTTCTCTCATTTTATTCTTCCTTGTTTGAATTGAGTTTAGTTGTTTCATATGCTCTTTCATGATCCTTAGGAGACATCTTCTGTGACTTGATCCCTTCTTTCACGTGAGTTCCAAATGAGTCTAATAGCCTTTTACTCCGTCAGTTTCCTTAATAGTGTGTCACAATTGAGGTAGGATTTTGTCTAACTATCATAATACATTCATCCCTTCAAATTGTTTTTGTTTGATAAACCCCTTAACTTTTTGATATCCAATCCACAACATGATCTCACTCTTCTCTCTATTTTGGAGAAGCGCTACATACAATCATTCCTCGTAAGGGAACCTTATTCCCTCTCCCTTTAAGTGAATGAATACAACTAGCATGCTTTTTTTCTATTGAGTATATTATACATATTAACTAATATCGTTAAAAACATGATAAAATTTAATTGAAGGTGATTGGTGTATTCACATGTGGTAACTTATATTTTTTTTTATTTTTTTTATTATTCTATACCTTAAACATGACTATCATTGGGATTCCCTTATTATGATTACTATGAATGTACAACCACCCATTTGGATTTATAACATTGATTCTGAATTATTTTTTAATCTCTTAAATTATGATATATTAAGAAGATATAATCCTCAAACGAACTGGTTTTGTGTATATCTAGAATATGTATGAAAATACCCATGCTTTATATGATGGATTAATGTGAAATACGTTTAAAATTAATCATGGTGTACTACATGAACTTGTTTACACTATTTTTTTAGTTCTATTATGTTTTCTATTTCACTTGTGTTTGAGTGGGACTTTTGGGAAAATTGTATGTTAATGGGGGTGAATGGTTCAAAATGAGGAATTTGATAATGCCTGAAAATGTGGTGGTTGTTTCTTGGTTATTATAAAGATATTATTATATCTTTTTCCGGTTAAGGATGGTATGTATGGGCAGTGATATGTCATGGTTTTTGTTTTGAGGTAGTTTTATTTCACATTGGTTCCTTTTTATTGTAGCCTAGTAGTTGTGGAATTAAACTGTTAAAGGCATATGATGGAAATTGAATAATGTGGGATAAAAATTAATGTGTTATAAATGAATTATTGGTATGAATGTTAATAGGCTATGGAATTAAATATTAATAAATTAGGATTTTTTTATGGTGGTTTGTTATTAAATATGGGATTAAATGTCTTAATAAATGAATTTTTGTTTATAATATGTTAATTTTGAAACTATTTGAAACTAAAAATTCAAGAAGAGGAATTGTATCATGTCTATTTGGGAGTTTTGTGTTGAAAATTTTCTTTTTGGGGTGGATGTATGTGGTAATAGTAGTATGGCATTGGGGTTATTTGGAGATGATGACGTGTTGATGCGAAACCTTTTGGATGATCCTATGTGTTTGGTTATGTATATATATATATATTGTATTTTCATTTTTATTTCCTTATGAAACCCACCCACATTGGGAACTATGTACCAAACCACAAATTTTTTAGTGGGTTTTCCTCATCATCAAGGATATTCAGATAAAGGATTATTGAACCCCACACCCCCTCTATTTTCCCACTCTTCCTCCAAAAGTAGTATGTGGGGGTCGTACCTTGTTAGTGTAGAGTACCAACCGATGACAATATAATTGGTGGTAATTCCTGATAATGATAGGATGTTATATATAGTGACAGTCATGTGTGGTAGGAGGGGGATATGAGGTTATTGTCCTTCACATTCATGATTCCTCACTACACAGTATACGATGTTTTCATCATATTAGTGTTGATGCATTTGATGATGTGGTAGTATTCATGAGATTTGGATATTGATTGATCCCAATATAAGATTATTGGACCTGTAGGAGACAAGGGTAGGTAGGCTTATAACCCAACCAACCTCAAAGGTGGTCAGACAAATGGTAATGAGTTGAAATATAATGAATTGGAGCACATGACATTTGATGTTGGTACATGAGAGTAGAAACATGATGGGGAAGTGGTTATAGAGAATAATTATCTATGTTTTATTGATATTATATTATAGTATCTTGGATAAGTTATTTGGTGTATGTAGCAGAGTGAGTTTAGGAAATATAGTTAACATGTTTAAGTTTGTGTTTGTCATATTTTTTATTCATTAGTGTATTGGTATAATCATATCACATTTTCATGGGATATCATGGTTATGATCCTATTGATTATACATGTTATACTTACCATATGAATAAAAAAATTTATTTTTTAGTTTTCCATAAGAGTTTCAAAGACCAATAAACGAACTAATTTCTTGGGGGTTAGAGTTTTTATCGATTCGTTGTCTTAGTTATTTTAGTTCTTTTGGTATTTTATGTTGGAGACATTTATTTTTATTTTGTAGTAATAATTGTGAGATGTTTTGGTTCCTTTTTATATTTTGATGGAGTTATCTATGGTTTTTATCTTATTTATCAATCCATTTCATCTATTGTGGGTAATGAATTCCCTCTATGCATTTTACACCCTCAGTTCTAGTCTTCATCCTTGGGCCAACTGGAGTCACGACTCATGGTTCACTCCAACTCTTCCCTAATGGACTAGAAGTAGTACCAATAGTGGGGGGAGATCATAAAATAGTGAAATCCATGAAAGGATTCATAATAATAGGAAGGAGTTTTATGTTAGATCTTTCTGAGGATTTCAAGAGTTTTTAGGGAGACAATGTTAGTCAGATATGATTTGTGATATAGTTAGGGAGTCTGGCTATGATAAACGAACATAGGTTTCTTTATGATCAGATGAAAGGACCATAATCTTACTAATACACCTGATTTGAAAATATATTAATTTTTGGGTAGAGACCTATGAGTGGTAAAATCATCATGATTGATTGTGAATCTGATTGAATATGGTTTCTTCAAGGAATTAAAGTGTATTTGACTAAATAATTCAAAATAAATTACATGCTTCTAAATGTTGGCTTTCCTTGTGATTTTTAGATAAAGATCCTTATGATCTTAAATTTAGGTAGAGTTTTTATAGGATTATCCAATTTATCTTCAAAGGATCGATCCAATATAGGTGTATTAGATGTGAATAAGGTTGTTGTGTTCCTTATTTCATCAACTTGTGTTGAAGTACGATAGGAGAATATATGATATAGAGGTGTATCATTGGATAGAGCATATTGAGATCACCGTCAGTTTGATTTAGTCACAAGATGAGTGATGGGTACAATTATAAGTTAATTAAAAATGGGGAGCATCATATCAAAGGTGCATGTTATATCTTAAATAAAGGAAGGTGGATGAGATTTATTATGATACATTTTGGGAGTTTTGGTTCGATTTCATGTCTTTGATGATGATGGTGGAAAAGAGATAAGAGTTGGTATGCCTTCACAAGGGGGAATAAGAATGCAATATATTAATATATATTTAAATTAACCTTAATGTTTCACTCATAATCTATACCCATATTAGTATTGGAACACCACGAGATTTTTTTAATTTTTTTTTGAACTAATTTAACTTTTTTTATATTTTCCATTTCACGAAATAATGAAAATAGTTTATTTTATATGAATGAAATATGTTTTCCTTGAGTTATATGAAATAAAAAGTTAATGGTACAAAAAATAAAACATAAACTTTATATTTCTCTACAAATAACACCATGGTTATCTTTCATTACATTCAATAATGACTTTTCATGATGGGTTGTGTAACTTGAAAGAGCTAGTTTTACCGAACAATAGTATATCATTAAAATTTTATTACTTAATAATATATAACATAACTGATAAATTAGTGGTTATAAATATTATTAAATAATTTATGAATGTATATGGTTTATAAAAATATAATATTAATTCATGGGTTACCAAATAATTAGAAATGAATATAAAAACTGATTGAATATAAAGAAAAATATTATTATTTTTATGGTTATAGAGTTGGTTTATCATAATAAATTAAATTAATTAAAATTATTTAGTTATATTATTGTAATATATATGATATATATTTAGAAAAATTATTTTTATATTCATCCAAGCGATTTTATAAACATAATATAAGAACAACCCCAATTTTATGCTAAAACCCCAATTTTTTTACTAAGGTGTTTTTACTACCTTTTAATCACACACCCATTTTATGTCCAATTTTAGGAAATTTTATATATTTAATATGTATAAATAAACTTCACCATTGAAAGGGTAACACAAAAATTAGTATCCGTAGGTTTTTGTTATTTTTCTAGGATGTTTATTTTTTTATTGAAAAGTGAAAAATAGTGAATTTTAGTTCAGAACTGATTTTTTCATCTAGTTTATTTATAAGGAAAAAGTATATTTTAAATTGTTTTAAATGTTTAGTTAGATAATATTTTTATCAATTAATAAAATTTAGGTCATTGAGGTTAACTTAAATTTTAAATTTGGTATAAAACATAGAAAACATTTGAAGGTTTTCACTTTAGAAACCCACATTATCGTCCCTACTACGAGATTAATTTTAAATTATTTTATGCCACTTCTGTGATTGGAATTTGGAAAAAATGATTCATAATTTTTAATCAGAATAATTTATATTGTCTTATAAGGTCAATTCTTTTGACCAAAATTATTAGTGAATGTAATTAAAATTAATTGCATCGATTATGGTAAAATTAAGCTTAACTAAGGAATAAACCTTAAATTTAGGACCCAAAATGACCTAGAAACATGTACAAGATCCATTTTATAGACATTTTTTAACCAATAATCCCTTGGTTTTATTTTCCTTCATTATATTTCCACTTTACATGTGAAAAACATGTATGTAATTCTTTTGTCAATATATTACAAGTGTGCCACTCCTCCTCCACTATAAAAGGCCTCCTCTCCTCAACTTCTTTACATCTCTATGACCACTTATATTCGCACAATATCGGCTCAAATAACCTCAAAAAATACTCCCCTAATCCTTGAATACTTTTTTGGGTATAAATATTTCCAAGTAATCCCTTTTGTGAAAACTAAAAGTGGTAACCTGATTAAGAGGTAACTCCCTCCCTTAAACTCCTTTCTTTTATTTAATTCATCCACTCCCTTAAATATTCATATTCCATAAATCCATAAAAACCCTAGTATCATAAATATACTAAGAGTTTGTTATTATATGGTTTCTACCAACACTTACACACATGTCTATTTAATGGTTAATGAACATACTATTTACGTGTATGGCGAACTACCGCCTCACTAAATGATGATTGCTAATTTTTACTTTACAACATCTAATGGGGGGTGTTATGATGTAAAATATATTTAAAAATGTTACATATTATATTTACTATATTTTTTTATATTTTTTAATTGTTTAACTAAATATATATTTATATTTTCAATTTTGTGTTAATACGATAATTTTTTTCGAGAAAGTGGGGACTACTACCCCCTCAAAGCAATGTGATTTGTTCTTACAATACATGGAATGTATTAAGGATGGGTTTAGTGAATATATATGATATATATGATATAAAAAATCTACTATAATTAATATATATATATATACATATTTATTTTACTTTTTTCTTTCAAGAGAACAATTAAACGAAAATAGCGTTCACACATACGTACGACCTATTATCTCCATGGATGGTGTAGTGTTTTTCATACTTCTATATTATATGGATTATTATAATACCAATATGATGAATATAAATTTTATTTATATCATGGTTAAAATTACAGAAATCATGATATAAGTATAAAGACAAAACTTATAACAAATTAAGACACATGCGTTAAACTAAGCATATATTACCGAAAGTGAAACCTTATCATGGAATTATTAACAATAGGGTAATATAAAGCCATAATAAAACAATATACGGTATTTAAAATTAAGAATATGGTTATATGATAGAATTATAATAAATTTATATTTATTATACATTTGTTTTGAATGAATATGATGAGATTTAACACAGAAGGTAAAGTAATTTCATCTCACTGTTTATTTCTGTGATATACATGATTTATTAACCACCCATTCATTTTTTGTGGTGTGTATAATTCCCATGAATTTAGTATATGATTTTTATTCCTAAATTTATGGGTATTTACTTATATATTCTATGGCCTTCCTTTCATGGGGTTTTGGTTACAAAAGTTACCAAATTGGTAAGATAGTTTTGCCTCAATTTACTTTCTTTGAGACAAATACCATGTTATGCACCAATATTTTTATATGAGGTGTACATAATACCATGGATGTGTTATATATTGAATCTTCTTAGTTTAATGATATTTTAAGCCTAATTTAATTTCAATTTATTACTCGGGGATTATGGTTCAATGTTACTCTGTGACAAGAGTTTAATGAAACAATTTTATTACTTTTCAAGATTGTTTATGATTATGCTTCCACAATTTAAATCATATATTCTCTCCCTCAAGATAAGTCGTGGATTTTATTTACCCTATTTATTGATGATATATTCATGTGTTGGTGCCATTTTTCTACTCTTTGGTAAAGAATATATTTAATAAATTGTTTGTTATGCCCGAATTTACCATCTTTTCAGTCAGAAATCCGTGTTCCTACAAAAACATGTTTTATAAAAAGGGTTTATAAGAAAATTATAATAATCACCTATGATCATTAAAAACCATTTTTTTACATTTACCAATGTTTTCAAAATAATATTCTTGTTTCTTTCTAAACGATACATTTTTTCAACCATTTTACCATGAAAAATGAATGTTCTTTTTTACCTCGTACGAAATGTATGAAATTACTTTCCATAAATTATTTGAAGCTTTATTTTATTGTTTAAAGGGTTAAATTTTAATAATTTTTATGTGTGATTTTCAAATAAATGGTTTTCAACTTTTTTTGAGCTTCTTTTATAATTTTTCAAGGTATATTGTTTTCAGAACATTTTTAATGTCCCTTTACATGTTTTCAAAGAAAAAGTTTTCCCAAAGGGTTTCAAATATTAATTTATAATATTTCATGTTTATTTTTAATAAAATGGTTTTGAAAAGGATTTTATGTTTTAAAGTTCATTTTTAAAGAATAAATGAAATTTCTCTCAATAAAGGTTTTCAAAATAAAATTCCACATTATTTTCTATCAAATATGTCATCTATTGATGTTAGTCATGCCCTTATATGAAATTATCCAAAGTATTCATTCATATTATTTCTTCTATGTTTTATTTTTTGATGTAATTATTCTTATTACACTCGTTTCTCTTCAATGGTTTTTATGCTTTTGAATCCCTCTTCTTTTCAAAAGTTATTATTTTGATGAAATGATTATAAAACCTTCCTTTTTTCATAAATTAATATATGACTACATGTTTAGGACGCTCATTTCATTTAATGGATTATGATATGATTGTTTATTATTTTGTGGAATATGTATATATTATTTCATTATGATATGGGTGGGATCAATATCTCCCTCTAATGAATTCGGTAGTGATAAATATTTTATGACCTCAAATAGAACACGGGGGCATCAAAATCCCAAAAAAAAAGATGTTACATTGGAGAATATCCTATGCCCAAAACAAGAGGTTACATGGAGGCATATATCAATTCCAAAACAATAAGGTATATAGGAGGGAATCCCAAGACTGAAGAAGGTACACAGGTGATTAATCCAAGCCTAGTAGGTTACACAGTCCTTGGTTTTCCACCTTGACATAGGGCCTATATATTCTATTGTGTCAACCAAAATTCTAGGTTTTATTCCAATATTATCCTTTCATGTCATATGTTCATTATTTCCTTATTATTCATGTCTTATGAATTATCATGATTTATACCATGATGAACGTTTATAATCTTTGATATGAAGGGTATGTTCTTCTATTTTAATAATCATGTTCTCAAACCCCTATCCTCATGATTATTATTATATATCTCATTTATTTACCCCTACTGAGTATCTGAGATCACCCATTATTATTTTCCATTTCCATAACCATTAAAGATATATATTATTTTTTATGTTTCTAAGAAGGGTTCTAGTCATGAAGAACCAAGTGAGTGATGATGTTGCTCATTTATATACCAATTTTTATGTTTTCATGTTTCCAAATGCAATATACTAGTATATACTTTGGGTTTCTATTTGTATAATATTTTTAGTATTCCAAAAAATTTATGTAATGTTAATGTAAATCAATAATGTGTCCTTATAAGTAGTCCAATGAATGAATTATTGAGGAGTAACTACATCCTGTAATGAAATATATGATCACCATTTTATGATTCATGGTTATGTAGTGATGCGGAAGGAGTAAGTGATTGATAAAAATCACTCACACGGAGGAGTTCCTTGAGATGATGGTTAACCGATATTCTTAAAAAGAAGATCTTTAGTTTGAGGATTGAAAATGTTAGGGAATTTGAAGATTCATTTAGTAGGGATTCAATATAAGAAACATGATTCATACTTCCCTAGGTTCAGTGGTTCTTGAGTATCTAGTGGGGGATTTTAGTTTGTATGAAATGGATGTAAGGAATGTAAAAACCATCCAACATAGTGATTGAAAACTCTATGAATTCAATACCCTTTTCAATAGTAGAGGATACTTAAATTTTTTCAACATTTAAGGTGTGTTGGTGAATGAAAATTTCAGCCCCACAATGGTTCATGTCCTCAGGGACCCATAATAGAGTGTGGTTTTAGAGGTCATTAATAGTGAGGTAGAGTAGATAATCATGGGTAGGTGCATGTTATGTAAATGACAATGCCAAATGGGGAAGAGGTTGTTCCAGATAAGATCAGTTTATATTTTTCCTGAGTTTCATCTTTTTATGATTCTATAGATTCATACTCCATTGTTCCACTTTCTTAATTCCACACAATATAACTTGAGGCTGAGAGACTTCCAGTACCCCTGGTGTTATCCATGCTTATTCATAGATAAGATTGACTATTTAAATTATTATAAAGATATAGAATAAGTATGGGGAATCATCAATCAATATGTAGGTACCTCTATTTGTAGATACAACTATAAGGTGACATACTTGGAATAAATTGGTTATAATCTATGAATACATTGTTTATCTCATTTGGAGGAGGGTTACATTTTATATTATAAAGGCATTTTGGTAATTTTTTGTGTGAGTAGAGATATTATTTTGGAGACATGGATTAAGATCCCATTTTATCTAAATTTGATGTGTTTTCATTGGAAGATTAGAGAGTGGAGGTTCCTAGAGTTGTTGAAGATTTCATATATGTATTTCCAAATGATGTTGTCACATTACCCCCATTGAAAAGCATTGAGTGTGCGATAGAGTTACAACCATAAGAAAATATGATTTATGTGGATCCTTATAATATGTAAATAGTGTATTTGTATTAGTTGATACTCCACATAAATGATTTAAATAAGAAATAATTTATCTAGCCGATTCTATCTTCTACAGTGTTGTTCACCAAGAGGAAAGATTATTGTCTAAGGTTGTGTGTGGAATACTGGAACATGAATTATGTGATTTACAAGAAAAATTACCCACTTAAAAGGATATATATACTAATCAACTAGTTGAGGTAATCTAGATAGTTTTTAAAAATTGATAAATGGTCTATATAAAACCATGTGTGGGTGAAGGAGAAGGATATCTCAAAGACCGCCTTACAGTGTATGTATGGAAGCATCAAGTTTGTGGTCAAGTCATTCAGTTTCATGAACATTAAAGTTGTATCCATGGGGATCATGAAATTTTAATTATGTGAGTTTATTGAATACTTTTTAGTCATATTCATTGATGGTGTACATATATATTCAAATGAAAGAGGAGGATCATGTTGAGAATCTCATAATTTCCTTGCTGGTTCTTCGACACCATCAACTCTATTAAAATATTTCCAATTGAATGTTTTGCATGTGGGGTGTATTTAATTATAAATTTTGTGCCTAAATAAGGTTTGGTTATAGAATCATCAAATATATAAAAAAAATTTATTAGGAAGCACTAAATAACATGGAAATGGTTCAAAGCTTCATTATTAGTGTAGGCTATTACCAGAGGTTTGTTTTTTATTTCTCTTAGTTTTTAGTTATTTTCAAAATATTTACCAAGAAAGGAATGGCATTCACTTCAAATAATTAGTTCCAAGTTTATTTTTACTACACAATTGATAGATTGATCATCATCCCAGTGTATCACATTCTTAAGTAAGGGGTGATTTTCGAGGCCTTTATGACACCTTCTTTCTAGGATTATGACGCATCATGATTTAATAAAGGGTAGTGAACCCTTATAGGTTGAGGTAGTTATATCCCCATTCGTGTAACTATTCAAATTGTGGTATAGATCTATAAGATTTTTTTCCCATGAATATATGATGATTTTATCTCACCAGTACAATATTTATGGTTTTCACATATCACAAAAGTTGGAGGTATGTTTTCAAACAATGAGACATTAATCTATAACAAAATAGATTGATAATGTTTCTATAGGAATATGATTTTAAAATCTACCAAACCCTAGGAAATGGGAATTTTTTGGACAACATACTTAGTAGGATGTCCCGAGGAGATATCATTTGGGAGTCAGAGGATGTTCAAAAAGGGATGGAAGAGCTTGCAGCGACACAACATGATATAGAGGAAGTGTGTGGAAGAGCTTATTTATATCAGATGACAGTGGAATCATCTCTAATGAAACTAGCGGAGGATTATAAATGGATATAATGATAGTTCTGTGTTATGTAAGTTCGTGATAATCATTATGATGCTCCATAGGTGTGGTGCGGGGATAGTCAGAATCAAATTTTGTTTTTGGGGAGTATTTCTTTCATTGTCTATGCATGAGAGATTTTTTGTTGAATTTTGAATACGAATCATAGAAGTATATTAATGTGTGTCTAATATGTATTCTAATTTTAGTTGTCACCTTTAGTGTCCTAGTATGAATATTTCGACATTGGAGTTTGTGGTATCATTTCTATTTTTTCAGTAGGTGAAATAAGATCACTACATTCCAAATGGTTTTTTGCGGCTGTTAGATGTCCTTGAGTTGAAGTCATAGAACATCTCGATGGATTTTGTCACTTGGTTACCCAAGCATTGGAAGGTGTTAATTAAATTGTGGTGATCATAGAATAACTAATGAATTCATCCCACTTTCTAGAGATCAGGGAAGTTGATTATTATGGAAGTTCTAATGAGGTTGTATATGGATGAGGTGGAGAGGCTCTGTGGGGTTCGGAAGACCATTGTGTCTAACTTGGTTTCTCATTTTACATCACATGTCTACAGGGGACTAAAATAGGAATTTGGATCTCAGTTTTTCCTTAACACTAGTTTCACACATCATACTTATAGGAAGAGGATCAAACCATCCAAACATTGGAGCATATGTTGTCGGCTTCTATCATATAATGTGGAGGATCATGAGTGAATCACCTACTAATGAAAAAGATAAACTATGAAAATAGATATCACTTATCCATTGGTATGGATCCATTCGAAGAATTTTGTGTTCAACCATTTTGTTCTTAGTTGTATTGGAATGATGATGGGGAGTCAATTATCCTTGATCTTCAGATGTATTGGATCACTATAAATAAGGTACAAATGTTTTGAGAGTGGATATAGGTAGAATAGTAGTACTAAATTACCTATTAATATCGTATACAGAGGCCTCATCAATTTGATGTTGGTGACTATATGGTATTTAGGGTTTATCCTCATCATGGGAAGTGAAGGTTCAGTCTGTAGAGTAGGATTTCTCCAAGTTACATTAGGCCTATTTAGGTATTAAATCACATTGGCAAGGTGGATTATCATTTTGTACTTCCACCATGGTTTTACAGGGTCCAAAACATCATTAACATTTCCTTATTAAACATTAATTCATGATTTATTAAATAATATTACACATGAAATCTATAATTATAGTGAATTTGGGAATTATGTACATTACATAACATCTTAAAACATGGAATACACAAGCATTATTGAAAACTTCTTTAACATTCTCATATTATTCTATCATACTTAAAACTGTATCGGATAACCTGGGGATATATATAAGAAATGGGTGACCTATAAAGTTGAGTAAGGGAAAACACATGGCAGAACATGAATAAAGTATTATTTTTTAGAAAATAGTCATATTAATGAGACATAAAATGGGTGATAATATTAAACATGATCAATGAAGCATGATATATCATTTTAAAATAAAGGAAATAGGGAAATTTGTAAACAACATAAAAATTACATCATAAACATAGGTCAAGGCTAACTACAAAGACATCATGATAGAAAATATTTTGGGATTGATTATTTTAACTCCTTAATCCCTTTCATGATGTCTCATGCGACTAAAGAATTACCTAATTCATTGGTGCACTATATAATTTTTGGAGCACCCATCACTTTTATATCAATCACATGAATAAGTTTTCCACATAGATCATACAACATGGATTTATTTATGATAAAAATTTATTACCTAATCTAGAAGTGTAGAATAAAAACATGTAATTACCAAATAAAATAATTATGAGATTATAATGGTGAAAATTGCTGATAGAATACGGGTATGGGGATTCACTACACCTTTGTTTCTCAAGGAAAATCATGGTGAAATTTTGGAAACATGACGAGGGACTATAAATATTCATGGGAGGAATTAATGAGAGGTAAATGGGTATATAATCATTTAAACATCATGGGGAATGTTTTGGGGATATATCATAACATATCCAATCACTATGAAATTGATATAAATTGTATAATAAAATAAATATTCTTGAATAATAAGAGAAATGAAAAGATCCTTAACAAATTTATGTATGGTTATAGGTGTAATAAAGGTTATTAGGAGGGATTAATGAGATATAAAGGGGTATCTAATCATTTATGAATCAAAATTTAATTTAAGGGTTTTATGGAATGACTTATCCCAACATGAACAAATGGAATTTAGGAGGCATAACATAAAATAGGTACTTGAATAAAAAGGGGAGTGGGAGATCCCTTAATAAATTTTGGCATGGTAATGGATTTGGAAAATGATATATTGAGAGGGGATAAATGGAATATAAATATTAGTAAAGAAATTTTACAGTATCATTATAAATACATGAAAAAAAAACAAATTGATATTCAAAAGGATAATTACAAAGAAGTTTATTGAATGGAAATGAGAAGCGAGAAATATTTTACCTTGAGAGGGTAATTCGAGAATCATGGGTGGAGATTCATGAGAGCATGCATCACCTTGGGAGGAATCTAGTGAGGTGAATAAAGAGTAAGGATGTACTCCATGGTTTTTTATAGAATTGAAATGGATTCCTTGGTTGATTTATAATGTAAAAGAGAGGAAAGTCCTTTATTATTTCTCAAAAATAGGTTTCGAACTCTATATAATTAAGTAATAAAAAACACAAACCTTCCCATATTTTTTGACCATTGTCTCTGAAAAATGGGTGTGGATTTGACTATTTAATAAGACCAAGGGCTGAAAATGTTAAAATAATTTCCTCTATGATATTTAAGTGAGTCATGTTTATAATGAAATGATTTTAAAACCTTAAAATATAGTATTGGTTTTGGAGGATTTAGAGCGCATTTAAAAAATTAATAAAATAAACATAAAATAGAATTATTTTAACTTTTAGAAAAATATTTGGTATTGTATCCCTTTAATAAAATGTAATATAACCCTTTTGGGTCATTATGATGTCATAATACACAACACATATTTATATCGTTTTTATTTTTTACCCAAAAAATCGACTACCTAAAAAATTTATGAAAAATTCACCAGTGGTTAATTTTGAAATTATAATTCATAAAATAATATTAATTATTTCCAAATAATTTTATAAATATTTTACATTTAGGGAGATATTTAATTTTTTTATAATGACAATCTTTGAACCATTACAGAATTTATATGTGATATCATAAAAATTATATTTACAATTACATTTATTAATAATCATTTAATAATAAGATTTTATTAAAATATAATTTATAATATAAATCCATTAATTCATAAAAATTAATTTCTTAATATAAATTTCATATTACTTAAACATAATTTTTTTTATCCTATTAAAATATAATGTTTATCAAATAGATTACTTAATCATTTATAAAGTTTAAAAATTAATTATATATATAATCACCATTTAAATTAAAAGGAAATACAAATAATAATTCTATAATGGTTAATTTGTTTAAATTTTTTGTTAAATTATTTTTCCCCTTAATTAACATATTTCCCTTTTTACTGTGGTAATTAAGATTTACTACAATAACTATTCATATTATTCAAAAATTAGATCCAACATATTACCTAATATTTATTTTTATGATTCCAAAAATGAAATCCATTTTACCAAGATAAATTAATAGAGTTAAACTAATTTAATTTAATATTAAACCAACAAGTATGATAGAAATAATTTTTCCAAAAAAATAAATTTTTAATCGAAAAGATTATTTTATATTAATTTTGGAAATAGTAATATTCATTATATGGATTTAAATTAAAAAATATATATATAATTTATTATAATTTCATTTAAATGAATTCTTATTAGGGTTTATTTTCATTATTTATAATGAATAAACATTATTCATTTTAAACACTTTTCAGAAAACTTCATTTTTAAGCCTAAAAATTAAATTGCACTAAAATTTTGTATAAAGATGATATAATGTAATTAATTGAATTAAATATATCTAAATAACACTTATTTTAACTTTAAATTAAATTATAACAGTAATGGTAATTTAAAATTAATTAATTTATCAAAATAAATTACAAATTTACATAAAATGATATTTTTCACTATTCATTAAAAAATCAATATTTTCCATAAAATACAAAATATTTATCATAAGTTAATATTGTAATTATGATATAAAAAATGGAGTTAGTTTGATTCAATAAACCTTATGAACATTATAGAAAATAATTATAATAACTTTTAAAAAATAAATATCATTTTAAAAAATATATATATATTTTGAAGAATGAAAAGATATTATCACAAATTGATTGATTATTTACTAAGAATTGATCAATATAAATAGGTAATATATATATTTATTAATTTATTTAATCCTACTCATATCCAAAAATTTAATGGAAAGGTTAAAAATTTGTATTTAAATAATAATTGTTTTTTTGGGTTCGGTGTCGTGTATTGCATACACTATCGAACATATTATTCTCTTTAAAAAAATGTGGGTGTTACATTCCTCCCTACTTTAATATATTTAAGCCTTGAAATTTAAAAATGTTCTTAGTAAGAACTTATTTTACACATTATAATATCTTTATTGAAAACACTCATCATCAAAAGGGTTAATAAAATATCCTCTTGAAAAGAGAGAAAGGGAAGCATGATGGTTATCACATAACTTGGATTCTAGGTAAGAGAACATTAGTGGAAAGTAAAAACAAACATGGAGGATAATACTAACACCAATGAACTAATTCAGAGTCATAGAGAACATAGTTATAATAATATCGACGAATAAAAAACCATAAATATATGATGGGTGAAAATATAATAAACTCATTGGAAATGATCCTAGTATGACAACATTTTGGTTTTAGATTCATTTCCTATATTTGAAGAATTCATTTAAAATATAGACTATGAAGATAAAGAAATATACATTCTTGAAAAGTATAATTTTATCATTTAATTAATTTCAACTATAATATCAACTTTTTTTCCAAACTATGAGAACTCAAGATGAATTTGTTTTTATGCCTGAAGTGATGGAATAAGACTCTAAAGAATCACATAATTCACCAAAGAACAACATATTTATTTTTTCTTTACTAAATCCAATATTTTTAGCATAAATTAAGATAATACCACTGTAAATTAATCTCCAAAATTCGAAAAATAATCCAAAATGTTTAACATAGATAATTATTTAAATAAATACCCACATAAAACACTAAAGGGATAAGTTATTAATGTAATTTATTTCTATAACTTGTGAATTTTTAAGCTTAAATATAAGTTATCCATTATCTATTTCCAAACATAGACTCTTATAGGAATTATTTTTCATTTAATAAATGTTTTTAATGAGCTTGTTAGTTTACCAAAACATATCCACCAGGAGTGTCACACCAAGATTGCAGCAATACCATTTTTCATGCACCAGTTCACGATTGAGACTTTCCCAATATGGTGTTTTTGGGTTTTACCCCTAGGTACATATGTGCTAGAGGTAAATCCACTTGTAGTATCCAGACATGGATGTATATTCTAAGAAACCACATAATCCATACTTTACTAAAATCTATGGATTTATTTTTATGATTAGTCTTATCCCCTTGGATTTTTATATAGTTTTATAATTCTAATCCCAAAAATAACTAAACAATCATTTGATACCAAATATAAAAACCCTTCTCCTTATTAAAAATTAATTCATGATTTATTACATAATATTACACATAATAAAACCCATGATATCAATATTTATAGTGTATTTTGTAATTAGGTACACTAAATAAAATCATAAAACATTTAATACATCGTCATTATTGAAAACTTCTTTAAAATTCTCATATTATTCCATCATACATAAAACTACAAGGGATGACCTGGGGACATACAGAAGAAATGGGTGGGCTATAAATCTAGGTAAGGGAATAACCAGGGAATAACATGAAGAAAGTATTACATGTTATAAAATAGGCATATCAATGAGACATAAGATGGGTTAGAATCATAAACATTATCATTGAGCCATGATATATCATGGTAACATAAAGTCAACTTGGAAATGTGGAAACAACTCAAAACATGGCATCATAAACATAGTTTAAGGCTAAATTATAAGAAATAAAGATGGAAATTTTCCGATTATGGTTTAGTTTCACTCCCTATTCCATTTCATGTTGTCTCCTGACACTAAAACATTACCCAATTCATTAGAGAGCAATATAATTTTGGGAACACCCGTCACATTCATATCAATGACATACATAAGTGTTCCAGATACATCCTTAAATATGTATTCCATTATCATCAAATTTTATTAAATAATTAAGAAGTTTTGAATACATAAATTTGAGTCACCAATAAAATATGTTTTAGAGTATAATGGTTAAAACCATTTATTGATATGTTTATGGGTATTCACTATATGTTTGTTTGGAATGGAAAATCACAATGAAATTTTAGCAGTGTAACGGGGTGTATAAATGTTTTTATGAGAGATTAATGAGAGTTAAAGGGGTATATCATAATTTAAACATCTTGGGGGAAGTAATTTTCATATTTAAGAACATATACCAACATCATTAATTAGAGATAAAAGGTATAAGAAAATTAAGATACATGAATAATGAAGAGAAGGAAAATACCCCTTATTAAATTTCTTCCTGGTAACGGGTGTACCTACATGTTCATAGGAGGGAATAATTATACTAAAATGGTTCTATAATCATATAGTAATAAAATTGAATGTAAGGGGGATATGTAATATCATATCCCAAAAATAAAAAAAATGGAAATTAATATTTATAATATAAAATGTGTAATTGACTAAAAAGGAGAGTGGGAATCCCTTAATAAATTTCAATATGGTAACTGCTCAGAAAAATGATATAATGATTCAAGATAATTGGTATCTGATTATTATAAAATCAATTTTAAATTTTAGGGATCATTGTATAAAGATGAAAAAAATAACCAATTTAGATTAAAAATGGTAAATACAATGAAGGTGCTTGAATAGAAATGAGAAGTGATAAATACCTTACCTTGAGTGGGTGATTACAAAAGCTTGGGAGGAGATTCTTGAGAGAACAAGGGTACCTTGGGAGGATTATAGAGATTTTATATCAGATTATGGACGTAATCCTTGGTTTTTGAGTGAATAAAAATAGGATCTTCAGTGGGTTTATATATGAAAAGAGAGAGAAGATCTTTATTATTTTTCAAAATTAGGTTTTGGACTCTATATAACAAAGTATTCAAAAAACACAAACCATTCCATGTTTTTTCTATGGTTTCTAAAAAAATGGGAGTGTTTATAATTATTTTATAAGGATGAGGTCTGAAACTATTAAAATAATACCCATTTTGACGTGGAAGTGATTCATGTTTACATGTAAATGATTTTAAAACCTTAAGATGTAAATTGTTTATAGAAGATACAAAAAAGGGTTAATAAATTTATTCAAATTAATATAAAATAACATAATTTTAAAGGGTAAAACTAATTTTTTTCTTGTATCCATTTTATAACATTTATTATATAAATTTTGTGTCAATATGTTGTTATAACACACATTGTATATTTATATCATATTTAACTTTTACCCAAAAATTCGAACGTCTTAGAAAATTATGAAAAATTCACAATTAGATAATTTCTACATTCTAATTCAAATTTTTTTTATCAAAATAATTTTATAAATATATGAATTTTCAATTTTAAAATATAATTAACATTTATTGAGAAATGTAAGTTTTTTTTGATAATAACAGTTTTCGAACCATAATAGAAGTTATATTTGAAATCCTAAAAATTATGTTATATATTACATATATCAATCATAATTTAATAATAATATTTTATTAAAATAAAATTTATTTTAAAAATCCATTTAATCATAAAAATTAATTTCTTAATTGAAATTTCATCTCACATAAAAATAAAATATGTGTTTTATCGTATCAAAATATAATCTTTAACAAACATATTACTTAATTATTTATAAATTTTTAAAAAATAGGAATATATATATATATATAATAATAATAGTTTAAATAAAATTGAATTATATATATTCATAATATTAATTTAATTTTTTTCCCATTATTTATTAATTTATTTTTACCCTTAATTGTCCTATTTTTCTTTTTAAAGTGGTAATTAATATTTTCTATAGTTAGTATGCATATTATTCGAAAATAAAGTTCTCACTATTACCTTATATTAATTAATATGATTAATAAAATGGAATTAATTTTTTCAAAATCTATTAATAATGGTCAAATAATTTATTCTAGTTTAAAACCTTCCTGAAAATTGGAAGGCAGTTTTCCAAAAAATGCATTTTTAATAGAAAATATTTTTTTACTTTGATTCTCTAACCATTAGTATTAATTATATAGATTTAAATTAATAAATATATATTTATAATCTAATAATTTTGATAAAATAATTTCTCATTTGGGGTTATTTTAATTAATTATAATGGAAAAACAATATGCATTTTAAATAGTTTTCAAAAAAATGTATTTTGAAGCTTAAAAATAAACTTACACTAAAATATATTATAAATATTTTTTAAATATAATTAATTGAATTAAATATAACTAAATAATATTTTTTATTCCTTTAAATAAAATTAAAATATTAATTATGCTCTTCAATTAATTAATTTATCAAAAGAAATGACAATTATATATAAAAATGGTATTTTTCATTATTCACGGAAAAATCCCAAATTTTCAGCATAAGTTATATTTGTTATGATGATGTCAAAAATTGAGTTAATATTATAAAATAAAAATTCTAAATGTTACAGAAAGTAATTATAATATTTATAAAAATAAATAAAAATCTCTTTTAAAGAAAACATATTTCGAAGAACAAAAAGAAATTACCAAAATTTGATTGATTATTAAAGAAAAATTTATCAATATATATAGGAAATATATATTTCATAAAGTTTTTATTAATAATCCTTTCATAAAATTTAATGTAAATGAAAAAAAATCATTATTTAAATATTCATATTTGTTGGGGTTTTGTGTTCAGTATCACATATAGTATCGAACATAGTTTTCTCCTTTAAAAATCATGGCATTATTGGGAAGATTTTAAAATCAATGATGGTGGGATGATCATGGATATTCCATTTATGATCAATAATTATCGAAATAAGTTGATTTTTTGGGGGAGTTTTTACCTTGTTTTTAGTAATGTGGACGCATGGTGCTCTGGAGGAGAGAACTTGGGAACATGAGTTATAGATGCATGCCCAATACCAAGATCTATTTTGATGCATTTTTTTATGATGTGTCAGAAATTATACTAATATATGAGTTTTCTCATTTCCATATTGATTTTCATCTCTTTTGATGTTTCTTTTTCCTCTGGTGGATTATTTATGTTCTTTTATAGTGGTATTCTTGAGAAGAATCTTGCGGGGTGAGTGTTTAGACCATTTTTTATTATTTTGGATTCTACTATGATTCTTTAGGATGATAATTGTTTGGGAAGTATCTTATTTAATTCAATAGATTTCTAAAACCCCTAACATTATGTTTCCCTAAGGCCTGGAGGTGAAAAGATCATGCACAAGGTCTTTTCCCTTGAATTTATAAGTTTATTTTTCATGGCCAGTTGACTGGCCATGTAGTCAATCGTATTTTTCATATGGTTGATTGGTTCCTCCATATATTCAATCATTTACTACATGAAGTTAATTAGGTTTTCCATATAGTAGGTCAATTATTAATTTGTTAAGTCATTTGTTCTTATGGTTGATCGTTCGATTCATGATGTCAATCAATTTATTCTTTATGGTTACTTGTTTGGTCTTTCACTAAATACATTTGTTATGTTATTTGGTCTATATGTTCTCTTGACTGTATGTGGTCGATCAATTCTTTTGTTCTCATTAGTTATTTAAAAAAATTATAAATATTACCATTTTTCCATAATGACGATTAATTACTTTGTAACATGAAATAAGGAATTCAAGGCTTAATAATTTTAAAATCAATTAAATCTGGGTATGAATATATCATTAGATTCTATAACCTTAGTATTTTTAAAATGGGTAGTTATATGCGTTTATAATGAAAAAAATTAATCTGATTGAAGAAAAAGAATGTAAACTATGCTTGTCATTCACATTTATTCAAAGACTCATATCTACTATATTAAAGTATGGTATTTTCACAAATTTCAATATCTATTTTTTCCTTAAAGTCTGGAGGATTCAAAACCATGTTCATAAGCCTAAGGGTCATCTTCCTTGACTAGATCTCCTCCTATTTGTGAGTTTTAGGATAGTTCAACATATTCGATCTCCCTCTATTTTTACATTAGTGTGTCAAATTAGAAATAAAAATTTTTCTCACTCTTCTAATCCATCTTTACCTTTAGGTGTTTTTTGTTTGATCAAACCCTTAACTTCACAATATCCTGGCTAACAAATCATTTCCCCCAGCCCTCGATTTTGGAGTAGTGTGATATAAAATAATTCAAGTTATAAGACACATATTCTCTTATCTTTTAAGTGAGATTATGCATTTATCTTTCATATTAAATCCATTGGGTAGAGGGTAAAAATTAAAAAATAAAGAGAATCAAATGTATTAAATTGAATTGATGGGGATTGGTTTCATTCCTTACGACCACTACTCTTTTTATTTCTATTTTCATTCAATTAATTGAACATGATTATCAATGTTATATAATTATTGTAACTAATATGAAATGTGAACCTATTCTATTTATTAATACCCTTTTTTTAATTATATTTTAAACCCATAACTCATAAAGGGTTAAGAAATAATTTGTATCTAGAAAACTGGTTGTATGTAAATCAAGAAGTTGAATGAAAATTCCCATGCAGAAGATGATTAATTAATGTGGAATCCTCTTTAAATGAATTGTGGTAAACTAGGTGAATTATTTTATTTTATATTATTTTCTTTGTGTATTTTTGTTTCTCTTATGGTAGTGTGGACCATGTGTGAAAATTATAATGTGATAGTGGTTGTAACACCAAGATGTTTTTATGAAATATTTTTCTCTAAATAATTTGAATTAATCAATAGGTTTCATTGAATGAAATCGTGAGTTTGAATAAACAGTTAGATTCCCTAAGTGTAAAATTACCATTTTAACCTAGTTGTTAGGTTACTATGAATAAATATAACTGAATTATGAAAATGTATGGTGAAGACATTCACTACCAATTATTTATGAAAAATATAAATCAATTATATATTTGTATTTTTTTATTAATAAATTGATTAAATTAATATTAGTAAATGAAATTAATGAAATATATATGTTTTATACCAAATAAAATATTTTTTATATTAATCCAATATATATTTTTTTCAGAGGGAATGAATAAACCCTATTGGTTGTATAAAAACCTATATTTTTCAAAAGGGTATTTTTTCCAAATTTTAATGGTGAACCCATCCTAAATTAATATTTTGACACATTAATAATTTTTTATAAAAAAATAAACCTGTTATTTGGAAGTGATATTTAAAAATTTACTTTGGAATAATTTTTAATATTTCTCTGACAGCTTTTAAATTTTGATGAATATTAAAAGAATACACTAAATTTTAAATGAAAAAAACTTTTTTCATTAAAATAATTTATAAGGTTAAATTATAATATTGAATTGTTTTCAAGTATAAATATAATATATTGTTATCATTCAATGTAATTTATGTCATTAACATGAATTTTACATTGAATTCAGATGTAAAAACACCTCAATCTTCTGCAATGTTTTATCTTTTAAAACTCGTTCTCGCATTTTGACAATGAGATTAATTTTAAATTAATTAATAAAACTTTTGTGTTTTAAATTTTGAAAACTGGATTCCATAATTGGAATCTATGGGTCTAAATTATTTAAATAGGATTATTTTTTTGGGCATTATGAATAGTAACTTCAGTAATTTTTATTAATATGGTAAAATCGTAAATTGTGTAATTAATAGTCAGAATGCTATTATAAAATTACCCAAAAAAGTGTCATAATATCATTTGATGAGTGTTTTCCTACATAAATCATCCTTTAGTTGAAATGGTGTCCTTCGGAAGCCACTTGGATGAGATTATGACATTGAATATATTTTATTTAATGAAAAAATAAATATGACTTACTCAAATTTTAATAACCATATAATTTTTTATATAAGGATATTAAAAAGGTAGATTTGATTATAAAAACTCATTTTAAAGCTATTTTTTTTTTTCATGGAAATTTATTTTTTATTTTTAGGAAAAAAATAATTTCTTTAAAGACTTACACTTTCATGATGCAAAAATTAATTAATTGATGATACATCTATAAATAAATTTTTATTAAAATACTAATAACCATAAAATGACCTATAAAAATGAAAAATATTTTTGGTTGATTATATCTAGACCATAACCATAAAATTATTGAGTTAGTGACCATTTTAATCCTTATAGAAGATATTATGACACTTATATTATTTAAAGTGATGTTAATGATGTCGCATTAATAATTTAATAAGTATAACATTTTAAATGTTGTATTTTATAGAATATAAATTCGAATAAAAATATTCTTATTAAATCTAGTATATTTATCATTATCATAGTATTTTTTTAATTTTTATTCAATAAATAAGTATATTAAATAATTACCCAAAATTGATGTATTAATTTTTTATTAATAGAGATAACAAATAAATGTTATTACAAATATTAAAATAAAAATAATTTTGGATAATTAATCTTTATAATGAATTTTATAGGTTTAATTGACCTCTTAGAAACATAATAAAATATTTTGTTTGAAGTTAACCTGTAACCTAAATTTTTTAAAAATTAATGAATTGAATAGTGTCAAAATTGAAACCATTGACTGTTGATCAAAATAACGTCTTATTAAATTATTGAAAAATAATAAATAATTTTATAAAAATATATAATAATTATTATATGGTCTATAATGTTCAAATTTATTTATTTATGGTCTAATTGACAACAAATAATTAAATATTTCACCCTTTTAAAATTGAAATTTTTGTTATCTTAGTTAAAAATAAAATAGAATAACTAAGTGTTAATTAAAATGATAATGTTAAAAATGACATAAAAATAGGTATAAAATATATTGGTTGATTATATTACAACCCTATATCATCTAATTAAATATATTGGTACATTTTTGAGGTTTTGGGTTGGGCTATGATTTTATTATAAATTAATATTTTTTGAGATCCCAAAAGTGCCCCTCACCTCAATTATAAAAGGCAACCTCCTACCTCACCTATTAACTTCACTTTGATCCTTAAACATTTTACATATCCTTCCCTTTTACCTTATATAATTCCCTAGTTACAATCTAGGGGTTATAGTCTTCTTCAAAGATGAACTTCAGTGCACTAAGAGGAGATTTAGTGGAAGTACGTTGAAGAATAGTTAATATCCTCGACCAATTTTTTTTCAAACATCTTTCTTCTTACACTTCATGAGTAGCTTCATTATAATGTAATAACTCATGTATCACTTATATACAGAGATTTTATCATTATTATGTAACAAAAATAATCCACTTTATATCCATCCTATGAAAAATGAAATCACCACTCGTGCATATGCACGACTTACCGTCTCCACGTCGTGGTGTAATCTATTTTTCACCACCACCTTACATGGATGGGTATAATGATGGAAATAATAACTATTTATGATTATTATAATATTATATTTATTTTTAAATATTATGAACCAATCAATTCAATACTATTCAACAATTATGGGAATGATATTGTCACCCATGCGTACGTATTACCTACCGTCTCCACGATGCGATGTGATTAATTCTGCACAATATAAATTAAAGAATGATTATGTAATTGTAAAATATTCACATATATGATATATAATATTTTAATATAATTTTTGAATGATATAACTATTACCTACAAAGGAGAACCAAAAATTATTCGACAAAACATGCATAAAAAAACGAAGGTGTTAAAACTCGAATAACAAGTAATAATGAAATGTTATTGACAAAAGGATGATAATATGATGATATATGATATCATAAAACTGAATATGATTCTAAAATAATCCAATTAAATTATCTAAATCATTATACATGAGGTTTTAATACCTACAAAGGAAATCAGACCTAAAAGGTAAGGGATAATTTCGCAATCTCATTATTATCCGAGATTATTTATACGTAAGTATTTACTGGGGTATATGTATCATCCATATCTATGTTTACTAATTATATAATATTTCTTATATTACCATAAAAAGTTTAAAGTAAATTTTTCTCATTAGTAAAGTTTTATTAAATGCAATGAATGGAATCATTTGTCCTTATTCAATAAGAGATACTTTTTGACTTTTCTGGTAAAAGTATGAGGAGAATGTTTTTTATAATTTATAAGAAATGAATGAATTTTTACATGTTCATAATTTCTTATTTACTTGAATCTTACTCTACAATATTTCCAGATTCTTAATAAATAAATTATTTTCTTTTAAAGTTTCACATCATTTTGAAAGCAGGAAACGTTTTAGAAGAAGAGATGATATTTTCCTCAAGAATTAATTTTATATAAAAATTATTTTCCATATATGATGGAATTATTTAATAGAATTATGCTTAAATTTTAATATCCTTACTGTTCCTATCTTTTTATTGTGATTGTGGTGGAATTTTATTCATGAAATCCATTTCTTTTACATATATTATGTTTGAGTGGAATGGTGCTTAAAGGAACTCATATTATTCCTTAGGTTATGATGAATGATTTATGTTATTATAGAACAGGTAAAAATGATTTCATTATAATATGGGTGGGACCTATATCTACCTCCAATGTACTGGGTAAATATTTATATCTCATGAGATATACATGACTGGTATAGGAAATGATCTCTGTTTAGAAATATAGGGCTGGAACAAGGAGTGAAATTAGTTCAGTAATGGAATTTATCCACTAGGATGGTCTTAGAAATGAGAATTGAATAATATGAAATGATTTTCTATACATATGTGTATTCCAAAAAACAAAATGTATTATGTTGTGACTTTTCTTATTACGTTGATTAATTCTTATGGACTTTCATGATTTATCCCATGGAATAATATCACGATCTTTCATATGTTGTATAAGATTTTCAAATGTTATGTTCTTATGTCTTATATGATTGATATCTCCCTTGTTTACCCATACTGATCATCTGAGCTCACCCTTTCATATTTTTATTTTTCCTAGTTCATAAAGAATGGTATTATGTAATATATGTCAAAAAGGGTGTCTAGTTATGATGAAATAAGTGGGAGATAATGAATATTTCTTATGAACCAGTTGTTTATGTTTCCTAGTTTCTAAATAAACTAAACCTATACAGTCTTGTCATGTATTTGTTATATTTTTTAATAAATATTAATCAAAATTGAATTAATATCAATATATTTAAGGTATGGGTCATTATAGTTGGTATCAGAAGAAAGTTATAGTTATAATTTGGAAAATAAGATGAGAAAGACTTACTAATAACCAAAATGATATGTTGAAGAATAGGTCAAAATCCTTGTGTTTTTACAAATTATCATGAATAACATTGGATAAAGCCTACAATGTCCTAAATTGAAATTTTATTCTTGTTTATGTATTTTTCCCATTATGATTAGTGTTTCTCACACTATGATTCTTGGTTTTACTTAATGGATTGAACCCGAAGGAACCATGTTAATGTTGAATGCGATGATAAATACAATGATCATCCCCATGAGAAAAAAAATGTTATGGGATATGGAATGAAAAAACTTTTAGCTATTCTCAAAAAACTTTCTCAAGATATAAATCAGTTAGGACTTCCAAACAAGAAAAGGAGGTAACAACATTCTTTTGAGTCCTTCATGAGGCAACGTCCACCTTCTTTCAATGTGTCTTCTGATCCATTAGTGACTGAAAATGGATTAATACCCCTGAAAAGATATTTTCAGTTCTCCATTGTTCAGAACATGATAAGTCATCTTATCATTCTATCATTTGTAAGGTGAAGCTGATCAATGGTGGAACCATATCAAGAATATGAGGCAAATAGATGAAATATAATATATGGAATGAGATGAGTTCATGAACTTATTTTTCAATAATTATCTTCCTCATATTATTTAAAAAAATTGGGATAAGGAGTTCCCTGAACTTAAAAAAGGGAGATGAATCTGTTGGTACCTACAAAGTAAATTTTTCAAGACACGCATGGTATGCTTCTGGAATTATTATCCAACCTAAGAGTAAAATTAATCGATTCTTTAGTATCTTAAATCCAAGTCTAAAAAGTGAATTATCCATGAGGTACCTCAATACCTATGAAGAAATAATTCGATGTGCTCTTATGTTTAAGATGGATATTGGAGTAACCCATCATTCCTATGGGTTTGATAAGAAAATAAATATTGAATATAAGGGAAAATATAAAGACCACACTAAAAAGACAGTGAGTTTTCCCTTATTCTCAAAGTGTGAAAAGAGACATGGTGGAAATTGTCTTAAAGGGACTTGAAAATGTCTTAAGTGAGGAAATGAAGGTCATCAGGCAGTTGAATTCCGAAGTGATAGAAAAAGATTTATATTGATGAAAATAGAGAAAAGGCTCTACAGAATGCACCTCATAAACTTCAATGTTACAAGTGAAATGAAATCGGGAATTATAATAATCAATGCCCTAATCCAAGGGTTATTGATGACAATTGATGTCAGAAAAATCTTGGGGCCAATGATAAATTCAAGTCACATGTGATCCGTATCGGTGATGTGGAGTACGATAATGAATTAGTGAAAGGTTCACTAATCATCCACTCTAAAGTAGAAATTGTTTTATTTGATTTTGGATCCACCCACACTTTTATTTCTGAAGAATTTTCTAAGGGTATCGAAGCATTACCTCAATAATTATATGTTGAGTTAGATATGAAAACTCCAAATGGAACAATGGTTGTATAAATAGTTTATAAATATTATCCGGTTTATGTTTTTGGGAAATTAGATCCAACAATTCTTTTAATTCATCCTATAATGGAATTTTATGTGATTATTTTCATGGATTTACTTTCTCTATATGTATATCATATCAATTTTCAGGATTGGGAAGTCAAATTTCATATTCCAGATCAATATATGATCATCTATCGATGCATGGATGAGTATGACCTTCCAGTGAAAAATTATTTCATCTTATGTCATCACCCATCCTCGGGGCCCGTGCTGTGACTACCCCAAGACCGCCTTCTATAGGCCAGGGGCTGGCGACTAACACCAAGGCGTAATTCCCGGTAAAAAGGGATGCATTGCCTTTGTAAAGTAAACAAACACCATAGAGAAAGCAAGCAGAAGTAAACACTAAGGAAAAACTTGGTACAATAGTAAGTGCAGAAAAGTAAGTGGGCCAGAATACAAACCCAAAATGAAAGTAAAGTACAATTGAAAAAGGGAGTACATCAACTGAAAAGTAAATCCACAGCCTCGAGCCATCCACTGGAAGTCCCACCTAAAGGGTGGGTACAAATAGCCTCCACAACTCCTCGGGTCTAGCCGTCCGCTCCGAGTACGCCCCGCCCAGTGCTCCACCACTCAGTACCGACCTGCTCCACGTGCCTCAACCACGATCAGTGTTGTCCGTCGTCTGCAACCAGCAAAATGTAGTGCGGGCATAGCCCGTGTAGGGGTGAGTATAAGCTACTCAGTAGGGACCCCGAGACCCCCGAAGGTCTCCCAGAATCCACAAAGGATAATCCACAAAGGAAAGATACAATCACGAAGTAACATCCAACACTACTTAGGTATATGCCCATACATATACCTAAGTCATCAATTTCAGTTCGGCTCCAACATCCGAGCCCGAGTTCGATCACATCCACACAGGATAACACAACACAATCCACATTGGAAAGCAAATCAAGATTCAGTTCACACAGGTATACTTCTTCGTAAGACGATAGAGATGATCAGATATTGTCACCGATTCATCTAAGCCGTCGGACCCACACAGGATCTATAGGTACTAACCCCCGCAATAACCCACACATGATCTGCCCCACACAAGATCGATAGATAACTAACCCCCGCAATGACCCACAAAGGATCGATAGGTAACTAACCCCCGCAATGAACCACACAGGATCGGACCCACACAGGATTTGTAGGCATTGGCCCACACAGGACCGCTGAGCGCTGACCCACACAGGATCGGTAGCACTGATCCACGTAGGATCGCTGAGTGCTGTATTCGCCGCCGTCGAATCCACGGAGGATTTCTGTACAGTCGTCATCGTCGTCGCAGTTGTAGCCAGCTCTAGGGTTCCCGCACACAGCAAGCTCGTTCGGGAGGATCCGCTCTATTAGCCGAGGGGATGATACATCAACTGACACATAGTCTGAAGTTGATGTATCCAAAAGTTCAGTATCGTCAACAGGATCTCAACGTCGCAGACGGCGCGTCAATCGGACGCCCGGTCTGAGAGTTATTGGCTTTTTCGTTCCAGGGGCCCGGTTGGTTTTTAAGTAAAAACCAACCCGACCGTACTCCAAGTGCGTCCAAACCTCGATCAGAGTAATCCAAAAGGTCCTTCTCACTAATAGGAATCCACCAAGGACGATGGCACGTCAATCGGACGTCCGAAGCTCAAGTTATAAGCGTTTCCGCTCCGAGGCCCTGGTTGGTTTCGTGTACGAACCAACCCGTCCGAACCCATTGTTCTCCAAAACCCTGAGTGTAATATACCTAAATGACCGTCTCGATCCAAGGATCGCTATGCAACTGATGGTGCGTCGATCGGAGGTCCGTATCCTAAGTTATGGGTAAATACCTAAAAAGGTTCGGTATTAGGGTGTTCGGGCTCGGTCCGACCCGGCCCGATACCCACAGGGTCGGCCCGAATCGGGTCGACCCGAACGAGGTCCGGGTCTGCCCCGCTTGGGCGAGACTCGGCTAGCGTGGCCCGGCCCGGCGCGCTGGTACGGCCAGTGGCCAGGCAGCTCGGCCGTAACGGCCGAGCGGTGAAGGGGGGGGGGGGGGGGAAGGGGGGCGCTGCCCCCCGCGTTGAGAACCCGCAGGCCCCCATGTGGGGGGGCCACACCAGCTGGCCGACCGGGGGTTACGAACCCCCAGTTTTCCCCTGACCGGACGGCCCGCTCTGGCCGGCCGGCTGCTGCCGCCACGGGACCGGCGCTGGCCGATCCCTCTGCTCTGACACCGGCAGCCCGGAACCGAGCACCGGTCTTCCCGCTCCGCCACGGCCTAAGCCGCAGCTTGGTCCATCTGGCGTGGCGCCCCTCCGCCGCAGACCTGCTCCGGCTATAGCACTTTTTTAGTTCTCCGGTGGGGCACGACCGTGCCGCGTCTTTGGTTCATCTTCAACGGCGCGGTGCGACGGCGCCACTTCTCCCCCTTTCTTTAATATTTCAACGCGGTGCTTCGGCACCGCGTTGCCTTGTTCGTGCTGCATACAAGGGGAGAAGAGGGTCGGCCGTTTTCGTGCGGTCCGACCCCCTCCCGTTATTGCGTTATCAGGCGGATCCAATAGAAATGAAGAAAGGCAACAGAAGAATTCACGAACAACAATTAGAATAAATCCCTACCTCGTTGAATTCGATGAGCGAGGATTCATCGCGGAATTAACCGTCATGGAAGAAGGCATCACGAAAGGAGGATCATCGCGTCGCAGAGAAGGAACGTCATGGAAGAAGCGTCGCGGAAGAAGCGTCGTGGAAGAAGCGTCATTGGCGTCACGGTACACGGCGTCGCATAGTCGATCTCCGAGGATTTGGCATTCTTCGTCGGAGATCGGTGCGTTCTTCGCTTTCTTCGCATTCTTCGCGTTCTTCGTCGAAGAAGAAGGCTTTTCTCCAAATCCTCTCTACGCAACAAGTTCCAACCCAAATAAAATAAGTGTTGTCTTATTTTATTAACACTCAAACCAACTCTTTGAAATTCCAAAAGAAAAGAAACGATCAATTAATTGAGGAGTTTAAAACCTCCCAATTAATGAGGCGTTTAATATCCAGATTAAACACAAGAGTTGACTTCATTAAAAAGGGGGGTGCAGGTGCATTACTTAAGAAGAAAAGAAACGGTGGGGATCGTGTGGGCCCCACCTCACAAATATCCTACCAAGTGGGTAGGATATTGTGGGTCCCACATCATCTACTTAACATAGGTTAAGCGACTTAAAATAAAATAAATTGGTCGCACCATTTTATTTTATTCATTTACTTAACCCGAATTTTTTTTAAAACCACACTCGAGCAAACACAACTCCGGAAAAGGTGTTACTAGGAAAATACCGGCACTGTGATTCCATCGGTGCCCTCAGAATTCAATTTCGAGCACCGGTTCAAAAGTTAGAAAAACTCGGTCATTCGTTCACTGAACGTACCCGATCTGAGCTTCAGAAAATGATTCTGGGCACACCGGGCCTCAGAATCAGGTGCCGTCAGAAACTGCGTTCTTGTCAAATCCCAAAGAAAATTAAGGAAAAAAATTACCTTGAATTTTACGAGTCTTTACATCTTATGGGTCTTGATTCCTATAAATGATGGTTATCTATCTCAAATGGTTTGGGAGAATCTCAAAATTAAGAATAAACCCATTGTACAGGAGTTTGATGATGTCTTTTAAGAATAATTTATAGGTATTCCACCGAATCGTGCGGTTGAGTTTTCAATAGAACTCATACCAGGTGTTATGTCTATTTCAAAGACCACTTATAGAATGCCCCACTGGTAGAACATAATGAATTCTTATTTAAAGGGAAAGTTGCATCGATACATGATTCTATAGTCGAGCTACATAGGGAGGTGCACATAGCAGCAAAAATGCAGCATGGGGCAATTCATAACAATATGGATAACATTAAAAATTTTCATCTTATGGGTGTTGCAGGCAGGACAAAACTGATGCTTCTCCACAAAGCTATAGGATGGATTCTGCCGATTGGAATGAGGATTAAAGTCAACATGGATGGTGATGCCTCTAGTATGCTAGGGCCTTCTTGATGTCGAGGTATATTCCGAACTCATCATTGATTTTTCAAGGGATGTTTTTATCATTACATTGGTATTGGGACTGCCTATGAAGAAGAGCTGTGGGCTATGATATATGTGATCAGATATATTGTCAGACAATAGTGGACCAATCTATGGATTAAATCTAATTCTGAAAATGATACAAAGGCTCTGAGTATGAGAACTATAAATTTCCCATGGCATCTTATACCACAACAAATTTAATGTCTCTCACATATAGCACATTTTGAATTTACTTGTCTCTCATGCATATAGAGAGGAAAATTAGATTGTGGATACTATTTCAAAGCATGAAGTCATGGATACAAGTTCAATGTAGACTTTTAGATACCCTTACTATTGTAGTTCACTAGTTGATGATGACATGTGAGGTGTTAATCACTCTCTCCTTTATAAAATCCCTTGTAAGGCCTAACTTTGTACACATTATTTTTATTAATAATTTTAGGATTGGATTCATCCGGATCTTGAATACTATTGGTATATAATGTCCCCAATTGAGGTGAAAAAAATGATGAAGCAACTCTAAGAGAATATTGATAGGGGATTTATACACTATATTGTGTCACCTTAGGGTGCACCTGTTCTTTTTTGTTAAGATGAAAGATGGATCAATGATACTCTTCATTTATTGTCACAAACTTATCAAAAGCACCATCAAGAAAAAGTATCCTCTTTCTTTCCTTAATAACTTATTTGAACAACTACACAGAGCTCAATACTTTTCAAAGATTGATCGTCATTCAAGATATCATAAATTAAGGGTCAATAAATATGATATACCAAAGACGACATTCGTTCTAAGTTATGTGACTATAAATTTATAGTGATGCATTTTGGTCTTACTAATTCCCCCTCTATCTTCATGGATTTAATGAATAGAGTGTTTAGAGACTATCTTGATCAATTTGTTGTTAGTCATTATAGATGATATTATTATCCATTTGAAGAGAAAGTAAGAACATGGAGATCACCTGATAATTGTAATGGAGACACTGATAAAGGAGAATATTTATGAAAAATTTACCAAGTGAAAATTTTCGCCTCATAATGTTTCATTTTTGGTCACATAATATAAAAATAAGGTATATCTATAGATCTAGCGAAAATAGATGTTATTGAAAGTTGACCGAGACCAGAAATGGTAACTGAGATCCCAAGTTTTCTTGGTTTGGATGGATATTATCGATGTTTTGTGAAATATTTTTCACAATTATCTAATCCAATAAGCATGTTGACATGGAAAGGATTTAAGTTTGTGTATATGGATTAATATTAAGAGATTTTAAAAGATCTCAAAAGAAGGTTGTCTTGTGCACCTATGCTCACACTGCCTTGTAGTGAGGAATGGTTTGTGATCTATAGTGATGCATGAAAAAATGGTATGGGATGTGTTCTTCTAAAAATTGATATGATAATAATTTATGCCTCATGAAAATTGAAAATACATGAGAAAAATTACCCAAATCAGGATTTAGAATTTTTTGTGGTAATATTTTCATTAAAGATATAAAGGAATTATAATTATGGTGAAAGGTGTGATATTTATACTGGTCATAAAAGTTAAAATTATATTTTCACAAAAAATGAATTGAATATGTACCGAAGAAAATGGTTGTAATTGATTTATTATTATGACGGCTCCATAAATTACCACCCTAGGAGAGTGAAAAAGGTGCAAGACTCATTAAGTCAAAAGGACCATGCTATCCTATCCATGATGAGGATCACAAGAGAACCAATATTTATGGATTTGAAAAGGTTTGATCTTAAAGTTTTAAAGGAATGGGAAAAGTATTATATTTCTAAAATGAATGTTCAACCAACTATAGAAGTGATGATTAAGGAGGTGCAGAAGGTATATGTAGAGATACAATAGAAGGTGAGAAATGTTCCTGGATTCAACCTTGATTATGATGGAATAATAAGGTTCTGGAATTAGGTATTTATTCCACCCATACCTGAATTAAAGGAGCTGTTTTATGAGGCTTATAGTTATTCATTATCTATTCACCCTAGAAGAAAATAGATGTATATGGACCAGAAAGTGTATTTCTGGTGGGATGGAATGAAAAGAGATATTTTGAAATATGTCTCTTGGTGCTTGGTTTGTCAATAAGTTAATACTTATAGAAATAAGTATAAGGGGATGTTACAACCATTACCCATACAAGATTGGAAATGGGAAAACATCACTATGGAATTTTTCATCAGACCTCCCAAAACATATAAAGGCCATAATAATTTATGGGTTGTAGTTAATCTCTATACAAAGTCAGCACACTTCATTTCTATTATAGAGGATTTATCTCTTGATTAATTTTATAGGATATATGTAAAGGAAGTGGTAAGATTACATGGAGTACCACTTTCCATTATATCAGATCAGGATGTGATGTTTACCTAGAAATATTTGTGAAGTATTTAGTAGGCTCTAGATATAGAGTTATGTTCCATCATTGCTTATCATCCTTAGATAGACAGTCAATCTGAGAGAACAACTCAAACACTAGAAGACTTGTGGAGAGCTTTCTCTATGGATTTTGAAGGTGGTTGTGATCAAAACCTTCCTTTGGAGGGATTTTCTTCCAAAAATAGATTTCACTCCACTATTAATATGGATACTTATGAATCCCTATATGGAAATAAGTGCATAACTCCAATTTTCAGGGATGAAGTTAGGGAAAGAAATCTATTAGGACCCAATCTTGTTGATTAAATGGAATAAAAGGTCAAATATATTCAACAACACATAAGAGCAGCTCAAAGTCTACAAAAAATTTCTACATACAACCAAAGAAAAGACCTTGAGTTTGAAGTGGGTGATAAGGTGTTTTTAAAATTATCTCACTGGAATGGAGTAATTATATTTGGAGAGAATGGAATGGCGGCCTCTAGGTATATAGGTCCTTTTCAAATTCTAGATCATGTAGGGAATGTAGCTTACTGATTGGGGCTTCCACTGAATATCACTCAAGTTCATGATATATTACATGTATCTATATTGAGAAAGTACATAACTGATTAGTACATGTACTAAAAATAGAATTCGTACAGTTGGAGCAAGATATTTCCTATAAATAATAACTGAATGAGATTCTAGATCGTAGAAGAAAAAATTGTGAAACAAGACGACTGGATTTTTTAAAGCTTTGTGGTGGAACCACCAATTCTAGGAAGCTATTTGAAAACTTGGGGATATGATGAGGTAGATATATCCTCATCTGTTTTTATCAAAGTGAAAATTTTCAATAGTGAAATTTAGTTTAAGGGGGTAGAATGAAACACCTGGATGTTTTTAGGAAATATTTTTCTCTGATTATTTTTAATTCTTCAACAGCTTGCATTGCATGAAATCGTGAGTTTAAACAAATCACAACATTCCATTAGTATAAAATTATAATTTTAACCTATCTATTAGGTTATCAAAAATAAATATAACTAAATTATTAAAATATATGGTGAAGTCATTTGCTATCAATTATTTATGAAAATATAAATCAATTATATATGTGATTTTTTGTTAGAATAAATTGAGTGAATTTATATTAGGAAATGAAATTAATGAAATATATATGTTATATACTTAATAAAATATTTTTTATATTCATAAAATAGATATTTTTGTCTGGTGGTATGAATAAACCCTATTTGATGTATAAAAACCTATATTTTTCAAAAGCGTAATTTTTGCCTTTTAATTGGGAGCCCCTTTTAAATTAAGATTTTGACACATTAATAAATTTTTTATGAAAAAATAAACATGTTATTTGGTATTGGGGTATAAAAATTTAATTTGGATGAATTTTTAATATTTTTCTGATAACATTCAAATTTTGATGAATTGTAAAAATACACCACATTTTAATTGAAAATGAATTTTTTTCATCAAAATATTATGTATGGTTAAATTAAAATATTTAGTTGTTTTAGATTAAAAATATAATATATTTTTATCATTCAATATAATGTATTTCATTAGCATTAATTTTACATTGAATTCATGTTTAATAACATTTCAATCTTTTGTAATGTTTTAACTTTTAAAAAATGTTCTCTTTTTCTGATAATGAGATTAATTTTAAATTAATTACAGAAAATTCTTTTCTTTTAATTTAAAAAAAATTCATTCCATATTTTGAATCATTAGTTCCAAATTCTGTAAATAGATTTATTTTATTTTTGGGAAATATGAATAGTAACTTTGGTGATTTTTATTAAGATAGTAAAAGGGTAAATCAGGTAATTGAGGGTAAGAATACTATTATAAAATTACTATAAAACATGTATTAATATCATTGGATGATTTTTTTTTCAAACTAAATCATCCTTGGGTCGAAATGGTGTCCTTTTGAATCCAGTTAGAGGAGATTAGGATGTTTAATTTATTTTATTTAAGGAAAAATTAAATATGTCTTTCTCAAATTTTAGTAAATATATCATTTTTTATATAATGTTATTCAGAAGATATATTTGATTATAAATACTACTTTGAAAAATAAAATGTTTTTCTTTATCATGGTAATTTATTTTTAATTTTTAGGAAATAAATAATTACCTAAAAGACTTATAATTTGATGATGTAAAAATTAATTAATTGATGAGAAATCAATAAAACAATTTTTATTGAAATACTAATAACCATCAAATGACCAAAACACTTGAAAAAAATATTATTTTTCGATTATATCTCTACCATAACCATCCAAGGGTTGAGTTAGTGATTTTTTGGAGCCTCATAGAAGATATTGCGACACTTATATTATTTAAAGTTATGTTAAAGTTGCCACATTCATAAATTAATTAGTATAACATTTCAAATGTTTGATTTTCTAGAAGATATATGCAACAAAAAATATTCGTATAATATATAGTGGATTTATCTACATTATAGTATTTTATTTTAATTCTTTTTTCATAACATAAGTATATTAAGTAATTACAAAACGTTAATGTAGTAATTATTTTTTTAATAGAGATAACAAATAAATGTTATTACAAATATTAAAATAAATAAAAATTAGGATAATTAATATGTCTAATGAATTTTATAGATGAAATTTACCTCTTAGTAATATAATAAAATAGTTTGTTTAAAGTTTACTGGTTATCTTAATTTTCTTAAAATCATTAAATTGAATAGTGTAAAAATTGACACCATTGATTATATATCAAAATAATGTACTATTACATTATTTAAAAATATAAAAACTTTTTTTAAAAATATATAATAATTATTCTATGGTCTAGTTTTTTTATTATATTTATTTATTGTCTAATTGATGCCAACTAAGTAAATATTTCTCCCTTTTAATGTTGAAATATTTGTTACCATAGTTTAAAATTAAATATAATAACTAAATGTTAATTAAAATGATAGGGTTCAAATTAACAAAAAACATATCTAAAATATATCTCATGATGGGATTAAAACCCTATCTCATATCATCATCAAAATTGGTACATTTTGTATGTCTTGGGTTGGGGATTTATTTTTTTATAAATTATTATTTTTTGAGATCCCAAAAGGGCCCCTCACATCAATTATAATAGGGCACCTCCTCCATTACCTCTTCACTTCAATTTGAGCATTAAATATCATTTATACCCTAAACATTTCCCTTTTAAACCTCCCTAGTAATTTATAGTGGTTCTGGTCTTCTTTAAAGACCAACTCTAGTGCTCTAAGAGGTGATTTAGAGAAAGCACGTTGAAGAAGAAGTAGTCTCCTCTATCATTTCATTCAAACTTCTTTCTTCTTCCACTTCCACTTCATGTATTGGTTCATTATAAATTAATAACATTGATATATATAGTTTTTATACATATTTTTATGGGTTTTTATATGTGAATTCATTGAATATAAATTGATTTGATATACGATCTGTGCATAATATTAATGTTTTTCAAAATGTTATTCCATAATGGAATTCAAAGAAATTGTAAGGAAAAAATGGAAAATAAAGAACAAAAAGACACTTCATGCCTCTTTTCTTTCCTTGCAGAATGACACCATAATTTCAAATATAAAGTTGAGATGAAAAATGGAATAACACTGATTACACGTCGTCTACTATCAATACATGTCATGACTTCGTGGATAGTAAAGCTGGATATTGGACAAGTCATGATGACTGAATACACTGCGAACAACAAGTACACAATGTGTACCTTAGGTATATGATGTGTCCGAAGTCAAACCAACATATGAAGTTTCCACAGATTCAATTTATTGGAGGATAAATTGGATCTGAAGTACACAATGTGTACCTTATGCACAAATCCTAACTCTGGTGATGTGAGAAAATTAAAATCAATGTTATAAGCCACACTGAAGATTTTTCCTATAAAAAGAGGCATCTGGATGACCTTCCAACACACTCTGGACCTGAGGGAGCAACCACGACCACTGGGAGCTTCTGTAGGAATCCACTATAGATAGGTTTTTTTATGTTTCTATTTCCTGTCTTTGATGTAATCATTGAATTATTTGTAATTTAATTACAATCATTGTGTTTTATTTATTTTTGTATCTTTATTTTGTTCTCAATCTATGTCCTATGGATTTGGGTTCAATCATCATTGGCGATCACCAAAGGATAGTTGGCTACACCCATAGGGTAGAGTGGAATCAGTCAAAGGGGGTGTGTACCATCATAGTTTTATTTATCATTGTTCATAATGATAAGACTGTGTAATAGTATCAGGTTTTACCTACATGCCTATTTTATTCATCATTGATTCATTGAATAAATGATATCAATAATGAATGAACCCTAACATGATTGAGACGATTTATTAATGATGATTGAATTTAATTAATCTTCTACATATAACAATGGTAAATAAATTCACTTTATTATTGTGATTCATCTTATCATGATGAATTAGGATTATAGGATCATTTTATAGGGAATAAATATTTCTTCTATCAATGAAATTTTTGGGTCACACAACTAATAAATAGGATTATTTTGCGAGTAAGGTGGAATTAATTTATTTAGAAAAACCAAACCAGGAAACTAATTCCCCTATCTTATATTTCTCTTTTGAAATACATTTATTTTAATTTCACAATCAGTTTAATAAAATCAAACTAAAATTGGACCGACCTAACCTTTAGTTAAGAGTTGTCATCACTACATTCCCTGCTCTTTGTGGGTACGACCCCACACATTTTCTATACTACACCTTTTTAGATAGTTTGGTTAGGGACATTATATATTTCTAATTTTACTCACGCCTAGAGGAACTAACGATGCCTTTCAGGCACATCAATTTTTGGCACCATTGTTGGGGAGTAGCATAGCTTTACAGATGACTTGGGACTGATTGATTTGGTTAAAGACTCTTCTTATCCAATTTATGTTTTCTGATTTTAGTTAATTAATTTTTTACTCAAATTTTTCATCATATATTACTCTTTTTTTAGTTTCTATTGGTATGTAGGATGAGTTTTGAAATGACATCGTTTTATGCTTCACCACCATCAGAATAAATTGAAAATATGGAGCATCCAACCACATGGAAAGCACTAAATTGATAAAGGTGGAAAGAACAGAATTATGGTTGGGATTATTCATATTCTACTAATTATGCTAAATTCCAACCCCCACAGTCGAAGGACACCTACTATTAGACCAACGAATGAGCTCCTAACTACAAAAGAAATTGCTGGTCTAAGAACTACACTCATGATGACTACTAATTACCGCAAACTCAATATCATCATCATGATGAAATACTAACCAAATTTCTTGATCAGTGCATTAAAGTGACGGACAAGAGGATGGACAAAGATGTGGCTGAACTTTACGAGCATGGATAATTCATTGCTCACCTTTCTCAAATAATTTCAAATTTTAATTACCTTGTGAATTTCATGTCAATAGTTTCTAATTCATATACAGGTTTCTTTAAATATGATGAACATCAAGATATGGAAGAGGTCAAAGCTGTTGAAATAATGGAACCTCAAGAGAAAAACATTCAAGAAGACAATTCCACCCAACAACCTTAGCAGCAAAATTCAGATGATAGACTAGTCACATTGCCTACCAAATTCAATCCAGTGTTGGATAAGAGAATTAATGATCATGAAGCCCAAATTATTGAACATGGGTATTTTATTACTCATCTTTCTCATTTTATTTTAAATTTAAATTCCCTAGAGTGAAACTTACAATCAAAATCTAATATAGGGATTGATTTCTTTGAAGATGAAGAAGATCAAAAGGTGGAGGAATTCAATATTGTAGAAACAACAAAGGAATAAATATCTGAGGTAGAAAACAAGGAACATTTTATGGAGTATGTTGGAAACATTTAAAATGAAAATCATCTTGATTTGGAAGATGTTTCAGAACCTGAGGCATCCCATCTATATATAGAAAAATAACAATAAGAATAAAGATAATTCCTTTTACAACTGTGTGATGAAGAGGAAAAAATAATAGAAATTTGTGATTAGATGGTTGAAGAGGAAGAAGAGGAGGAGGTAAATAAAATTAAACCTATATAACCAAAGGAGGAAGATGTGGTGAGGAAATATTCCCAAGAGGTCAAGGAGGTACAATACATTGAATTTATGAAAGAATAAGAAAAATTCAAGGAAGAGTATAATAAACAAATATGTGCTGACCTCATTGGAATTATCGAGACTGAAGAAGAATGGGACTCCCTCCTATACATTCAAGATTAAGGGGAGAAATCAAAGGCCCTAACTGAAAATCCATTCTAAAATGTAAACCATATTAAGAAAAGGATGAAATGGTGGTGGGGAAGGTAAACTATAAAATCTAGTCAGAGTTTAATTTCCTATTATTTTCATTAAAGTTTTCCTCAAATTTCATCCCACCACTATCCATGATTAACCAATGGAGCGAAAAGCAACAAACAACACTACATGCACAAAAAATGCATAATTTGTTAAATCCAATATGGTTAGATTTTTACCATCTTCTAATCAGATAACAAAGGTAAAATATCGAGCTAAATGACCATAAAAAAAGAGAAGCTACCAAGAGGCAACCAATATGTTAAAAATTGATTTCTAGGATGTAGATTTATTTTATTTTATTATTTTAAATAAATATTCCTTTGGTTGTCCTTTTTTCCTATTGGATACAAATATTTTCATTTCACAATGGCTTGAACATTCCCTATTTAATTTTATATTTTATTCCCCTAGAAGGAAGGAGCAAGAAGCAACTAATGTTATGGAAACTGGAACATTAGACATCATGTAATCACAATACACACTGTGAACCTATCCAGACAGAACCTGGTAGAATCATTCAGAAGCATAAATGGAAGGGGAGTATTGTTTCTACTTGTTAATATCATTAAACCCCTTATTTTTTCTATAATAGGATTAAAAAAATGAATTTCATTATTGTATGAACTGAATTGAATTAGATTCTCCCACAAATGCTTAAATTCTTTTTATTAGACTCACTGATCTAGGAGACATTAGCATTAAGGAGAAATATTTTGACATGTTGTAAAATTTAAAATATGATGACCATAAATGAAAAATATATAAATGGAAATTTAAAAGAAACCTTCCTACCTTAATTTAGAATTTCTTTAAAATGATTCATGATATGATTTCTTTTCATGATGTTGATTCCTAGACGCATGCATTGGAAAAAATGATTATTGATTTTCATGACATGACCTGATTAACTTATATTCTATTCCCATTTCCAATAGTATTCTATACCAAGTGTTTCCTATCTTTATGAGCATATTTCTTGAGTGAAACATAGTGAATTTAAACTAACTAGAACTTGCATTGTTATCTTGTCAAAGCTATGATTGTACATATTCTATTTTGAAATGATTGAAGCATTTTATTAATGATCATTTTTATCATGAGACCCACCTAAACATTAAGCATACTTTATCCCATAGAATCCATGCATTACCTTGTTAAGATTAATCCAAGTCACAAGCCATCATTTCTTTTCCAACCCATCTATTTTTATTTTTCATGATATTCAATTGAATGAGTGTGATGAGGGGTTGTTTATGGTAGATATGTGATGTGATATATTGAGGGGAGACTGCAGGGTGATTTTATGGGATTGGGGGGAAGGTTCATATTTATATTCATTATATTCCATTTTATATCCCTATTGGTGTTAAAAAAATGAATGCATAAAAAATGATGAAAAAATGGGTTGTTAATTGGGATAATAAAAAATCACCATTTTCAAAACTGATGTTTATTTATAATTTTTTGTTAGGTGGTGAATATTAGGTTTATTCTAATCATGAATTTTGAAAAAACAATTGAGAAAAAATAGATATTAACAAGAGCATATTATCTATCATTATGATTACATTGTCTGTTAGCCTTCATTGTATGCTTTATGTGGTGTGCGAGATGACATTATATTTTAGTGAGGAAAATTTTCATTGATATTTTATTTTGAATATCATGATATATATATATATTAAATTTTATCCACCTTCTTGAGACTTATTTGATTTTAAACATTTTACCAACCTACCCTCAGCCACAGAGTCATTTGATCTTTGTTTTAAAGCCCTCATGATTAAATGTGATATTTATCTTTAGGCGGTGGATAATTTAGACCCAATGAAAGCCTCTAGTTAGGAACATATACCTGAGGTATGATCATAACTCCATTAAATTATTACCTTGAGTGATGAGTGGGAAAATTAAGTGGTGAGGTAAATCAAAAATGGAATGGATATTGATGAAAATATGAAAACTGTGTGTGGAAGTGTATGAATGTCTTGAATTTCAATTTATAAATGAAGCCTTATTTTTGAATTCTTTATTGGGTATGTGATTTTTCTTTTACAATATTAAGTTATAACTTGTTTTTTTTGTGATCATCATAATTTTAAAATTCTCTTTTTAATGTATAGAACCTTGGGGATATGATGTTGTGGTTTTTCTTGAGGGAGAACAAAGATTTAAGTGTGGGGGATTTGATATATCTAGTTTTTATACATATTTTGATGGTTTTTATATGTAAAGTCAATGAATATCAATTTATTTTATATATGATCTGTGCAGTATATTAATGTTTTTAAAAATGTTACTTAGGAATAGAATTTAGAGAAATAATAAGAAAATCCTGAAAAATAAAGAAAAAAATGATAATTCGCACTGCTTCGTTTTGATCGTGGTGCGACATCATAATTTTAAAGAGGAAGTAGAGATAAAAACTAGAAAAACACTGAGTACATGTCATTTACTATTGGTTCACGTCGTGAATTATTGGAGAGGAAAGTTTGCTGCTAGACAAGTCATGATGATGGAACACGTTGTGAATAGTAAGTACATGACATACACCATAGGTACACGATGTGATCGAAGTCAAACCAGTATACGAAGTTTCCATGGAATCAATGCAGCGGAGGAGAAAATGTATCTGAAGTACATGACATGTACCTCAAGTACAAGTCATGAATATAGAAACACAAGAAAACTGAAATCGACGTTGCAATCAATGTTGCAGAATTTCCTTATAAAAAGAGGCATCTGAACACCCTTCCAACACACTTTGGACCTGAGGGAGCAAGGGTGACCACCGGGAGCTTCTGTAGGATTCCACCATAGATGGGTTTTGTTTTGATTTTTCTTTCCATTATTTGATGTAATCATTGAATGATTTATAATTTAATTACAATCATTATGTTTTCTTTATTCTTGTATCATTCTTTCATTCTCAGTATTTTTCTTATGGATTTGGGTTTAATTTTCATTGGTGATCACCCGGTGATGGTTGGCTAAATATGTAGGGGGTGGACTCAAGAAAAGGGGGTGCCTACCATCATAGTTCAATTTATCTTTATTTATAATAAAAATATTATATGATAGTATTAGGTTGTGCCTACATGCCTATTTTATTCTTTATTGATTCATTGACCAAATGATATCAATAATGAATGAACCCCAACATGATTGACATAATTTATTCATGATGATTGAATTGAATTAATCTTATTCATATATAAATCTAAACTAAATGAAATTTAGTTATTTTGATTCATCTGACCATGATGAATTGGGATTCTAGGGTAGTTTGATAGGGAAAGAACATTTCTTCTACCAATAAAACTGTTTGGTTGGGCAACTATTTAATATGACTATTTTGCGAGTAAGGTGGAATTAATTTATTTATAAAAACCAACCCAGGAGACTGATTCCCCTATCTTCTATTTCTCTTTTTAAATACATTTATTTTAATTTCACCATGTGTTTAATAAAATCAAACTGAAATTAGACCACCTAACCATTAGTTAAGAGTTGTCATCACTGCATTCCCCTCTCTTTATGGGTATGACCCCTCACTTTTTCTATACTACGCATTTGCTAATATTATGGTTTGGGAAATTATAAATTTATAATTTGACTCATGTTTGGTGGAACTAATTCTACCTTTCAGGCGCGTCAAAATCCAGTATCACTTATATATTGAAATTTTATTACGATCATTAAACAAAAATATCCCATTTCTATCCATGCCGTGCTACAATCTATTTTTCACCACCACCATATTTGGATAGTTATAATTATGGAAATAATAACTATTTATGATTATTATAACATTACCATTAAAATCAATACCATTCTACAATTAAAGGAATGATATTGTCTCTCGTGCGTATGTACAGTATACTGCTTCTACGATGTGATGTGATTCATTCTACATGATCTTCATGAAAGCATGATTATGAAAATTTATAGAATGAATAAATATGATATATATATATAATTTTAATAAAATTTTGTAATGATATAAATATGGCCTATGAATGAGAACCAGATCTTATTCGACAAAACATACATAAGAAAATGATGCAGTTAATACCCGAATAACAAGTGATAATGAAATGTTATTAATAAATGGATGATAATATGATCATATATGATATAATAAAAATGAATATGATTCTGAAATAAGTCAATGTAATTATTTAAATCATTATACTATAGGTTAGGATATATAAAAATGAAATCATACATAAAAGGTAAGGGATAATTTCATAATCTTGTTATTATCTGATATTGTTTATATGTAAGTATTTTCTGGGGTATATTTATCATCCATGTACATCTTTCCCAAATAATTAATATTATTTATATTCTTCTACAATTTTTTAAAGAAAATTTTACCCATTGGTGAATTTTTATTAAATGGTATGAAAGAAAACATTTCTCATTATTTAATACAAGTTACTTTTTGACTTTTCTAGCAAAAGTATGAGGAGTATGTTTTTTATCATATACGACATGAACTGATTTTTATGTCTTTATAACACCTTATTTTCATGTATCTTATTCTACATTATTTCAAGTTTATTTTCAAATAAATTCTTTTATTTTAAAATTGAATGGCATTTTGTGGAAAGAAAACATTTTTTAATAATAAAGGATATTTTCCTCAAGAATAAATTTCGAGTGTTATATCAAAATTATGTTCCATATAAGATGGAATTATTTAGTGGGGTTATCTTTCATGTATAATATACTTATTTTTACTATGATTTTATTATGTTTATTATTAAACTATATTTATGAAATCCATTTGTTTTACATGGATTATGTTATGATGGAATTATTTTCAAAGAAACCCATTTTATTCAGTGGGCTTTGATGAATGATTTATGTTATTGTGGAAAAAGTATGAATGATTTCATTATGAGATGGTTGAGACCTATATCTCCTTCCAATTCATTAGGTAATGATTTAAATCTCATGATATAAGAATGGATGTAATGGGAAATGATCTGAGTTTAGTAATATAGGGTTGGAATGAGGAGTTAAGTCGGTCTAGTAATGGTCTTTGTCTGCTATGATGATCTTGGAAATGAGTCTTGACTAATAGGGAATGATTTTTTATGTTTATGTGTATGACACAAAACTTCATGTCTTATATTGGGACTTTTTAGATTATGTTCATTGATTCTTATGAAAATTCATGATTTTTCCCATGGCATAATATCACGATCTTTCATGTGTAGGGTAATATTTTCAAATTTATATTCTTATGTCTTATATGATTGATATCTCCCTTATTTACCCATACTAAGAATTAGAGCTCACCCTTCTGTATATTTTCACCCCAGGTCGTGAAGAAAGGTATTAAGTATGATAGGTCAAAAAGGGGTCTAGATATAATGAAATAAGTGGGTGAAAATTAATATGTATTATGGACCAGTTATTTATGATTCCTAGTTTCTAAAGATATTATACCTACATGGTCCTATCGTGTCTATGTTATATTTTTTTAATAAATATTCTTCAACTTTGAAGTAATATCAATGTATATAAACTATGGGTCATTATAGTGGTGAGTAATTCAAAATGTAGAAGATGTTAAGGGAAAGAAAAATGGTGTTTGTTCTTGGTTATTATAGAGATATTCTTGTTTCTTGTTTTGATTATGGATGGTATTTGTGGGATAAAATATGTGATTTTTTTATGAAGTGGTTATCTTGTTGTGTGCTTCCTTGTTGTAGTAGCTTGGTAGTTTTGGAATAAAAAATGTTAATGTCATAGGCTAGAAATTAGATATTGTGGGATGAAATTAAATATATTGTCAAATAATTAATTGGTTTAATGTTAAAAATGTTGGTAGAATATATTAGAACAATATCAAATGTCATATAGAGTGGTTTATCATTTAATATGGGATCAAATGGATTAATAAATAAATTTTCTTTGGTAATATATTAATCTGGGAACTAGGTGAAGCTGAAAATGAAAGAAGAGGAACTGTGGTTTGTGTATTGATGTTTTATTTGGTGAAGATTATTTTAGTGGTGTAATAATGTTTTAATAATAGTATCATGTTGATGGTATCTGTAGATGATGAAGTTTTCATGTGAAAACATTAGGCTAAGATTTTTCACGGGTATGCATATATATATATACATTTATAAATATATTTATTGTATTTTCCTTTTTTATTTCCAAACACACCCCACCCAAGTTGCATACTATGTACATACGCCCATTGAATTAGGGAGGGTGTTTTCCCTGATACCTTGGACAGTAAGGGAATGGATGACTGATTACCCTGTCTTCTCCAATCTTCCTCTAGAAGCAGTACATGGAAGCAATACCTATTTTTTTAAGAACAAACCAATAATGGAATAGTTAGTGAAGATGTCTAATAATAAGAGGATATGATATGTAGTGGGGGTCATGTGTGATTAGAGTTGATAATTTGGTTTATATGTAGTGGATGGTATTATGTTGATGTATATCACATTCATGATACCCTACTACCCTTGATATGGGGCTATTATCGGATTATTGTCGAGGAGGTTGATGGTTCGGTAGAGATAGTGATATGTGGATATTAACAGATTCCATAATATTATTTTTGGCCCTTTGAGAGGTTTTTGTAAGTAAGGTTGTATCAAGACCCACATCATAGGCAGTGTGATGTGTGGTGATGAGATCAAATGGGAGGGATGGGATCACATGATTTTTGATTTTGGGGTGTGAGAGTATTAACTTAGTGGGGAATTCGATAAAAGAGCCTTTATCTATGTTATCATGATATAAAATTACTATAAAATGGATGTTTTATTTTCTGAGAGAGCCATGGTGAGGTTGGGATATATGGAGAACCAATTTTGGTGCTTTTTGGTTCAACTATTTGTTCACTATTGTGTAATTATTCATTCTTTTCATTTTCATGAGAGGATTTCGGTATGATCCTATTTGAGTATAAATGTTTTTCTCACCCTATGTATATATAAAATACGTTTTAGGTTTACAATAGGGTTTCAAAGACTGATATGGACACTACTAGAATTGGGGTTGGAGCTATTTCAGATTTTCTATCTTAGTACTTTTGGATCTTTTGGTATTTCATCTTGGATACATTTTTTAAATCACATTAAATTCATCATGTGATGATTTGGTTTTTTTTATATTTTGATTTATTTTTTTTGTTTTTCTATCTTGTCCATTGATCTATTTAATATATTAAGGGAAATTCCTCCCATTTTAGTATTTTAATCACTCAGTTATAGTCTACAACTCAGCACTTATTTGAGGTGGGCCATGAGGGGAACTCCCTCTCTTCACATCTAACCCATAAGGGGTATAGGTGGAGGGGGGTTGTGATTTACTAGATGCATAACTTTTAGAAAAATGGAATTTAGACTAATATATATATTTTTATCCTCTAAATGTAACAATGAAAATATTGAAATTGAATAAGGATAATGAAAGTGATGAAGATAGACATATTACAGATTCTAGAGAGACTGAATAGAGATATTATGAGTATGTTCTATAAATTCCATTTATAACATTAATGATCCATTCAAATTAAAAATAATCAACTATTATATTTATTTCAGGTTTTTTGGCTCATATATTTCTACTCATACACTCTTTGGTGTACACACTAGGAAGAGAGGAGGCTCAACATCGACAAACATTTTGGGTTGTGGTAAGGAAAACTCTCCAAGTCACATGAAAAAACTAGAAAACCAGGTGACAAATCCTTTAATGTAATTTTCAGTTCTTTACCTAATAATTTCAATGATTTTCCCACATTAGGTGGAAATTGTTTATACAAAATGGTAAAGGGGTTGACCTATCACCTTTAAACTAGTCTGTCAAGTTACTATGGCACTCATATTTAATTTTTAAGTCCATATCATGATTTATATTGAAGGACTAATTCTATTAATTACTTGATCAACATTACTAGTGGGTATTCCCTCCATTATTTATTAGGTGAATCCTCCTGTCATCCATTAGAGTTTATCATTTATTAATATAGTTGTCGCACAATAGAAAATTTAAGAAGAAAAGAAATCAGATGTTTTTTTACATTAATATGTCGTGTCTTTTTAAATCAAATCATGTTAGCATGTTACTTTATTCACTATTAATATTATATTGGATAGATATATAGGATCTATAAAATAAAATGGAAGTCATTATTTATCAATAATTTATTCTATACATTTCAATGAATCCTTCAATCGGGTTTAGGAAAAATGATGCTCAACAAGGTAATTGGGAAAAGATTTTACCCTCATTATTTCACATGATAATGACCATGTTTTTTATATAGTCATTTAATTTTGTATAGGACATGAAAACATTATAGGCTAGGTTTATGTGATAATAAAAATTGGTGTTATGATTTTTGGGAAATATCATGATTCATACCTTATTTAAATGAGATTAATATCCTTTCTATGATTTTTTACTTCTTATTTTATGATCATGACCAACATTAGTCTTATTTTTCAACAACACTATTACTTTAACTTGCTCTAAGAATTTATTTTCAAGAAGATTTGGTAATGTTATCTATGTTTTTGGGGGTTAAACAAACTACTTCACAATTGAAGAAGGTAATGGTATATATTTATTTAGGGGAACACAAAATTACAGTGATCCCCCATAGGAGAAAATGAAAGATACTATTACATCATAAGTAGTTGACCTTTGTATAACCAATGGGATGGCCTCCCTCAAGGATGTGTTTCTCTCAGTCGCTCTTCCACCTTCTCCAGTGGCTAATATCCCTTTTATTCCTACTATTTCTGTCTCAAAGAGAGCTTCATCGTTCGTGGATGGATTCCCAATGGTTGAGCTTTCAGAAGGGGAACTAGACGATGTTGCTGCCTTCCATGAATTAACACTGGTGGACTGATTTAGTCATGATAAACCACTATTGGATTCCTTCAAGGCTCTTGTGGGATCTTTGGGCCTCCATCTCCTAACTGCTATTACATCTCTCTCCAAGTATTCTTTCTTCATCCATCTGTGAATCATGGATGATTTTGTTCATTCCTGGAAAAGTGTGGACCGCCGCTGTGGGGACCAGTGATTCTCTTTATCATGGTGGTCCTAGGAATACCACTGTTGAAAAGAATCATGTATGGAGGTGGTGTGGATCAAAATTCTTGGTCTCCCGCTGCTGATTCAAAACCTAACCATTCTATGGACTATTGGAGATGTGATGGGCTCCTTTCTTTTCACGGGAGAAGATACTCTTCACCTTCTTGATTTTGGGTGACCTCAAATATATGTAGAGATTATCCTTTCCTCACATTTCCTAGAAATATTCTTGATCAAGTCTGACGATAGTCTCAAGTGGTGGAAATGTCTTCATTTCTAGTCACCACCTAGATATTTTGGGGAGTTCGGGCTTTAGGGTTATTCGTTGGAGATCTACCGTAGGAGTAAACTCAAAAGATCGATGACTTTTGGTGGACACAGTAGTTCCTTGGGGGCATGCATCACATCAGGGCCTTCCTCACCTTCGAAGTGGTTAGTGCATGGACCGTCAGTCCCCCTACTAGTGTCATCCAGGATGGAAAGCGACATCGAACCCTGGGTAGAACCATAATTTTCAAACTTGAATTTTAGTGGATCTACAGCTATCAGTGGGACCCATCATACACAACCCATGTATGAGACTGCAATGGTCAATTTTCATCCTATACTATTCATAAGACCATGCTTTCTAGATCCCTCTTTTCCGTAGTTAGTTTGTGCTCCTCTCTCTACCACTCTAGGTTTTAGTGTGTTGGATTCTTGCAGCGAAGAGGTGTTTTCCTGCTAAGGTATTGTGTCTTACACTTGGAAGCTTCCTATGGATATTGTTAAGGCCTTCACGGCTTAGGATCGTACACCCGCACTTACAATGCCTGCAGGGGTTAGGAACATTATTATCAAGGCTCGTAATTCTCCAATAAAAAATGTCATTCTCTTCTTTCTCTCAGGTGATACCCCACTGTGTGTCAAGCCTCCTTCCTAGAATGCTTCCAACTTCTTCGCAGTCTTGGAGGATCTCTTGGAATATTTGGAAATGGGTTCCCACCCGGTTTTAAAACTCATCCTTTCCCAGTCTCTAGTGGCTACTGGCTTGTCCCTAGGGCCTATCACTCACTCGCGATCTAGAGAAACTTCTTTATACCGATGTTCTATCGGTGAGGGTTCTCTTAGTCCTGATACCTCTCAACTGTTTTAAGTTTGTATTCAATTATCATACAAAATTATAGAGGTTTGGGGTATCATGTGAAAACACCTATGTTTATTATGAATTCAAGTATCATCTCGTTCCTGTGGTGGTCATTATTGAACCTATGTAGGAGGTCTTTCACATGGATATGTTTGGAAATAGGATCAGTTTCAATCACCATTTTCATGCCTTTCCATGTAACTCCCATATATGGGCCTTCTACAAGCAAGGGTTGGAGGTGGAGATGGTCAACGACTCAGCCCAAAGCATCACTATTTGAATTATATCAAGTGGTTTTGATAAATTCTTCACCTTTCTCTATGTGAGTTGTGACTCCTCCGAGAGGTTCACTATTTGAAAACAATTAGACAACATTCATTCTATGAAAAAACCGTGGTTCGTTGGGGGAGACATTAATATGATGGAAGAGGTGTTAGAAAACAAAGGTAGAGGGGGGGGGGCTCCACAAACGCCATGCATGACTTCCAGCACTGCAAGGATTCTTCTAGTCTCATGGATATGGGTTTCATCAGCAATCAATTCACATGGTGCAACAATCCTAAAGGGATTCATTGTATTTGGATGTAGATCGATAGGTTCCTATAGAATAAACAAGGTATTGATTCTATCTGACAGGTCTTAGATTCTCATTTAACTATATCTATATCCAACAATGCTCCCCTACCGGTCATGTTGAAAAGATACCCTCCAAGGCAGCTTCAGTTTTTTTACTGGGCTAGTTGACATAAAAAGGAAGGATTTCTCCAAATGATGGAGACATACTAGGTGGATGAAACTGATGAAAATTCATGGGATAGTCTTTATTATCAACTCTTTCAACTTAAAAGGTCTATCATAGATAAGTTGATCAATAACCCTACTAAGGACACTCCCATGGATGACCTCAAATGGACATTGAAAAATGGGAAGAGTCTCAAGAGGAGGAGTGGGATGATAACATTTTTTCTTTTCTCAATGAAAAACACTCCATGTTGGTAGAAAAGATTCTCAAAGTGTAAAGGACATACTGTGAAAGATCAAGGGTTATTTAGATGAGATAAGTGGATAGGAACGCCTCCTATTTCGATTCATGTTTGAAATAAAAAAGGAGGAATGCTCACATCAACATAAAACTGGAAGATGGGTTGTTCACCTTAGACATTGATGTTTTTAGGAACCTTCCCTGTAAACATTTCAAGGAACTCTTGGCTGATCTGGTGGATACTAGGGATGAGAATCTAGATTCTAGTAGTAGGATGTAAGTCCTTATTTGTGGCATTCCTGAATTAGTGGGGAACATGGACAATGTGGCACTTGTATAAATCCCAAAGTATGATGAGGTTAGAGAGGCTAACATCAACTTAAACCATGAGATTACTTAGGACCTGATGGGTTTCAGGTGTTTTTTATGTGACATCATGGGCCTTTGTGAAGAATCAAGTGGTTCAGGCAGTGTATGACTTTTGGGGGGGGGGGGTGGGCTCTTTGCCTAGGGGAATCTGCGCCTCAATATTGGTTCTCATGTCCAAGTGTAAGGACCCAACTGGAATTTCCGAGTACAAGTCTATAAGCTTCTGTAACATCTCCTACAAAATTCCCTCCATCCTTCTATCTGAATAATTGAGGAACATCATCCCGAGATTGGTTTCTATTGAATAACATGGGTTTGTGAAAGATAGAAGTATTCAAGGGGTGATTGGCATTGCAAATTAATTGGTGGGAGACATTAAAAAATGGATGGTGGGGTTTAATTTGACTATGTAAGTTGACATAGACAAAGAATACGATATACTTAAATGGGGATTGATCCTTTATGTGATGAGGGAATTTGGCTATTAGGAATGGTTCTATGATATTTTTTTCAGATGCTTATCTTCTCCTTATATTTTAGTTTCCCTCATGGGAAATGGGTTTGGTTTCTTTATAAATATCACAGGTGTAAGGAAATGAGATCTCATGTCTCCCTTCCTATTTCTATTGGCTCAGGATAACCTATCAATGAATTTTAACTCTAGTTTAGAGGTGAGAAGGACCAATCCATTTGTTTCCAAATATGGGTAAAAACCAATCTCTCAACACATGTTCACTAATGATATCTTAATTTTTACAAATGGAAGACATGGGTCAACCCAAAACCTCATGGGTATCATGGTGGCCTACGGGGAGGAAGGTGTCCAACAAATCAACTCTTAAGAGAAAAGATTTCATTTCCAAAAAAAGTCTCTAAAAGACTATGCAATGTAACCCAAGATATATTGGGAATGTATTGGAGTCATCTACTAATGGATTACCTTGGAGATACTATTTCTTATGGGAGAATAAAAAAGATTATCTTTGATGACATCATTAATCATATTACAAGAAGGTTATGAAATTGTAAGAACATGTTCCTTTTTTCGAAGGTAAATTTACCCTTATTAATAGTGTGCTCACTTAATTTCCCATGCACATGCTATCGATCATCAATCCATTGAAGGGTACTACTGAAAAGATTGAAAACACCATGATTGCCTTTTTATGGGATGATAATTAGTTGGGGAAATGTCATTGGGCTTTGTGCAGCTGCATGGTAAAACTAGTTGAGGAAGGTCATGTGGGATTACATAGTGTGGTCAAATCCATGCAATTTATATTGGTCTGGATCACATGGGAAATCATCAAAGGTTCTTCGTTATAGGAAAGGTTCATCAAGAATCGAAATAGGAAGAAATGGGAGGACTATATAAGGAATAGGAAGACCCTTTCCAATCATTCCATATTCATGCTCACAAGTCTTCCTAGCCTCTAAACCCACTCACACTAGGTGGTTGAGAGAGGTGATATCAATATCTGGAATTACAATTGGGATGGAAACATCCTCTTCTTTCATGGAAACCCTGTGTCAGCCATCACCTTTAATGAGGAAAGTGGTCTCTAAGGTATGATGTACTCCATTCTCAACTCAGAACAAGAGAATACTTTTCAAATTATTCTCCTACTGGATGAATCAGATCATTATGGTTTCATTGTCTCAACTTCTAGTAATTTTTTCAATAGTGGTTTTAGATTTTCTATCCATGTGAAAATGGAGTCCGATGAGCTATCCTCTAACCTCTACTGCAAAGGGATCCCAACCAAATTGAATTTTCTAGTCTGGTGAATTTTCCACAGGACCCTACTGATGGACGAGAACATCCAACATAGAGGAGTGAGCATGGTGTCCTACTGCTTTTGTTGCACTAGCCCATGAAAGGAGTCCTCAGATCACCTTTTAATGAACAGTGAATGGGTGAGTAACCTATGGTTCTACATGGGATCAAGTATATACATCGACTATATAGGGAATTATTTCCAAGAGATCTGAATGAGTTGGTTTAATGATTTTGGTCCAGTGGATAATAAAATGAAAATTTGTTCCATAGTTGTGGTGGCTACTTGTTGTAATCCATGGCAGGTGATAAACAAGGCCATATAAGGCATGAAGACATTGAACAATGATCTCTAGGTGAGGAATCATTCCATGGTGTCTGATATGAGCCAAAACATTCATGGCCATGAGGTATCTCCCTCCCTCAGAAGGTTTCTTCCCAGGCCTGTCACATCTACGTGTTCGAGCTCTAGCAACTAGGGGAAATGGGTTAGGTTGTTACCACCTCACAGTGGTTTGAATCTCAACATCGATGGTTCCTTCATTGATGGAGAGATGAGGGGATGTGTCATCATTAAGAATATAAATAGCTCCATCATTTTTTGTTTTAGCGCAATTTATGGTCCATGTTTATCCATGGGTGCATCAGTCAGGGCCTTGCACATGGGTTAATCTCTGTGTAACTATTTCAACGTCATGATGAAGGTTATTGAATCAGACTCTGCTGTGTCCATTATCTTTCTCTAAGGTAAGTTCAAGCCTCTATGGGATCGGTTCTATTTATTAAGGTAATGTAGGAGTTATATCAATCTAGTATTCTCTATCAAGCATGCTTGGCATGAAGGAAATTTTACAGCGAACAGATTGGCATGCAGAGGGAGATCTAATGAGGTAATCATTATCTACAACTACATTGGCACAATTCCAAATAGTTGAAACCAAGTTATTCTCAAAGACTCCCTTGGCCTACACCATTTTAGGCCACTTTAATTTGTGTTGGTTTTGTCTTGGATTGTTATATTCCTCTCTTTATTCAATTAAAAAGGTAATTTTCAGTAGAAACATCATAATTCTAACCAACTATAGAAATTTAGAGGGTGAATGAGTTGAAATAATTTAGTAATTTGTGAGATATGGTAAATATCAAAATAATTTATTTTTTGTATATGTAATTAAATAGTTGTTTAGTACATTGAAATTTATTTTTTAGAAACAAGACCATTTGTATCTTCAGTGAAATCCATGTCCATTTCGATCCCTAAGACAACATTTGAACCTATCAAACCCACAACAATTAATAAAAAACCCTCATAGAAACTTGTGATCTAAAAAAAACCTTCTCTTCATAAAAATAACTCATTGTATGTGTGTTCTAAAATAATTTATTAAAATTTAGACTCATGTGCATTCTTGGAGAATCGACTTATATTATAAAGGGTGTGGAGGAACACCAATTCCATTATCGATGAAATTAATCAAGGTAAGATATGAAATCATGTGGCTCACCATTTCAATATATTCACACTTCATAGAGTTGGTGTACACTATATATTTTTTAGAATATGATTATCAAGATAAAGTAGATAGAGGTAGGTCAAGTTGACCATTTCAAGTTGTAAATTGAAGCATTATATTCCAAGTCACTGGAGTTAGTTGTGTAACATATGGGTTAAGAGGATAATAATTCTATACTCTAGGATTTCATCACTAACAAGTCAGTCATTTTAAATAAAAATATGATGGTAGTTGATTACCATTGAGACATGCTAATATAAGGAATCAGAAAGTATGGATAAAATCATTAAAAGTGAATAGATATTGCTGGTACGACCTAAACTATTATGAATTATAGAAATATTTGAAGCAAATTAACATAACTAAGATAGGTGGTTTAATTTTTTCCTTAATAATTGATTTATTTAGAGAATTTATAAAATTAAATCCTATCATAGTGATGTTATTCTTTTAATTTTATTCCTTATAATGTTAATATCACAATAGAGGCTCTAAAATTACAGATGAACCTCCTTTTCTTGTAATCAATAAAATTACTATTGTATGTTACCATAGTTCGTATCATCTGACCAAGAGGCACCTAAATTGAATAAATGGTAACCCATTGATGAAAATATTTATAATAACAACCCATCATGAAATGGAAATAAATTATAACAATGATAGATAATAGTGATCATGATATGAAGATAGTTACTTCCTTTGAGGGATATTTATGAAAATTATTATCACATGAGAAAAGTAAAAATGGGTAATAAAAATTTATATAAAATATTTTCTATATTCATAGACTATGAAGTTATAGCTTTGTATTTTATTAGGGCCATGAGTGGAACCCCTTGAGATTTGTGGCACTTCCATTATGTTTCCACTTTTTTCTATGCGATGTTAAAGAATCATAGAAAATATTGAAATAATTACTACTCAAGATTCCCTTGATATTTCAAACAAACATGCTTTCTATCTTATTCATTTCTCAAAAAAGTATACATATTGGAAATGATTATATATAATTTAATTAATTACAACATTAACCAACAACTCATATAATTCATTCTCTCATAACTTGGATCATGATCCATAGGAAAATTAGGTCTCTTAAAGTGGTTATTCATCTAATGTGAAATACTATACAATATAAGAGCAGGCATAGAAAACTAATTTGTAACAAAAAAATATATTTTTATCCACTTGAATATTGTACATTAAATGAAGTGAATTATGGATTAGGATACCGATATTCAGAATAATTTAATGAGGATGGATAGTCTAGCATAATCATTCAATATGTTCAAATGAATAACCTATCAATGTACTAAAGGATAGAAAAACTAATATTGATCATTGATTTTTTTTGAAATACATATTATAGTACTATATTGTTTAATATATAGGGAATAATTGAATATTTTATTATATAAATATTCCCTAAATGGGAATAAGTGGTCCATATTATGATAAAATGTGTCATAATTTTCCTTACTATAACACAATTCAGGTTATTAATTCTTTTATGATATAATTTAGAATAAATTTTGAAATGAAAGTAGAATGCGCACAAAAATTCCTTACCAAACTTCTAGTTTGAATTATTGAATCAATATAACCAATCACCCTTTTAATAAGGTCATATTAATTCCTTAAAACTCATTTGTTTCTATAAATGATACTCCCCTTCAATTGGTTCATCGATCGCTTAAGTTGGATTTTCTAAAGATGAAGGACATCTAAAATTGAATTATCAAATGTCTTCTTAAAAATTATCTTCTTTTAAAAACATTTCTGTAGAGTACATTTCAAAAAATTAATATGAAATGATCCTTCAATAATAATAATACTTTTATTATTTTATTTATAATAATGAAATACATAAGAATATCCAAAGAAAACATCCTTCATCCTATTCATAGTCAAATTTATCTAAACTATCCTTAGTACTGAGAATAAATAATTTTAATCCAAACAATCTAAAATAACCAATATTTAGTTTATTACCTTTCCATGACTTTTAGGGATCCCTCTAGAGAATAGGACCGATAATAATTTGATTTGAAAAATATAAAACTTTGTTAATAGATTATAACAAAAAATTTCTATGAAAATCATAATATCTTAGAATGGGCCTTTCCATTAAAAGAAGTGTTCAATTAATCATTTCTACTTCTCAATTTTTTGTAGTTACATAAAGGATGAATATTTATGATAATAAAAATTCTTTTGATAGAATTTTTCAGAATCTAGGTTCTAAAATTCATCTCTTCAATAACTTTTAATAGAAATAAGAATATATTTTTTCTCATTTTGAAATAGATTACAGTAAGTAAAAAATTTAGATTAGGTTTAAATTTTATTGGAAAGATAATATACCCAACTAAATATGTTATAGTAATATATATTAAAAAATATTTACTTATATCAACCAAGTAATTCATTTTTAATTGATCTAAATAAATTGAGATGAACCAAAATAGGTTTTCAGATGGTATTAAAATTTTTTATATGCCTAAATGACTCCTAGTGATGCTTCCCTTTTTTCACGGATCACAAATACTTTTCCTCTATATGTTTTGGTAATGGTAGTACACTTTGATGTTAAGAAATATTATGAAGTATCTTAAACATTATATTCCTAGGGATCTTATTCAATAGGATAATATCTATATATAGAACATTTAAAAACATTACACATTAAAACATTAGCCCATAAAGGTAAATGTAATAAATATTCTACTTACAGTAAGCATGAAATAATGAAAAATAATTTTTAAAAACAAGTTTTCTATCATTATAAAATTTAACATTAATTCCATCATCACATAGTTGTGAAATACTAATCAAGTTATTTAATATATCATCAATACACAAAAAATTATTAATAATAATAGATTTTGATATACCAACCTTTCTGAAGCCTTTTACCTTACCTTTAGGATTTCCTCCAAAAGTGAAAGTTCCCCAATAATATATTTTTTTTAAAAATGAAACATGAAGGGTCTACAATAATATTCCTAGAGAATATACTATCCATTTATCATACATATTTATTGAGACTTCTAGGTAATATTTCCTAAAAATAAATTATTAAACAGTTTTGACACCTAAGAAACCTTAGTTCTAATAGTATTAGAAAGGATATTTTTCATAACCCATATAAATTTTATGTAAGTATTAACATGATAAATATTTTGATATATATAATTTACTATTTTCGAATGATTGGGGAAATATAAGAGATCATTCACTTGCATAGGGCCCCAGCAAAGCATTATAGAGACTACCTTTTGAAATTTTTACAAATAATTTCTGAAAAATTTAACATAGTTTTCAATTATAACTAAAACCATTCTAATTTATTCTTATATTATTTCATAGAAATCATTTTTCATAATTATATTATCTTGAACAAAGGGTTCTAAATTTTACTTCAAAATTTTAAACTCTTTCTCAAGATTTTCATTCTCCATATGAGTGATTTTTGAATCATAACAAACCGTTTACTTCATACTCTTAGTAGTATTACTTATATTATCATTCTACTTCATAAATAACATTTTTTTAATCAATAATTTTTTTAATACATCATTTTAGTTCCTTATACAACTGAAAATCTCTAATGATATTTTTTTAGAAAGTTTTTAATCATTCCATCGGCTCATCAATGATAGGTTTATCAAAATAAAAATTAGTATTAGAATAATAGTAAGATTAAAGACTAGATTCCTTAACATCATTAATTAATTTCATGAAGAACAAGTTATAAAATTATTTCTCACCCTGAAATTATTCAATAGAGTCATAATATTCAGTGAAACTACAATCAACAACCAAATATATTTTTTTCATTATTTGTGATCTTTTTATCCTTTATTTCATTATTTATTATTAGAATGTCCACAATGATTTTACCATTATTTCTACATTCACATCTTATTAGGTAATATGTATTATAAATATAATTTAATTTTAATTTTAAAATTTATTTCTAATCATTTCATTGATATAATTTTATAAATTTTTTACATCCTTTATTTATGTTCATATAATTATAGACTCTTTTATAAAATTGTGCTACATCATCTATTTAACTTCCTTATATCTTATATTTATAATTTTATGATAAAAAATTTACATATTTTTATGATATAAATTTATTTTTTTCTTCTTCAGCACTGTTCTACAACTCCAATTCATATCATAGTAGTGAACTGACAAGTTCATTAAGTGTAAACTCATTCATATTATTAATTTCATCAATACCTACCATTTTTAGGATACTTCATGGGTAGAGATCTTAGAACTCTTTTGAACATCGTTGTGTTATCCAATGTTTCTCCATGGGAACCTATTCCATTTGTAATGGTCATGAATCTATTAAAATTTGATTTATAGTCTCATCATATCTCATTTCAAGATCCTATTACTCATCTTGCAACATTACCAGATTAATTATATTCAACATATCTATACCATAGTGAGTGACTTTCAAAATTTTACAAATTTATTTAATAATTTTACATGTAAGAAATTGATAAAAAATACTTTAATTAATATCATAATACAAAATATTCATAACATTATAAATTAAAACACAATTAGTCACATTATTTCTAGTGAGATAATTAGGTTCAATATTAGTTAGTTTAAAATATTATACCACAATTTACTAATGTTCAATATTGAGATCCATCATGTAATCTTCCATCCATGATTTCCAATATTCGTAGTCATTTCTATATAAGAATGGTGGTTTTTAGGAAACCATCCACTATTTAGTCCATGAACTTCCATATGAAATGATCTTTTCCTTTAACTATTATTTATAGGATAAAGTTAGTAGAAAAAGTATTTCAAAAGTTTCATTACTCTAATACCTATTATTCAGTATTTGGAATAGTAACAATGAATCACAAAACTTGAACAAGATAGATTAGATAAAAATATTCTTCCCATATCGATAGATTGTTTCAAGTCAATAGGGGTTGAATCAAAAAAATTGAAACATGAAAATAATGTCAGAAAAATACAAGATAACATTGTTATTTTTTGTAGTAGTTCTTATCACAAAGATCATATTTCTACTATTCACACCCCTTTACTTCATGAGGGGTATGGAACCCACTAAGGAGATAATTTTTCAATAGGAGTCATAAACTAATTACATCATACGTTTTCTAGAGGAGGAATAACTAATGACACAAACTAGGTTTTCAAAGGGAGTCACAAACCATTTATAGACCCATACTTTTTATAGAGGTATAACTAAAAAGGATATAAAATTGTACGGAAAATTATAATCCAGTTACAACACACTCACATAGGAAATGAAAAAAATATAAAAACCCAGAAAACCATATTTGAATAGTGACGTCTTGGAAAGATGTAGAAGATCAGTCAAACTTCACTAAATCTCACTATATAAAAGTTCTCTAAAAAATTATAGTATTTTTCATGATAATATTATTTCAAAGTGTATCAGTTATATATCATTATTATTATTTTGATATTTATTTATAGTGATATATTCCATTGAATAATTAACCCCTTCAGGTTTGGATAACCCTTCAAATCATCATGATAATTAGATAAATTATTTCCTAAAAATATATTTTTTTTAAAACCGAAATCAAAATCAAAATATTTATAAATTTGAAAAAAAATCCTTGAAGACATCAATTTCCTCTAAAAAGGCCTCAAAAAATATTCTTAATTTAAGGAATTTTTTTTTCATATAAATATTAATGAAAATTTTTCCAGGATTGTTGCAGAATAAAGAACCAATCTAGTCAATTATTATTATGATGTGATATTATTTTAATGGAATAATAGAAAATAAAATGTTATCAAAAATAGATTATGATTGATAATACTCCAATAAGTCATTAAACTATTTTAAAAAACATTATAATATGAATCCATAACTTCTGAATTATCCAACAATCTTAACATCCTAAAATTCATTGAATACATAACATATTAAGATCATGGATTCATAAAAAAAATCATTAGTAAAATTTCTAAAACATAACTTTTTTAACTTCCCAAAATAATATTTACAAAATTATTTTCTGGAGAAAATATATAATATTTATCCTTTGTATATAAAATATTTTCCTTTATTTTAAATTAGTACATCATTTTTTTCTCAAGTAGGAAATCAATAAAAAAGATCTTATACTTTTCCAAATTTCTAATAACTATGATTCTGAACTTTATACATAATATATTTAACTTAGATAAAATATCATAATTCAGCCACCTTTTGTAAGATATTCCCCTTCACTATAATCCATAAGATATTTGAATTATCTATAATTCCAAAATTTCTATATGTATGAAATTAGTTCTTATGCATAATAAATATAATTTCATACATGTTGTTTTTGACTTTGTTATATTTATAGTCTTTACAAGAATGATATTTTCCTCAAAACATATGATATTTTCTGTAGAAAAAATATCATTAAATGATATATCTTTTCAACTCATCTAAATACATAATATTTTTTACTTTTCAAACAAAATCGTATATAATATTGTATTATAGATATAATAGAATACATAATATATTTCTAGTACACAAGAACATTATAGAATATCCTATATTTCAAGTACCCAAGAATAATACATAATATACTATACACAGAAAATTTATTCAAAATAATATAACATAATAATGTTACAAAATAATTGGAAAAATAATAATAGTTAATAATAAAAATGAAATAATGATAAATTATTATGAAAATTAAAATGGAATATGTAGTTATAAAAACATATAAATAAATGAAACAATAATTCACTAAGCATCAAGAATGGTTAGATGTTATCACTCTATATCAGTTCTATAAATAAATGTATTGTGAATATTTTAGGTCTATGTTATTCAAATGATTTTACCCTGAGGAGATGATGTTGGAAATGGAGATGGGATTTATGTGCCTCCATTGGAATAATAAAATGCTAGTAGAGTGTTCCAATTATTTTTATGAATTGGTGTCTTTTGACCTAAGATAGTCATTTATGACTCCTTAGAGAATCAAATTTTAGAAGAAGGTATTCATTAAAATATCATATTAGTAGGGTTTTCTTTGTAATGAATTCTTATATAGAAATAGTAAATAAGTGTGTTCTTGTGTGTGTGTTTTTTGTTGGACCGCCTATGGTAGGTAGTGTTTTTGTGGAAACTAGTTGTGGTGAAGGCGGTCTATTTAGTAAGAAGTCGAAGTGATATGAGACATGGAAAGAAAGTGGTAGTTGTTCTGAACAACCCTTTAATTTTTTTCTTCCACTCCAAAAAATAATTCACTTCTTATATTATTTCATCATGGAATGTTGGGTATTCTGAATCCCCTAGACAAAAATCTCTAAAAATTGGTTAGCTATATAGCTAGTTATGCAACCTTCATAAATTCTATAAATATAATGATGAACAAGTAAATATAATATTACATCCATGGGGATATATTAGATGAAATTAAACTCTATAAATTCTTATTCATGGAAATATAAAATAAGGATTGGTTGTTCTTATAGACCATGTTGGGTGGTAAATAATCCTTATATTGGTTAGAGTTCTTATATGCCACTAGTATTTAAGTTATTATCTATATTGAATTATTTATTGTATTAGTTTTGAATAATAGTATCTTGAGGTACCACTATCACATTATCAATTATGGTATTTTATTCCCATGATGAAAGTTCCTTTATTCCCTTTATAATTTTAATCTATGGTTTGTTTCATGAATTATATGTCATTGCCTTTAGGTGTTTCTAACATCATTTGTTTTTTTGGGAAATCATGACTCTACTTCTTGTGTTAGGCTTTTCAATACGAGTGAATGTTGACTATTTCTATTAGCTCCACACTAATAGGTATAGTTTTTGTTCTAAGGTATCATAATCATGGTCGTGTATGGATTTGTCAGTTCTTACCTTATAAAGTGAACTCTAAATTATGGGGATACCCATTGTAATCTGATTCGGTATTTTGATTGGATGAAATCAATGGTAGCTGTTACTCAACTTGATTCATTAAACCATATAAAATCTAATATAATTTTCTATCAACCATTATTACAGATGATTTAGAATAAAATATATTTGAATAAATCATCAACTAGAGCAGTCCCTTACAATTCATAAGGATGGGTAACCTACCCATATTCTTGAACTTTTCTATACATGCTTAAATTTTGGATCTAGTGACTAAAGCACGATCAGTTCATGGTTCAAAACCCACAACATAATCATAAATTTTCCCATTATTTTTATATTATGATATTTAATTTCTATTTTTATTTGGTGCCTATACTTTTCTTCACCCATTAATTTGAGAATGTCTATAGGCTTCCTAGATTAACTCCCTATCCTTCCTTCTCTATGGTGATATGCCTATTTTCTTCAAGGTGTGTCACATGGTACGCTCATAAAATCACTTTTTCTCTTCCACTTCTCTTATCCTCTCTTATTGTTATTATCCTTTCCCTAACTAGACATTTTAGAAACCTAGGATACCCTAAGAAGGTGGAAGTTAATTAGTGTGTATACTAATTAAAACTTTATCACTCCTTTTATTCCTTTCATTTATATAACTATTGTCCCTATATTATAAGGAACACCATAAACCTCACCATGTTCTATAATTCCAATCACAATTAAAAGATACAAACTCATAAAATAAATAAGACATCATATGTGATGACTTTACTTTTTTCACCTACACTGAGCTATATCTAAGGATCAAAACCTCATTATAGTTTTAGCATACCAAAATTGAACTATAACTCATTGTTTCTATGGATACAAGGTTTTCTGAAGGAACATTTTTCATCCAGGGTAACTCTCTATCCTTCTCCTCTATGAACTACTTCAGGGAATTATTTTTTATTTTATATATAATATGGTATCTCTAATAGTTTAATGACCTAAGGGTCAATCTATATTCATAGTGTGACTCTACTAGCATCATAGCTTCCAATTTAATACACCTTTTATCATCATTTTTTACTCTTCCACCTTCTACGACTTATGCGATAAACACGTCAATTTGAGTATTAAATCTATTTATTATATAATATCATAACAATAACTTGATCTTCTTCTGGATACAAAAAAAATTTACACTGGAATTATCTTGTTTCTATCCTTCTTTTCCCACAGAATTTCCCATTATAAACCCCTATTCATATCTTGAGCCTCTCCTTAATGAACTAAACCAATTTTTGTATTGATAATATTCCATTTATTTACTTCATTTTCCTTTAAAATAGATCATTAAATATTCTTAATTTTTCCTCCTTTCTACCTATAAATTGGATATGAAATTATATTATTGATATTTTTTAGAAATTTTATAAGAAGTTTTGTAATCCCACCATAATCAAAAATTTAATACGAGGGTTGTAATTGATTATTGTTTCTCTAATTTTCTATGATCATGATATGTTTACCAAAAAAATTATTATGGTCACTAAGTTCCAATTAATCCAAATAAACTCCAAAAATTATGATCTATTACTTCATAATTTAATTTCTAATCAAATATTCTAGTTTAGCTGGAAACAAACTGATCATAGTGTGGCTTCCCCAATTTTTTGGTGATGAAAAAAAATTAAATCATTTTGTGATTTGTTCTTATTCATGGAAACATGGTTTGATTCAATAATTAGATCCACAATTTTCATCCAACTATATTCCACTTTAATTCCTTACTATCATAGAACAATATACTCAATATATTCTCCATCAAAAGATATATTATAAATTGGTCTCTTGTTCTATGGTAAAATGAAATGTATTATCAAGAAACTCATTCAATTTTATTTTAAAAATAGACAATATTCTTGGTGAAAATAATATATTATTATATGACCCTTCTTTTTTTATTGATAGATTGTGATGGAAACATCCTCTGTAATATGGTGGTATCTAAATAACTAGTGCTTTTGAAACTCAATTATACTACCTTCATGGTGAGGCTTTAATATCAATGCGTGGTTTTCTTCAATAATATTTTATGATCAAGTCCATTGTGATTTAGAATATCCATCATGATGTCATTGCCACAAAAACTCTAGTTCCATAAAAATCTATCATGTTGTATCTATGGCATGGTCTCTTATTCCATGTCATAGACCCATTTAAATGTCTAGATACATCATGATTTTCCAATACTAATTTTTAAAAAGGATATAACCACCATGGTGAAAGAAAATATTGAACTCAAAATCTGATAAAGTAAAGGGTCTTACTTATTCCAAATAAACATCTTACATTTGATGGGACTGTCCCATTTTTTAGACTAGTACTCCAGTCATGATGTGGTAAATTTCCTTCTATGCCATGAATACTTCCTTATTCTATAAAAAAATAATTTATAATTCTCATTTAAAATTAAAAATTATTCAAACCACTTCACACCAATTCCAAATACATAACCATGATTTATATATTTAAATAATTTTGTCTATTGGTATCCCTCTAAAAGTGAATGTACTTTATTTTTCACTTATTCTATTGATATTAAATTTATATTTTAACTTCACCAAGTATTTAATGAATACTTATCACATTAATATTCAATTAATTCCTCTAATAATCTCCCAAACTCATTCACATGCACACTCTACCTTCTTCTCCACCATAATTCATGATTCATTGATTGAAAATTTATCCAATGATTGATAAAATATCTAAAAAGAACTTTTGGTTCCAATATTCTCCCCATTTAGATTTCTGTTACCTATACTATCATGAATCCATCCTCCATGAAATACCTATATGTTTCCAAGGTTGTGAATTAATGATTCTATTATTGTATCCCCCTTTGACATCAAAATGAAAATGGTCATACAACATCTTTAAACCCCATTTAACAATAATTATTCATACGGTTTTTCTAACCCATATTTTTTCCTTCTTATTATACCTTTGAGTCTATCTAGATTTACCTTCATGTTCACTCCCCCTATGTTTTGTAGTTACATGGGGTTAAATCCATAAACATAATTCCATTAACATTACTCAGACTGTTACTACATTTTAAATAGTCTCTAGAAGAGTATTAATGGGGAAATCTGGTTCTTCAAAACTTCTTGAAATAAAAATTGAGAGAGATATTTATCCATCCTTACAATGCAATTATTTTTATCCCATAATATATTACTAGTTTAAATCTGAAAAAATATTGGATCTATTGTCCATATGAAAAATTTACCTTCCAAAAATTAGAATTTTTAAATACTTTAAAAAGCTAAAAAATTTCTTCATCATTTGGTTCATGTACCATCTTCACACAAATTGAAAAAAACAACTTATTGATTGATCCTTTGGATAATTTTACACCATCTATTACCATTATTTCAAAATAAACTCCAAATTTATAATTCAAACTTGATTCCTCTTTATGATAGATTTTTTTTTGAATAAGAATTATTTCATATTAATTTTTTATAATGGGGAACAACATGTTGTTATTGATATTTTCCTCCAATGTCTTAATAGTATCCTTAAAAATAGCGAGATGATGCCAAATTTGTTAAGAAAAATGATAAGCATGAAAACCATGATCATTGTAGATTATTATCTTTAATTTGTCCAAATACCACTCTAGAAATGGCCTATTGTTACCTTTTTGTCTTTAATGGTGACTTGAAACAACCGGATAATTCAAATATAGCATTGAGAACTCTTCTTCATTAGATCAAAATCTTAACCACTTTAACTTTATTTACTCTAACATGAAATATCTAGATTCATATTGAAAATAAAAATTAGTTCCATTTCAACACTTATGGAGTCATTTTAGGACATTGATACCATGTTTATTCCTAATGCTATTTATAAATAGAAATACTTTTTACTCATATTGTTGTATGTATCTCTTTTCAGTATATTCACATTCTCACTAAGTATCAATTTCCATTGAATTCAAACACCTAATAGTTCATATTTACCCCTTAAGAATGTACCAATTCCAATAGATACAAGAAACATTTAAATACATGGGTATAGGGGAACCTCCAATAAACTTATGTTGAGGATTTCAGTTGGCCATTACAAGACAACCCTTTGCTTCAAATTTGTTTTCATGACTTTCTCTCAATAGAATCACTAGTACTCTATTATTCTGAAATGTTTAAATCTGAATTCTTCCTTATACACAACATTATATTCATCTTAATTGTTTGAATAATATCACCAATGAATGTCTCATTCATTAATGAACCATTTTTTTATCCCTTCGAAATATTTTTTTCTATGCAAGGGATACTCCACCATTTTTATGATCTTTGATTGTAGTGGTATAGATGAAACCACCAAAGCATGACTCCTTATTTTATTACCCAATTTAAATGATATAACCCTATAATTTTTTATTCTATTCTCTCCATGATAGTCTATTCTCTTTTTATAGGAGGTTTTGTGAATAAAAACATTAATATTTTATATGCTTTATGATTTCTTTTGTTATTATTATTTTTTAAAAACTTGAATATATTATCTAATGATATAGATTATTTAACTTATATGTTCTCCCGACTTAAGGTATACTCTTATTTTTTCTCCAATATGTCTACAATTAATAATTAGTTAGTAATTATTATGGTATCGTCAATTTCCTTCTCACTTAAAAACCATCTTATTACAAAAAAAAACTCTTTCTAGGTGGAATATATTTCTCATTCCATTATTCATTTTTTCATATTTCCATAGGATAAGGAGATATCATCATAATATCTCCATTAATTGTTTATTAATTTTCCATATTTAAAAAATTAAAATAAATATAACATCTCATTATGAAATCATAACTCATATACTATTATCTCAAGATTTGGTTACAGCAAGTATTTCCCAAATATTGTTACCTTTAACATCCATACAAACACTAATACTATTTTCCACTCATCAATAAAAATATCATTATAATTCCACCATACATTGAAAAAAATTTCCTTCAATTTAAGAAGAACTGATCTATCTTTTCCTTGAGTGTAGATTTGTGAACATCTAACAACTAACTTAAATTACCACATGTGTCCTATCAGTGTTTGTGTTTTTACTAACAATATAAATATCTATTTTTATAATTTTAATCTAAAAACCCTTCTCTATTGGTTACCCATATAAATTATAAAACTAAAAAAATCATATTACCATGTAGAATTTACATTTTCTTTATACACTGCTCTCTCAGAGAAAATACTGATTCTTTGGGGAATTTATCTTTCTTCCTTTCATTGCTCCAACTAATGAACAAGTTCATCAATTATAAAAATTAATTCAGAATTTTCTTATTCATTCATTCAATGGAATCCTTTTAAAAAAATATCATCCATTATCAGCTCCACCTTTTCTTCCTCTAAAACAACTATATGGAAACATTTATTTTCACCTTCATCCTTCAAAATTTTAACTTCACTCCTCAATGATTGAATCCCCTCTTATTTGTTGCAAAAAAATATCCACATTCAACACATATTATGGTTTCCTCTTTTCTATCATCTTCGTAAGACTATTTACTTGAAGTGAAATATATATCTTTATATTTATAAGAAACACTTACTATTAAATTAGACATAAATATACACTAGGAATTAACTTCATTCAACTCACTAGAAATTACTAATCTCTTGGATTCCTTCATCTTCCCATTTTTCATCCTTCTCAATAGATGAAATTTTTTTAAACTGATTTATATTTTATAGTGGAAGAATAAATCCATTCATCTTCCTTCAATATAGATTCTTTTTTATAAATCTCTTCCAACATTATATGCATATCCTTTTTTGTAGTGAGTTATCATTACTCATAATTTTTTATACAAGTTTCATTTCAAGATATTCTGGACACATACATAAAACTATACTTTTATTTGATTTGTCTCATACATAATTTGATGACAAATTTTCAAAAAATATCCAATTATAAAAATTTCATAAGGGATTCTAACATTGAAATATAATTATGGCATGAAATCCTCCAGTGAATTAGAGAATTGATTTCTACCAAATAAATTAATCATTAATGTGGAATTCATATAATGTAAAGTATTAAAATATTCACCCTAATAAATTTTAGGATGAACCTCCAACAAAACCATTTAGATCTATATTCTCTTGTTGGAACTCAAGACACCATGATATTAGGGTGAATATAGTCATATAAATATTGAAAAATTTATTATTCTTTGATTCATTTTAGCAGTATATATCTTGACACCATGTTAGAAGGAAATTATTTAACCTTACCATGTTCTCTCAATTAAATCACACCAAAAAAATAAAAATAAAAAAACAAATCATGAATAAGATGTGACAATTTTACCTGATTAACCTACACTAGGATACATCCAAGGATCATACACCATGTATTATGTTTGTGTTCCAAAAAACAATATAACTCATTATTTATGTGGATACAAGGTTTTATAAGGAACATTACTAATCCAAGGGAACTCCATCTAATTTACCTTCATACACTACTTTGATGAAGTCTTTGTTAGTTTATAGTCACGATGGTCTCTTTAATAATTTTATTTCATGAGGGTATGTATCAGTTTAGTGTGAGACAACAATAACATCATAGCTTCTGTTTTGATTCTCCTTTGATCCTCAATTTATCTTTCTCTTCCCTCTTCAATTCTGATTTCAACACCTTGATATAAGGGTTAAATACATTTCTTCAAAAAAATCAAAACAGAATAATCATATTCATCAAGGTAATTATAGTTCCTCATTCTAATTATATTGTTGAAATCCTTCTTCCCCAACCGAATGTGACGGTGTAAACCCTTCTTCTTCTATTTAACCTCTTCATCAAGAACCAAACCAATTATGAAAATTATAATCTGTATTGGATCTCCTTATTATTCATCTAAAATAGATATTTAAATATTATTAGGCTCTCCACTTTTCTTTCCTAAATATGATATGTAATTTTGTTCCCAATTTCTACCATAACTACTGTAATAAATTTTATATACCCACATACATCCAACCCTTAAATTGAGCGTTTCAATTTATAATTATTTCACCGCTCAGTTGAGAACATTATATATTTACCGCATCAAATTACCATGGTCATTAAGTTCCAATAAATCTAAATAAAATCATAAAATATCAATCCATTAATTCATATTTTAGTTTCCAATCAAATATTCCATGTTAGCTGGAAGTCAACTGATCATTCCATGGCTTCAATAATTATGATGCGGTTTTCACAGATTTATTTATATTGGGGCATGGACTTCTTCAATATGGAATGATCTGAGTCAACACACTTATCCACAAATATTTTAAACTTTATTCCTCTTTAATTACTTTAATGTAAAATTCAATCTCCTCTAGATATTCTCTTTCTCCAAACTTGTTGTGGAGTGGTCTATTTTTCCATGGATAAATGGCCTATAGTCTCAGTAAACTCATGCCTTTTGATCTACAAAACTCAAAAACTTAATGTAAGAAACAATACCTTGGGTTATAACTCTTATTTTTATATTGATTCATTGTGGATCAAAAATCCCCTATAATGTGAAGGTCTCTAAATATCTTTTACTTATGAAACTCATACATATTACCTTCACTATGCCGCCATCATCTCACAACATGGTCTCCTTCAATCAAATTTTATGAATGAAGATATTAAGGTAAGGAATTTACTTCATGGTGCATGTAACACCCCTTAATTATGGTAATTTATTGGTTATATTAAGTCTTCTTTATCATTTTAATTGTTTTTTGGTTTTGGGAAGTTTTGGAGTGTTTCTCAAAGATTTTGGTGGTGTTTGTGTGTGATGAGGTACACCATAGGTAGTAACATACTATGGTAGAGGTTGTGGTTCACTGGGAGTGCACCTATGTATCACAGGCACATCAAAACACCCATGGTAGGAAATTTTCACTCGGTGGCTTTGGTAATGGCATGATGGGCGTATGGTTGTGGAATATGGAAAATGAGGCATAAACATTTCATGGTAAAGGTGATGGGGTTTCCATAACGGTTAAAGGTTTCTCCATTGGACATTGTGGCTCATCATGCTAATAATTCCTAGTTGTGGTTCATCTAAATTCACCATGGTCTTGATTGGTTAAACATAGTATTCTTCCAATTATTCCATATTTTGAAGCATCCAATTCATGTGTTGGGAATTAGGGATGGGTCATGGTCATGAATTAGGCCATGTGTGATATTCTTAGAAGGGATTTTAATTTTTTTTACCATAAATCACCTCATACACCCTCCATTCATCCTATCCTCCTTAGTTATTTCGATCTAGGTGATTTCAATGTGATTTTATGATTATATAGGCTTTCTAGGATGATTATTATTTTTGGTTGTGGTTGGATGAACTTAAGAGGTGGGTAGATGTTCCCACTTTTCCCCTTTAACTATAATATTAATCATCATTTGTTTATAAATAAATTCCTTTACCTTGTAATAAGAAATATCATACTGAAACTCAATTGAATTCTATCATACTATTTTTTTTAAAACTTAAGTTATGGGTGATTCCTACACTATGATCGATGAGTTGGGTTAATGGAATTATTGAATAAATAATTTTTTGTTCAAAAGGAATAAATGTCTTGATAAAATGGAATTTATGGTTGTAATCAATTCATATATATTAGACCTTGTTGGGGTAGACCTGGTATCAAGGCTAGTTTAGGCCAATATAAATATCACTATGTGATGTCTTAGTGAAGTATGGATCACTAGTTATGAGTATAGTGATTTTCATTCATCAAGTATGGGTTCATGTGTGTGAGAATGTGGTATTGGTATTCCAAGTGTAATAAAATATTTTTATTTATTATTAATTTAAACATTTCTTTAAACTTATTTCAATTTTATTTTCTTTTATTATATATATATATATGGTATGCAAGCTGACCTATTATTGTTTTAGTGAGATGTGGGAAAATTCTATTTGAGTTTTCTAACGTATTTTTTTACACTCACCACTAAATATTCACTTTGGTGTGTATAAAGATGTTGTATATAATGATACAGGAAAGGGAATGGTTTCTTATTTCACTACTGATGTTTCATGATTATAGCTATTGTGGATAACTAAAGATGGAAATTTGTAGATGGTGGTGTATTGGAATATAGAGTGGTTACACCTTTGTACTCTTCTATTACATTTCGTTAGAGACTTAGTTTTACATGTTTTATTTTTTTTATTGTTACTCTGGTTATTGATTATGTTATACTTGGATTTTTTTTCCTGAGTAATCATTTATATGGCTGTGTTGGGTTTATTTATTTTTTGGTTGTACATGTTTGTTTGAGTGTGTTCATAAAAATGGTAAAAAGTTTACAAAAATTTCTTGTTAAACCCTATGAATTTATTTCCATCATTTGGTGTCCAAGGAAGTTTACCTAAATTCTATGGCACATCATTTATTTCTAAGCCAAATGGTTAGGGTTTGGATGTTACAAATGGTATCAATTTGGGCAATCTATCAGTAGGAATGGTAGTAATTATATAATACTTGTCAGGAGTTGAAACGTATTGTAGAAAAATATGTATCTAACCACTTCATGATGAACATAAACAATCCGACCTAGTTAGGGATCAATTTTTTTTAAAAAAAATATCTAGATAGGTCACCATATCATCATCATGGGATTATCCAATTAGCATTTGGTATCATGTATTGGTAAATAGACTTCCCACAAGGACCGTATTTTCACATGATTATTTTATTTTAGTATTTTTTTCGTGATGATTATTAATTTCTTGACATAATATATGAAATAAACCTGAATAAAGAAGCAGTAAAATAATTAAATGGATTTTTTAATATGGTTATAGAATAGAAATTCCACTCTTGAAGATAATAAGAAAGCTATAAGAGGGTGTAGTAGAGAACATTATTCCACCCGGACCACTGGTGAACAAGTAGGTAGATCATAGTAGTCTAAAATCATTCTAGGATTTTGACAAGGTTCCTTTAGTATAGTAACATCGTCTCTTGAATCACTCATTGGAATTCAAGAAGTAAAATCCACTTATATTTTTTGGGTGATTCTAGACCCAAGCATGAAAAAGTATGCATGGGTTGGATGAATATAATTTTTAATTTCTTGAAACTCAAGTGGAGATAAAGGTCAATCTAGTGACATACAATCATGAATACCTCATGCTATAATGGTGGGACATAAATATACAAGAAAAAAAATCAATTACGGTCTTTCTTGGGAGGGGTTTGAGGAGTTTTTCAATATAAAATTTTATCTCTACATATTATAACTAGAAAAGATGATTGAATTATACTATCTAAAAAAAGGAAGTATGTTAGTAGCTGAATATGCCTCTCAATTCATGCACCTGGTACACATTTAATTGGAGTTCACTGTAGAAAATGTCTTAAGGAACCAATATTTGAGGAAGGTACACAACCTGATATTATCTCAAAATTGGGAATATTCTATATTACATATTATAAAGATATAATTAAAAAACACTTGTAGGAGAGAGAGATATTTTAACATATCATACTAGGTTCCACTAAACTAGTACCCTGAGTCGATTCACTACATGACCTCAGGCATGCATCTCCGTATTCTAGAGACTACAGACTATAATTATGGGTATAATAAAGTATATATAGATATTATACCCTCTTTAATAGAGTAAGACAATGGTGAAAATGAAAATAAAAATAAACCAAAAAATAAGGATCAATATCCCTCAATAACTCTACATTACATAATAAGATCCAAAAAATTGGATATGTTCCCACAATCCAATACAAAAAATATGACATGTCACACTAGTGTCATGTGTCGAAGGAAAATAGAAAAATATAAATACATTATTCAAATCCCAAAATCATGTGCTGAAAATAATATTTGTCCCCTCATATATTCTCTATCCCAAAATCCCATCTTATCCATCTAGAATGGGTCCATTTCCCATATCATGTCTTGGAACTATGTAATATGCTCTGGTACCAATGACATTATGAGAAGTGTGTCAGTACAACTCCATAGGCCACCACTAATTTTTTCTAAATCAATGTTAGGTCAATACCATTTTTTATGAGGAATTAAAAGTGATTAATAGGCTATACAGTAAAGTAAAACATGTTTCATAATTAAACAATTATCAATTAGCCTCTTGGGTATGTGGGTTCTATAATGACACTCGACCCACCAAACCTACTTCATCACATACTACAAGTCTAGACCATACACCATAAGGATTTAAATCATTAATTCTATAAGGTTCATACATTATCCAATTCAATTTATGGTACCTTGGAGTTTTTCTCTAGGTATCAAAACATTTCCAAATCCATTAGTATTTGAAGAATCATTCTAGTACATAAACCATACATAGCAGTGGTTGGTCTTAAAGAATCAATCTGGCCTAGAACAAGGATGAAGATCCCCATTCCAACATCATATCCAAGTAATTTCTCACATTATCCAAGGTTCATCATCATTGAAATTTATAACACACAAAGATAGTATGGGTGGACCTTTTGTATTTATCAATGTTTCCATGGTTCATTGTATTCAACACTATTAACTCAATTACATAAATAGATTTTTTTTCATTTATTCATAACCAAGAACATTAGTAATTATTTTAAATAATTTAACAAAATATACATTCCCCTAATACCATGATTATATAAAAACACACAAGTACATATGGTTTAATCTTATAAACCCTCTAATTATTTATTTAACGACTCATTTGTCTATTTTTGATGGGATTTGAAAACCCTATGGGTGGACTTAGGCCTAGTATTGAAATCATATACATACTCAAAATATCCTATGAAAGGTCTCACACATCAATTTAATACCCAATTTATATTCCTTAGTCAAATACACATATGCATAGAATGATGGTGTAATGGCACAACCATATACAAAAGAATAACATCATGACCATGGGAGACATCTTGGGGATCAACTACCTTATTCTTGTAGAAAAACACTCATCCAACAATGGCTGCTGATTCAAGCTACAATAGCCTCAAATGAAAATTCAATGGACTCCCTAGAATAACCTCTCAAGAGCTTCAGGAGAAGAGAGGAAAAAATGTGTGCGTCTTCTAGAAAATATAAATAAAAGAAGTCAAAATAATTCTTAAGGATTAATATCATAATAAATCTCATCTCAAACATCTTATAATTGACGAAGAATAATTCTTAGATGATTTATGAGCAGGGGGTTTTCTCCATCGATTTATAGATGGGGAAAGAGAAGGAAAATTATGTGAAATAATATAATGTTATGGAGGGAAAAATGATAATATGACCACTTTCAATGAGGTACATAGTTAAGACACATAGTTTTCCAAATTTTTCACCAACTGTGTGGTCTCCTCTATCGATTTGGAAACCGAATCACACAGTTCAATAGGGTACACACATAATTTGAAAAAATATTAAAAATCTATGTGAATGGATCTGTCCATCCTCACATAGTTTCCAAGCCACCCCATTAATGGTTTAAAAACTATACTCCCTCACCCCTTATCCATACTGCATGGTTAGGGAACATGGTTAGTACTAACCATTCAAAAACCATGAAACATGAACTATATGGCCCTTTTTCTCTCTTTTCCATGTCCTGAACCCAAGGGACATTCATGAGACATTACCAACACCAAGGAGGAATTCAATTAACCATTCAAAAATAGTTAAACAAAAATTTTAAAAAATGTACCTCTTCCATGGGTTAAGATCATATAATCTCAATAAATTATAATAGCTCATCCATGAGATTCTCTGACAAGCATCATTAATCCTCCAAGGTAAAAATATTAGGCCACTTTGCCAACAAATTAGCTTCTGTCTCCCATGTTTTATCTTGAAAATGGACATACATCCATAGTACTTGAACCAAATGAATGATCTTACCATAAAAATCATTCCCATTATTATCCATAACATGAATTGGATTATCCTCAAAGTATGTGTTGGTCTCAACCATGACATCATCAATTTCAATCACATGATAAGGATTGGGATGATACTATCAAAGCAGAGACACATGAAAAACATCATGCATATAACTATAACATCATGGAATATTCAATTGATATACTACTAGACCAATCCACTCTAGAATCTCGAATGTCCCAACATACTTGGGTACCAAAAAGACCTATTTATTAATCTATAAGTGTACCAGTCTTAGGGAATCCTAATGGAATACGTTATTTCCCACTATAAAACCAAGTTTCTAATGGTGTCGATCAACACATAAAATCTATATACTTTGAACCATAGTCATATGATTTTAGATCAACTGAGCATGCTTTGATGTCTCCTACACAAGTCTTAGTCCCAACAACCACAATTCTCCCACATTCATCCAACACAAAGTTAATTGACTTGGGCTATCATATAGTTCCTCATAAAGTACCATCTGAATAGTCACCTAATAATTATATTTATAGGTGAACTCAATAAGGGCTAGGTTTTTTACCATGTCCCTCCAAAATAAAGTACCCATGCTCTCATTATTTCCTCTAACACCTATATAGTTCATTCTGATTTCCTATCTATCTATTGGTTAATGGTTGTGCTCAAAATCACCTGAGTACCATGGACCATCTACAAGACTCTCTTGAAGGATGAGGTTAAGTGTGGATCATAATTGAAAACTATTCTCTATATAACCCTTTTCAAATGTATGATCTCTCAAAAATACAATTAAACCAACTATTCAACATTTAATGTCACCTAAACTGAAATGAAATGGGATACCTTTTTCAACTAGTCCACAATCATCTATATTGTACCAATCTTCTAAGGATTACACAACCAAATCACCACAAATTCCATGGTAACATCATCCCACTTCCATTTAGGAATAAGAAATGTTTATAATATTCTAGATGGTCATTGATTATCATTATTCACTTATTGATAAGTGTAGAATTCCATAAGAAATCATATTATCTATTTCTTCATTCTTAGAAACTAATACTATATATAAAGATCAGGGTACATTTTTTCATTCTAGGGTGTATTGTCCACTTTGAAGTAAGAAACATTTGAATCATCTCCTCCATCATAAAATTATCCACAACAACATGTCCATGAATGTGTAAAATCATGCCATATTTAAAATCCCAACTAGAAGGTCTTTCCCCATCATAAATTTTTTTCCACTACTCCAGACACTTTAGGTCCTCATAAATCCTCCACTTGATCCAAATAAGAAGATAGGTATCAATGGATAGAGACATAATATTCATATTCTCTCAAAACTCCTAAAATTATATATACCTCTTAGTGAACAAGGTCATCATCTCTCACTCCAAACTGAACTTTTGAACTGCCAGAGTTTTTGTCTTTTAGTTTATAGAATCTGTATCACAATTCCATTTTCCTAGTGTATAGTCTATATAAAAGTCAATATATTTCATATTCTCAAACCACCTATGCAATCATAGATTAAAATCACATTGTGAGAATAAATATTTCATGATTTTATGATCCTTATAAATATTAAACCTAGAAGATAATGAAATTGACATGTTATGTCTTAAACCACTATAGACAATTGAAGATATTTCATAAGATAGTACTATTTATGCAGCCTTATCTATCACAGTCCATATTCCATGAATGGATCTCCCTACAATAACACTTACCTAAGATTGTTCTCGATGAATCAAAATAAAAATTATAATCCTCACCTGGTTCATGTAATACCAGAATTAGTATAGTGGTCAAAACCCTCTTTGTCTCAAAAAAAGAATACTTACATTCCTAAGACCATTTAAACTGTACACCCTTCTTCTTCAGGATTTACAGTGGTTCCACTAGGCAAGAAAAGTCTTTCAAGAACCTTCGATTGTAACTCACCATACCCAAAAAAAATCATTGTATGTTTAAAACATTATTGGGATGCTACAAAGAAAAAATTGGTCAGACCCTATTAGGGTATACTGGAACACCTTCCTTAGAGATGATGCCACCTAATAAATGTACCTTATTGATCAAAAAATGGAACATAGATAGATTAGTATATAGATGATTCTCTCTTAGTGTACTCATAGTTATGTCAATATGTTTGGGACAATCTCCAAGAGTCTAGGAGTACAATAAGCTATCATTAGAGAAAATGACCAAAAATTGATCCAATTTTGGCCGAGAGAATTATTTCTTCAAGGCTATAAACACAATAGGATAATTCATTGATCCAAAAATAATTATGAAAATATCGTACAATCCATACCTTCTTCTGAAAGTGGTATGTTGTATGTCCTAAGGTCTCACTCTTAGCTAATGATACCCAAATCTCAAATCAATTTTCAAAAATAAATAGGAATCCATTATCTATTCAAAAATATCATAAATACATTGATGAGGATATTGGTTCTTAGTCATCATCTAGTAAAACTTCTAGTAATTGATGTGAAAAAACAATGTTTTGTCATCCTTCTTGGTAAATAAAAGCAATGAACCCCAATGTGACAAAATCATATGTATGAATCCTTTAGATTCTAATTATCTAAATTGAGTCTTAAGATCACGAAGCTCTACTATTATCTTTTTATATAGTGGAATAGAAACTAGCTCAGCTATAGGCATCATATCTATTATAAGATAAATTTCCATCTCAAGTGACAACCCTATGAACTCCTAAGGAAGCATGCCCTAAAAATGATCCATTACATGGGGAAATAAAGCATTCCCTATACAATAAACAAAAATAATAACACTAAAGACATGATAAGTAATCTCTCCCAACTGTAGATAAACTAGCCCTGTAAGGCCTTCCTAGATATCCAACTATTCATGGAAAATATAAATGTCACTATTAGGAGACGTGAATGTCACCATTCAATGGTAATAGTCAATGTGATCATGATATGAAACTAAAATGTCCATTAATATTATCATGTAAATAAATATAATATATCATTCATGAACAAGTCCCAAAGGATACAACAACCACGAATCTTGATGGAACACACCTTGTAATGATGTATACCTCTTATGTAACCCCTAAAGGTATGTCGACTAAAATATCATCAAACAATAGCTCCACTGCTATACCTAATACATTCAGAAACTGAGAATATATTATAGAATGAAATGATCTGGTATCAAATAAAGAACTCAAAAAAATATAATCTATAAGAATCATTCCTTAGAAAGTAGACAGTCCCGCCTCTCTACCCTCAGGTGCATGATGAACTCCAGGCAGCTGGCATGTCCTTTTTCCTGGAGATATTTTCTGATCTCTATGAATTTCACTACTTTACTGACATGTATGAACCTCTCCTAGTGTACCTCATCCTCCACCCCAACTGGTAAAAATAGTTAAACTCCAACTTCCTGACTAATATAGGGTAATAGATACCCTATTTTTGCTCTACATCAACCTAGATCCTCCGTTAATTCCCATCTACCAAGGTTCCATCCATAACCTATATAAATATCCGATCCTATGATAATATTGAATCTCCTTTAGAGTTGAAGGACACTTATCACACACTTGAACTATTATATCACATTAATAATAGAATACTCGATCACTTATATGAGAGAAATATCATATCCCTTAGATACCCTTTATTCAACCTACCCGGTTAATGATCTTATAATGACACTTCCTACTTGTGGAAGATGTACCACCAGATTGGTGAATTGAAACCATCTTCCAACCAACTGATTCCTCCTATGGGTTACCCTCAGAGATGAGAACCAGAATTTCTACCTAAGAAAACTTATTCAAATGAAATATATTCACAAGGGATTTTTTATCACATCTAATCCCATATTTAAATTCTTTTTCATAGATTTATCATCTCTTTTTAGTGTTAGAATAATGAGATACAATTTGGTGAAACATCTAGCATAACCCATCACTAACATAGCCCCTGGGTAAAATACATAAAATTCACAACTCTCACTTGCCTTATGGTATTTGGGTAAAAGTGTTCTATAAATTTATCTAGGAATTCCTTCCACACCATGCCCTATAACTTCTCAACCCAGTGCTTAATATCCCAACTATTCTTTTTTTTGTAATCACAATATATAAACTCCAAACATGACCCTCTTCTCTGGAGGAGTCTAGAAGTGATCCAGAATCATTTGGATACATTCAATCCATATTTCAACATTCTCTGATCCACTATCATTGATGAATGTCGGAGGAGGTTATAGCTATAATATTCTACTTAGATAAAACATACTCGATGTATCCCTCCCTTGGTATCTTTCCATAAATTTCATAAAGTGGGAAAAATTCTCACATAACTGATCTTCTTCCCTATCACCCAGAACTGATATTGGCTCTATTATCACTAAAAAAGGCACATTCTCAACAATTTCATCTTGTCTCCCTACTGGCAAGTATCATCATAGAGGAATCCATCTACAATGAAAATCACATGGTTTAGATCCCATAATAAATAATTTCTAAAATTACACAAAAGAGGTGGTCACAACTGGCCATAAATAAGCCACTCTACATAAAATATCCCAATAGATATAGCCACAACACTTTTACTATCCCCACCATTCGTATATAAAGTCACTGGTCATCTTAGGTTAAAAATAAATCCCAAAAATAAAAACATGCATTCAACTCCATTTTAATCATTTTAGTTAGCATCATCAAAATTAAAACAGTCGAAACCACTTTATTTGGCACTTTTCTTTAAAACCATATTGAAACAGAATATAATTTTCATTTTCCAAAACCCATGTTCTCTACTCAAATAATCAAACCAATTCATGATTTACCATGTGTTCTTAATGTGATTCATGTCACATAAATTCCTAATTTACTAAAATGATGCATGAATACTTATATATCCATCTATAGTAGCCAAAGAGTAAAATTTAGAAAAATATTTATGATGAACAACAAGTGATTCATTCAAGGTGAAATGAGATTTAACTATAATAAGAAAACATGAAGTACATTAATCTCACCCATGGTACCTTGGGGTTTCCCCCACACATAGATTAGCTAGTCCCATGCATGAGCTCATTACCAAGGCCTAACACATCCACAACTAGAAAGATCACTTATATACATGGTGAAAGACAATGGATATAGAGGTAAAAACTATGGCTATAGCTAATATCCACGATCTATATAGTCATGGATTCTATTTTCATGGAAATAGGGCCAGATCTATATACATGGTTTTAAGATCTATATCTATAGTTTTTCACAATAGAAATATACCTAACCCATGGTTTCATAACCATGGAAATAGGGCAATATTCATGGTTGTCTACCCTAGAAATAGACATATAGCCACAATTCCGAAATTGTGGTAACAGAAATATTGGTTGTCCACTATGCATATATCCTTATAAAAATATTGATATAGGCCTATAAAAAATTATCACCAGTTTCATTTGAACCATAGACCTATACTATAGGAAACCAAACACTCACCCACTATGCTATAGAACACTATTGGGTTTTTAATATTTTTTTTAGAAACTATGAAAATATCTAGAAAACCATGTATATATATTTTCTCACTCCCTTTAAATAGGAATTTTTCCCCCATGATTGTTTGGGAAACCAATAATCACATTTTTCAAGATCCATGTCCACATGTATTCTCTATAGTAATAGTTTTAGAGAATTCTTGATATAGCCTTTAAAAAATACCTACGACCATGGTTTTACAAAACCGTGGCTATAGGTGTAGTATATAGACCTTTTTTTGGAAAATTGTGTCTATATGAGTGACATATGAACATAGTTTTTAGAAAAACCTTGGAAATAGGGCTCTTTTCTATTAGTGATCCAAGTCTCAAGTCTACCTTTTGCAAATATTAATGGAAAATAAAAGAAAATACTCAAATACCACTTCGTAATATCCTATATTAGGTCCCACTAAAAAAGTTCCCATAGATGGTTTTCCCCATGGCCTCCTGCACACCTCCCCATATTCCAGAGGCTTCTACTAATAGTGAGCGTCTAATATGGAATATAAGGAGACTACACCCCCTTTATAAAATTAAAACAACAAACAAAATCAAAATATACAATAACTAATGTAATAAGGATCAATATCCATTAATAACCATTAATCGCATTAAAAGTTCCCAAAACTGCATAAGTTCCCACAAACCAAAATAGAAAACATGTCATGTCCTACTAGTGATGGGTGTTAAAGGAAACCCCAAAAATTAAATACATACTAAATATATCAAAATAATGTACTAACATTATGTCTGGTACCCTAGTTCATACTCTTTCCCAAAATCCTAACTCAGCCATCAAGCATGGGACCATTGGCCTTATCCTAACGTACAACCATGAAATCTACCTGGGTACCACTGGCAGCCTGAGTAGGGTGTGAGTAAAACTCACTAGGACACCACCAATGGTTTATAATGAAATATTCAGTCCAAAATATAGTGTATGTAGAAGTAAAATTGATTAATATGATATATAGAAAAACAAAATTTGGTTTCATAATTAAACAATTATAAATTATCCTCTTACATCAGTGGATTCCATAATGACACCCAAACCACCAAACCTGCTCCAGACCATGCTATAAGTCTGAACCATAAATCATAATGGTTTAAATATTTAAGTAATTGAGGGTTATAAATTATCCAATTCAATTTACAGTACCTTGATGTGTCAGTCTAGGTATCTAAACATTTTCCAAATCTATTGGTTCGTTGGGTGCCTATCTGACACCATAACCATGCCTAGAATCAGTGGTGCCTGGAGCATCAATTTTCCCCATCCTAAGATCTCAATCCAACATACAAACCATAATATTTTTAAAATTCTCTAAGTTTCATAAATAATATACTTTATGACACAAAATAACAACAAGGGTTTAGCTTTTGTTTTTATTAATATTTCCATGGTTCATTATATTCAACAGCATTAACCCAATTACATTTCTAGACCACTTTATAATAAATTAATAACCACAAACATTTGGATTTTAATCAAATCATTTAACCACATGAACATTCCCCTTACATCATTCAAACAAACCCAACACAAGTAAAAACATTTTAATATCATAAACCCCTTAATTATTCATTTGATTACCCATTTCTCCATTTTTCAACTGATTGGAACACCCCATAGGAGGCCATAAGCCTGGAATCAAAATAATCAATGAACTTGATGGGGTTGATGAATGGTCTCACACCACAATTTAATTCATAATTTATTTTTCTTAGTCATAAAAACATATGTGTAGTACGACAATATAATGGCACAACCACATACACAAGAAAAACATCAAGACTATGGGAGAAACCCTATAGACCAACTAATTTATGCTCATAGATGAACAATAATCCAACATTGGACCTTGATTCAAGTTATAATGGATATAAAATGAATGGTGAAGAACTCCCTAAAATTAGGGTTCATGGTATTTGGAAGAAGAGTGCGAACCATGGTGTGTATCATCTATAAAATAGAAATAAAGGGAGTCAGATACATACTTGGGGTTTTGTATTTTAATAAATGGAACCTCAAAAACCCTATAATTGATGGAGAATGATCCTTAGAAGAGTTGGTTGAATGATGGATGAATCCTAGTCCATTGGAAGAGAAATGGGGGGGAAATTGTGTGAAATTTTATAAAGGTGAAGAGGGGAAAATGATAAAATTCCCACTTTTAATGAGGCACATGGTTAGGCCACCTAGTTTTCCAAATCATGTTATAATCATAAAGTCTCTTCAATCCATGTGGAAATCAATTTAAATGGTTTTCTAGGACACCCTCATAGTTTCACAAACCATGTGGAAGCCATGTGTATGGATTTTTCCATCCTCGCCTGGTTTCCAGGCCACCCCTTTCATGGTTTACAAACTGTGTTTTCCACTTCTCAATGACACATGATCTTGGAGCATGGTAAATACTAACTATTCTTAATCCTTGTAACATGAACTTTATGGACATTTTCCCCTCTTTTCTATGTCCCTAACCCCTAGGACACTCCCAAAACTGTTCCTAATAATATGAGGTATTCCATTAACCATTCAAAAGGAGTTCAACCAAACTTATGAATAACTACACCTTGTTAAAGGTTTTGGATCTTATAGAGATATTGGATGGGATCCTAGTGGTGGGTGAAACTTTATTGTAACTTCATGAGTTTTTATAAAGAAACACTATTTTTAATAGCATAAAAGATACACTAAATCAAGCTTAAATGAAAAGATAAATATTATTTTTTAAATGTTACCCTTATAACCAAGATGTTGTAATGGAGGGAATGAATAGTATCAATTGTATTATGAAAATATGGTTTAAAAATGTTTAAATAATGATTCATTTGTTACTAAATTTTTTATAAATGGACATAAAAACCAATTGAATATAAAGGATGTGTTTTTATAAAAACCTATTTAAAAATAGAATAATTTTGTTTATAAAATCATGTCAATTGGTATATATTTTTATTTAATGAAAAATACATGTTATATATTCAATGTAATGTTTTAAATCCATCTTATATGTTTTCTAGATATGACATAAGATCAAATATAATTTTTCATATAAAAGAAGTATTTTTCTAAAAATGCATTTTTACCGCCTTTTGATGGAGAGCCATTTTTAAAAATAGTTTTTGAAAATATTATATTTTATATTTGATAAAATGAACTTCTTATTTATAATCAAGACATAAAAATTTACATTTGTTGAATTTTTTTTATTTTTTGGATAAAATCCATGTTTTTATGAATAGTGAAAAGTACTGCATTTTAATTCAAAACTATTTTTTATATAATTAATTGATATAGTTATGTTATTATTTTAAATTTTTTTAAAGTGTAATTTTGATTATTTTTTGTCATTTAATCCAATTTTGGATATTATAAGTAATTTCACATTGAAATTGGACATAAACACATGTCAATATTTTGATAGTTTTTACTTATTAAAAACATGTTTTTTGGTTTTGAAAATGGAAATTAATATTAATTAATTACCAAATTTATGTTTTTTGAAATTGTAAAAAATGGAATCCATATTTGGAATTCGAAGATCCAAATTGTGTAAATAGTTAACCTTTTTGTATGTTATGAATTGTAGCTTCAGTAATTATTTTTATTTACCATGGTTAAAGGGTAAATCAGGTAAATAAGGGTAAAAAATAATATTATAGTAATAAAATACTACCCTAAAACATGTCCTAATAATATTGGATGAGATATTTCCAACCATTAGAATATTTAGGCCTAAATTTAGGAATTTCGGAGCCACGTGAGTGTGAAAATGAAGTGTTATAATAATTAATTTAAAGTAAAGAGAAATATAACATAAATATGTATCTTTTTATGAAAACAATTTTAATATAGGGTTATATAACTGATATCTTTGATAATAAATAGTAACTGGAAAGATAAAAATATTCCCTATATCATGGTATTTTATATATAATTTTTATTCCTTAAATAAATAAATTTATTAATCACACAATGATGGTGCAATGATTACCTTATTAATGAAAGATTCAAATAAATGATATTATAAATACTAAAATAAAGGTAATTTGAAACTTTTTCTTCCATAACCCAATTTTTTGGATGATTATGACATAATATATTTGAGTTAATTAATATTTTTCTAAGGAATCAAGTTATTATGACTTTAACAAAAATAAATTACTAAATAGTTCCCAAATTGACATAAAAGAGTTTAGAAAAAATTCAATTTTATTAAATGATATAATAGTCATAAAAATATAATATTTAGAAAAATGAATTATATAATGTTAAAAAAATTATTAATGATCCAATTCTGGTTATATTGGTATTTTATAGTAACTATAGTGACCATATATTATGAAAATACATGAAGACATGGTGCGAGTTAATGTTTTTAACTAAGGGTTAAAGCCAAAAGATAAGGTTAAATTTGTTACCTAAACTTGTCTAAAACCTATTGGTTTATTTTATTTAGACCCATCCACATCTTATACTTGAAATATATCACTTTTAAACTATTATAATTCGAAAATAAATTTATAATAAATAATATTTCAAGACTTTCCCAAAGTTCCCCTTCTCCCTTCTATAAAAGGCCAACACCTATACCCAATTAATCACACCTATCAAGCACCTAGACTTGACAAAATACTACTCAAATAAGATCCAAAAATCCTTAAATTTCTCTTAGAATCCTTAACTTAGGCTGAAGGCAATTCAAGAAATCTTTTTGGCTCAAGTCAAAAGAAGTTACCCGATTTAGAGGAAACATCTTCTCTCAAGTTCATTTCCTTTATTTTCATTCTCCACTCCCTATACTCTTCTTATTCTTTGATTAAATAATGAAACTATTATCCTTAATATACTATTATGTTTTAATGATATGTATTCAAACTACACTTACACAAACCTCCATCTAATAGATATGAACAAATTGTTTCTGTGTACGGCGAACTACTTACTCACGAAACGATGATTATTTAATTTTCTTCTACCAAATCTCATGGTGTCCATTATGATGTCATGGTATTTATATATTACATATATTATATTTATATTTTATCGATTCTTATTTATTTTTATTTACAACATACCTTTATTCATTCTATATTGTGTAAATATAATAATTTCATTTTAGGAAGTGTGGACTATCACCCCCTCAAAGTGACATGACTCGTTAATGCTATACATGGAATATATAAAGTATTTTTTTATTAAAACTATGAGACATAAATTTAATTAATATAATAATGGTATTATAATATAATTTTATATCTTATTATTATTATTCTTTTAATATGACAAATAAATGAAAGTAGCGTTCATGCGTATGTACAGCCTACCATCTCCTTGAATGGTACATTTCACTTCTTATCTCCAAATGTTATGAACTATTATAAATACATATATACTCAATATATATGATATTTAAATCATGAATAATATTATAAATATGATTTAATTTTTAGTACATGGACAATTTACATCAAAATGAGTTCATTTTCAACACAAGTACAGAATATCGACAAAACACCCCATATGCACTTAAATAATTATATAATTTTTATAACATGATAACAAGTAATATAAAATGAATAATAAAATTGAAAAATGATCTGATGAAAGTAGAAATTAACCTATTTTTTTATTGGGGAATATAAATAACGAACGAGATAAGTCAGATTCAAGGTAATGGTCTTCATCTCAATCTCCTTTCATTGAGGCTGATTTTGATAAAATACACCACCTTATTTTATATAGTGTATAATAAACCCCTTTGACTATTAATTTCATTAAAATGGAATGTTTTTTCTATGAATCATTTTTCTAAAAAACAAAAATGAATTTTTTTGACATATGCGGTGATAATGACATCTCTACCGGCATAATCGTTATTTGATGTTTGTCTTCCTCTATAAGCCTTAATAATTTTAAAAGGAAAAGAAATGCCTTATTTCCTTCATTTGGGTGTTTTTATACTAAAAATTGTTTTGAAAGTGGATATACTATTTAATTATCCTGAAATTATCTCCTGTGATTGGAAATGAAATTTTATGAGTGAAATATTAATAATTGTAATCTTTTGTGTTTATTGATTATATAATGGTACTTGGAAATTTGACGGGTGGTTACGTGATAACTAAAATATGGGTGGTTACATGATAAACCAATGATGAGTGGTTACATGATAAACAAAGGATGGGTGGCTAAGTTATAAACTCTAATACATTAGGTATGGAATTCGGCCATATAGATATTCCATTTAGTGATATGTGTGGAAGTCAACTGTATAGTTATTTCATTTAAGTAGGTTTATATCCCATGTTACCTTTATATGTTATATGTTTCTTTCTATGGGATTTATGGTTATCTTTTGGTTATAAAAATGGTAATAAAAGATATTATATTCAGTGAAGTGTATTCACTACTTCTTAAAGGTGAAAAGTATTAATTTATGATAAAGTATTCATAGTTTTCATGTTTTCCCAAGACTAATAGTTTTCCTTATTTATTTATCCCTTACTGAGCTTTTTATGCTCATCCTATGTTTTGAAATATTTTTCACAAGACTTAAAGAATAATTTAGTCAAGGGTGGGATCAAGGAAAAGTTATGTTGTTAGACCATGAAATGATACCGTGTTTCTTTTTAAAGAGTTTTTATTTTATGAAAAAAATGGATAGTGAGTAGAAGTTTCTACTTGTAATATTTAAGTTGATATGTATGAGTTATGGTCTAATTATATAAATCTATAAACCTGAAAAGATCCTTAATTATAAATAAATTCAAATTCTTGAATTAAATCATGATTAAGTAATGTTTAAGGTTGGGGCCTCATAGTTGGTATTCGAGGTCGGTTTAGATAGATTTACGAATTTTGTGTTTTGGATAACCACATGGCAAGTATATATGTCCATTATTTCAGTTAAATCCTTGTTTTATAACATTTTCATATCAAGGAATGTTAGTTACAAATGGAAGTAGGAGGATCTCAAACAACATTATTATCTCTTCCTGATGACATTCTTGCAATAATTAATGCAACGTCATGTTTGGATGATTATGAAACTTTTTCTAGAATACAACTCACTTGAAAGAAGTTGTTTGAGATATCAAACAACTCCACTAAACCTTTATAACATCATAGATCATGAGTTGTATTTAATCAAATCCTATTTTCTTAATATTCTCATATTTTCAAGAGAGGTAAATATTATCAAGGCATTTTCAAATATTTTACCTTATCAAAATATTTTGAGGCATATTATGATTTTGAAAAAGGTGATAAAGAAGGATACCCTTGTGTAACCTATTAATATTTTTAAAAAAATATATTCTTTCAGTACATACTTATAGTATTTTAAAAGGACCATTTATTTAAAGTTTTAAATCAAACTTTGTCTGACTATTTTATAGAAATGAAGTTTTATCTAATGTTTTCAAATTATATTTCATATATGATTATTTTTAAAAACTATTTCTATACAAACACCCATATGACCCAAGTTGTACAAGGTGTATTTGGACAAAGGAAGCAAGTTTTTTTGAAGAATCTCTAAATAATTTTTTCAATGCTTGGACATTCTATCTATGTGAACAAAATGATGATGAAACTAGGAGGGCATCGTGATCATGATAGGATGTTAATTCTTTTGGTAATAGTTTTAGTAAATATTTTGATGGTGAGAAAAATCAATATATGTAAGACATCATGAATTAAGATGATTTGGGATAAAACTGAGAGGTATAAGGCAAAATTTCAGGTTAAAGCATGTTAAGGTTATTTTTTAGTTTTATAAAAGGGATTTCTCACAATATGGGTGACAACCCGTCATGTCTGGAATGTCTATGGGAATTGAAGTATGAATTATTCTTTTTAGTTAAATGATTTTATGGATTATGAATAAGTTGATTTTGGGAACTTATGTTTTATCAAATGGATATCCTTATAATAGGAAAATGATTTTTCAAAAAAGTGAAAAATGTTATTTTGAAAGACTTTAAATCATTTGGGAACACTATATACCTAAGTAAAAAAGAATACCATGGGATTTCATTTAAGGAGTAATGGTTGAATTTTATTTTGGAAGAATATATTTTGATATTGTGGTCATATGTTGATTTGGGTTATTTATGGAAATGATTAACATATCATGGAGAATATGTGATTAGGTTAATTAATTCTATGTATGAGACTTTAAGAGTAGTAAATTTAATTTGGAGATAAGTGTTAATATTTTTCATGGAATACTATGTGATCAAATCCTTCTGAATTTTGGGTTTGAATCTTAGTTTGGATTATTTTGAAGAATTATAAGGGAAATTTTGTATTGAATGGTTTTTTTAACTTTGGGTATTGTTTGTTGAATTTTGGAGATCAAGAGTAGTATTTCCTTTTATAATGGATTATTATTTTTAGGGTATTATCATATATTTTACAAACCATTTTGGTTTTGGGTTACTGTATAAATACATGAGAAATATATAGTTCATCTTTTATGGATTATGAGATTCGGTAGAATTTGATTCTTGGGCTTCTGGTGTGACCAAGTCAACTTGAAAACTTATCGTTTGGAGAAAATATTAGTTTTTAGAAGATATTTATTAACGTATCAAACTAAAATTTAAAATTAAGTATGTTTCATTATGTTCTTATTCTAAGTCATAAAATAATTCCTTAACTTTATGAAAATGTTATTAAAAAACATTTTCTGTTCACTTTTCCTACTATGAAATCAATGACCGTTTAACCCATCACATGTTTGTGTGTTTCTGGTTGTCAAATTTCTCTTGATCATGTTTTTTATCACTCTCCATCAGAACAAGATGGTTAGTTTTTCTTCCATATCCATTTTTTTCCTACATGGAATACTAGTTTTTGTTATCCCTAGTAACTTTTTTACTTCACTTTCTTTTTTTAAAAAGGTAGTTTTATTGACCCTTTTTCCGATGTGAAATTTTCAATGAAATTACCAAGCCAAATTTTAAAATTGCGAGGATTCAATTTCCAAAAGGGTTGAATGATGTACCATCTTGAGTTTTAAGAATGAAACACTATGTTCAATAGAATATATGATACACTACATTAAGCTTAAACGAACAACTAAATATTATTATTTAAATGTTACCGTTATAACCTAGTCGTTGGAATGAAGGGAATGAATTTTATCAACTATATTATGAAAATAAGGATTAAACATGTTTAAATAATGATTCATTGACAACCAAATTTATTAGAAATGTAAATAAAAACCAATTAAATATAAATGATGTGTCTTCATGAAAACCTATTTGAAAAGAGAATAATTGTGTTTATAAAACCATATAACTCATTATGGATTTTTATTTAATGAAAAATATATGTCATATATTCAATTTAATGTTTTAAATTCATATTATATTTTTTCTAGATATGATATAAGAACAAATTCAATTTTTCGGATAAAAGTTGTATTTTTCTAAAAATGCGATTTTACCGCATTTTGATGGAGAAACCTTTTTTAAATTTTTTTTGTCACTTTTATATATTATATTTGATAAAATAAACATCTTATTTAGAATCATGACATCAAAATTTAATTCTTTTTAAATTTTTGTATTTTTTGGAAAAAATCCAGATTTTTATGAACAGTGAAAAAATACAACTTTTTCATCTAATTTATTTAGACAGTTATGTTATCCTATTAATTTTTTTAAGGTTTAATTGAATTCATTTTTTATCATTTAATCCAATTTTGGTCATTGTAGGTAATTTTACATTGAAATTGGACATAAAGACATGTCAATCTTTTGATAGTTTTTACTTCTTAAAAATATTTTTTTAGTTTTGATAGTTGGAATTAATTTTAAATTAATTACTAAAATTTCTATGTTTTGAATTTGGAAAAATTTATTCCATATTTTTAATCATAAGTTATAAATTTTTTAAATAAGTGCCTTTTATTTTTGGACACTTTGAATAGTAACATCAGTAATTATTTTTATTTACCATTGTTAAAGGTTAAATATGGTAAATAAGGGTAAAAAATAATTTTATTAAAATATAAAACTACAATAAAACATTTATTAATAATACTATATGAGATATTTATGACCATTATCTTCCTTAGGCAAATATTTTTTCATTTGGGAGCCACTTGCGTGTGAAATTTCATGTTATAATAATTAATTTAGAGTAAAGAGAAATACAATAAAAACATGTATCTTTTTTACTAAAACTATTTTAATATGTCATTATATAACTGATATATTTGACTATAAGTAGTCATTATAAATATAATAATATTTAATACATTATAATATTTTATTTATAATTTTTATACATTACATTAATAAATTTATTTGTGACACAATCATGATGTAGTTATTACCATATTAAATAAAGATTCAAATAAATGATATTATTACTATTAAAATAAATTAAATTTGAACATTTTTATGCCATAAAATATTTTTATGGATAATTATGACATATTATATTTTAGTTAATTATTATTTTTCGATGTAATAAATTTTTAATGACTTTAACAAAAATCAATTCCTAAATAGTGTCAAAATTGACATAAATGTGATTTTAAAACAAATAAAATTTTATTAAATGATACAAAAGTCCTAAAAATATAATATTCGTCCAAATGACTTATATAATGTTAAAAATTCATTAATGAACCAATTTTGGTTTCTTGTTTCATTTTATAGTAAATATAGTAACCATATATTATGAAAATACTAGAAGACATGGTAAGAGTTAACGTTTTTAACTAACGGTTAAAGCCAAAATATAAGGTTAAATTTGTGACCTAAAATTGTCTAAAACAAATTTTTGAGAGGATTTATACACATAATCATTTTATCCTATAAATATATCACTTTTTAACTATTATAATTCTAAAATAAATTTTAAATAAGATAATATTTCAAGACTTTTCTAAAGTGCCGATTCTCCCTCTAATTAAATAACACCACCTCTACCCACACACTCACCCCTATAAAACCCCTTGGATCATCCAAATTATACTAAAATAATCTCCCAACATCCCTCCATTATTCCAAGAAGATTTACCTTGGGTTTAAGGCAATTCAATAAATCCTTTTGTCTAAAATCCAAAGGTACCTGATTTAAAGGTAACGTCTTCTCTCAAGTTCTGTTCCTTTATTTTCATTATCCACTACCTATGATCTTATTATTAATTTATTACAAATAAAAACTAGTATCCTAAATATACTAGGATGTTTTTAGTATAATTATTCTAACTACACTTACAGACACCTCCATATAATAGATACGAATGTATTGTTTCTGTGTACGGCGAACTACTACCTCACGAAATGATGATTGTTCAATTTTCTCCTACCACCTCTCATGGTGGAAATTATTATGGAACTTTATTTATATATTAAATATATTATATTTATATTATCACCATATTAGTTTAATTTTTATTTAAATCATATTTTTATGTTGTTTTTAATGTATAAATACGATAATTTCATTTGAGAAAGTGTGGCCTACTGCCCCCTCAAAGTGATAGGACTCGTTAATGCAATACATGGAACGTATAAAGAATGATTTCATTAAAACTATGGTAAATAAATAAAATTAATATTATAATGTTAATATAATATACTTTTATATCATTTGATTATTATTCTTTGAATATGACAAATAAATGAAAGTAGCATTCATGCGTACATACAATCCACCGTCTCCATGAACGATGAATTTCACTTATTATCTATAAATGTTATGAACTATTATAAAAACATATATACTAGATATATATGTTATTTAAATCAGTAATAATATAATATATATGATTTATTTTCTATTACATGGACAATTTACATAAAAAAGTTCATTTTCGACTCACGTACCGACTATCAACAAAACGACCCATATGAATTTAAATAATTAAATAATTTTCATAAAATGATAATAATTAATAAAAAATGAATAATAAACATTAAAAATATTCTTAATAAAGTATAAATTATCCTAAATTTGTTATTGAGGAATATAAATAATGAAGGATTCAAGTCGAATTAAAGGTAGGGGACTTCGTTTCAATCTCCTTTCATTGAGGATTATTTTGATAAAATAGACCTCCTTCTTTTATATATTGTATAATAAACCCCTTTGGATTATAACTTCATTAAAAGGGAAAAAAATTTCAACAAATTGTTTTACTAAATGAAAAAATGATTTTTTTTAACTTATGGGACGACAATGACTTCTCTACCGCCATAACCATTACTTCATATTCGGATTCCTCTATAAGACTTAATGTTTTTAAAAGGAAAAGAAATATCTTATTCCATTTTTTGGTTTTTTTGGTATTGAAAATGGTTTTGAAATTGGATTTACTATTTAAATATCTTGAAATTATATCTTTTGATTTCAAATGAAATTTTTTGAGTGAAATATTGAACATTTCAATCTTTTATTTTTTATGATTATATAATGGTACTCAGACATTTGACAGGTGGTTACGTGATAAACCAAAGATGGGTGGTTATGTGATAAACCAAAGATAGGTGGTTTTTTGATAAACCAATTATGGTTGAGTATGTTATAACATCCAATGCCTTGGGTATGGAAGCCAGTTGTATGGCTATTCCATTTAGTGAAATGTGTGGAAGTCGACCATATGGTTATTTCTTTTAAGCATGTTTATGTCCCAAGTTACCTGTATATGTTATATATTTCTTTCTATAGGATTTATGGTAATCTTTTGGTTATAAAATGGGTAAGCAATGAAATTATATTCTGTGAACTATATTTACTAATTATTAAAGGTGAAAAGTATTACTTTATGATAAAGTATTAATGGTTTTCATGTTTTCCCAAGACTAAATTTTTTATTTCTTTATGTATCCCTTAATAAGTTTTATATGCTCATCCCATGTTTTAAAAAAATTTCACAGGACTTAAAGAAGAATAGAGTCAAGGATCAGATAAAATAAAAGTTATGATGTTAAACCATGAAACAATACCATGTTTCTTTTTAAAGATTTTTTATTTTATGAAAAAAAACGGATAGTGATTATAGGTGTGTAATTGAAATATTTATGTTGATATGCATGAGTTATTGTGTAATTATCTAAATATATAAACATGAAAAGATCCTCAATGTGAAATAAAGTCAAATTCATGACTTAATTGAAGAGTAAGTAGTGTTTAAGGCTGGGGCCGTATATTTATCCCAATAAGTATATATGGTAACTTTGGTGTAGGGAATAAAATAGAAATTTAGAGTCATTCCCAAGGAAGAAGGGTACTAAAGAAGTAGTCAAGTGGATTAGTCTCTTATCCACCATGTCATAACAATTTACTTAGTTTCTTTTATTGTGACTCTCTTAATCATAATAAGAAAGAGTGTATTACACCACCATGGTACTTTTACTCACAACAGAAATAAGGGACATTTAAAGTGGTATTTTATAAGACCTTATAATTCAATAGGAGGAGATTGATTGAACTAGCCTCATGTCTCCCAAACTGAATTGAGAGGATCTCATCAGAATAGTTTTGTCCCTCAAAATTGGATAAACAAGGATGACTCCAAGAACACTTCAATTTTTCAGTCATTTCCATAAAAAGATATAAAGAAATATTCTATTTGAAATGATTGATAGTTATATTGAGCTCATTAGGATGTTTTGACTATGTATCCATGTCTCTTTATGGCATGAGATACAATTATTTTGAACTCAACCATCATGAATATATTATTTCATAATGATACGTCACATTCCTTTATTTATTATAAATTTGTTAAAAAAATTTCCTACATGTAGAGATGATTCATCATATCATGATCATCATGAAATCTCACATTCATTAGGAAATAAGGGGATTCAAGGTCCCATATTATACTATTACCATTAATGTGGTACTATTCCTATAAGATTTTACTAACATGGAGATGGTTATTATTTATTTAATCATTGAAATAGAATTTTTAGAGGAATTAAAATCATATATTTATTTCTATGATCAATAATTTTCACATCCTCGATTGGAGTTATTCATTTATTTAAATGGGATTAGGATCTAAATGCTAGCAAAGCAAGAGCTTTAGTGACAGTATATGAAACCATTTCTTATCAGTTGGAAATGATGAAATTAGGTGCTATAGATGATTTTGTAGATAGAAGTATTGCAAAAATAGTATAACGATACCTGGATGTCTTTATGAAAAGTTTCTGTAGGATACGCCATGAATGAAAAATCATATTATCTATCGATATACTTAATATAACAAGCCTTATTTTATTTACATTATATAGAATTGCACCAAAAAAATTTCATGAATTAAATGTACAACTAAAAAATTAGAGGGTAAGAGATTCAATAGACCATGTAAGTCACTTTGACCTTCTATGATTCTATTCTTAACAAGAACATACGATTTAATTTAATTGTGTGTCGAATATCATAAGAAAAATAAAGTTATGATCAACAATCAATATCCTCTTCCTCAAATCAATGGTCTATTTGATCAATTAAAGGGGTAAAAGTGGTTCTCTTAAATTAATATTTGATTAGGTTAACATCAACATAGATTTGGGAAAGAGGGTATTCCAAATATATCATTTTGGGATTGATACAACCCTTATGAAAACATTTTCACTCCCTTTGGTCTAAAAATGAACTTAAAATTTCCATAGCCTTGATAAAACATATCTTCCCTGCATATCATGAATTATATTTCAAGGTATCTGCTAATAATATTTTGTTTTACTCTCAAAGTATGAAGGAATATTAGGATAACATAGTGATTGTGTTGAGAACATTTCCGGATCACTGAATTTATGCTAAAATTTCTATGTGTGGATTTTGGATATAATAATTATGTTTCATAGGGAATGTAATTTCTTATAAACTCATATCAGTTGATCTTGGTATGATTGAATTAAACATTTCATGGAAACTACTAATGAATTTATTTGATAGATGTAGTTTTTTTGTGATTATTGGGCTATTGTCATCCCTTTTTCTAGGATTTCACAAGGCTTACTTCTACAATGATTGTGCTAACTTGGAAAGGTATTCCATTTAAATGGAATGATGACTAAATAAAATCTATTCAAGATTATAATGTTCAGCTCACTTGTGCATCCATCCTTATATTTCTAAAACTAGCACAATTATATGGTGTCTATTGTGATTTAACTAAATTTGTATTAGGTTGTGTTATCATACAATGAGACCATATGGTAGTCAATGGCTTGAGACACATGTGAATGCATGTAAAAAATTATCATATGCATGACCTAGAATTATCTATAGTAGTCGATGACTTAAAATCATGAATCTCTTATCTCTATGTATAAATGTTCATTGTCTTCACTTATCATAAAAGTTTGAAAAACATATTTTCCAAAAGAGACTCATACTTGAGTTAGAGATTTTGGATGGATTATCTATTTATCATTGACATTGAAATGGTATATAAACATGGTAAAGGAAATATTTTTATTAATTCCTAGAATTTTTAATCCTATGATTAAGTGGACATAGGGGCTTGTGAAAAATAGAAATTGATGAGTATGATTTTCGACTTGAATCTGCATAGTATTAAAAAGAATGAAAACATAGTTTTCTTTTTTGTAACTCTTGTTTCTAATTTTATGGATTTAGTTAATGATTCTCAACAACTGTATCATAGTTACATCACCAGTAGGTCATACCTCAATTTTGGGAGACCATAGAAAATTTGATATAGGATGAAAACATAGAATATTGATTTTAGAACCAAATTATTGTTACCCATTATTCTTAGGAAGAAATTATTTTAGAGTACCACCATTAAAATGGTTTATTCTCCTAGGTACTTATAAAACATATAAGGAAATGACATCTCATTTCTAGTGGACAAGTTTTAAAATAAATATTACAGCTTATGTTATGAAATTTCTCACTTTTAAATAGGAAAATTCTAAGAATCAATGTTCATCATGTATAATATATTATACTCTTACATGTTTAGAAATGGGATCATATTTTCATGGACATTATAATAGGTCTATTGTGGATGATTCAAAAACGTGATTATATTTAGACAATTGTGGATTGACCCATAAAGTCAACACACTTTTTCCTAATTAAAGAGTCCAACATGATATAGTATTTGAAAAAGGTGCATATTTCAGAAGTGTTTAAATTTGATGGTGTACTGGGATCTATTATCACTGATAGAGATCCTAAACTTAAATATTGGTTTTGGAAATATTTATAAGAGGATATTAGAAACCAGTTGATGATGATCATGGAATATAATCCTTATATGTATGCGAATAGAAAATGAATGATCGGTACATTTGAGGATATTCTTATAGCTTGTGTCATTGGAATTTTTGTCTCTTGGTAAGATCATTTTCCTTTATTGGAGTTCTTTTATAATATAATTTTTAGGTCATGATACATATGGATTCATTTAAATATTTTTATGTATTTCCTTTTTTCTCTCACTTTTTTGAGTGGAAATATGATAAAATACACTAATTAGACCTATCCTTTCCCAAAATACTATAGTGATGATTTAGATAATCAAAAAGTGGATGGATATGACCCAAAGATGATAGAAATCGCATGCAGATAAATTTTTCCATCCATTATCTTTTTATGTAGGTGACCATATATTTCTAAAGTGTCACTATGTTAGGTTTATCATTGTTTAAGAATGCAAGGAATAATAAATCATTCATATGTGGGATCATACAGGATATTTGAAGGTATTAGTAATATTTCCTATCATTTATATTTATAATCTTCATTTATTATTGTCTATAATATTTTCCATGTGTATCAACTAAAGAAGGAACAACCAAATCCTAGTCTTTTTATTAGATGTGCTCATGTTACTCTTTAGCTATATGTTGAATTATATATATACACAAATTCATATTTTAAACAAAAAAGATAATGTATTTCATAGAAAATGTATTCAAATTGTCTATGAATTATGTAAACATTGTGTGATTCAAGAAGAGACTTGGGAGGAAGAGAATGATATATTGGGTAATTACAGAAACTTTTCCATATAACCACAAAACTCCATCTTTATGAGGAAGTAAATCAGGATGGTAGAGATAATGTAACACCCCCAGTTTGAGAAACTTTCCATGTTCTCTTATTTATTTTTTAGACATTTAATGGTTTTTGGATTGGGAAGTGTTGGTGGGTTTATTGGAGAGTTATATTGTGATTGTAAATGTTGTGGTACACCATATATAAGAACACTTCATGGTAGAGGGAGTGGTTTACTAGGAGTACATCTCTGTATCATAGGCACACCAAAATTACCAAGGGAGGTCGTGGTTGCTCATTTCCATTGGGAATGGAATTCTAGAGGACTAGTAGTGGAACAAGGGTAGAGATACCTAACCAAACCATGGTAAAAGGCATAAAAGGTCAAAAATATAGTAATGCTTTTAAATGAATTCACTAAGGTCATAGTGGGTGAAACACATTGTGTTGTTGGTTATACCAAATTTTTAAATGCCTAATTTGTGCATCGATTATTTTGAAGGAGTTATGGTTTTCAATTATTTAGAATGTAACCTTATTAATAGGTATTTTAATTATTTTTTCTTGATTATAAATCATCTATTACACCCCCTTTTCATCCTATCCACTTAAATTTTTATCTAGTCAATTACAAGGTGATTTCAGGATGATTCTAAAGGCATTCTAGAATGATTCTCTCTTTTTTTCTTTTTGGAAGAACATATGAGGTAGGTGGATTTTACCACATTTCAACATCTTCTAGAATATTAAGGATTCATTATTTTTAAATAAATTCCCTTAGATTTTCACTATAAATCCCATGTTGAAACTCTACTAAACTTTTCTTTTGATTGTTGGTATCTAGAACAAGGGTTACGGGTTACACCCACAAATTTATAGATGAATTATTGTAAATTAATTTTTGATTTATGTTTTCCTATTTTAAAAATTAAATTATCGACTGAGAACATAGAATACATAGTTTGTTTTAATTTATGTGCATTTGACCCAGTTGGGGTAGACTTAGTCACAGGTCGAATATGGGTGAAAGGAAATATCACCAAGTGATTACTTGGTGAAGGAAAAATCACTACCTGTGTGTATAGGGATTATCATTATTCATGCAACGATAATTGTGTGAGATAATGTGGTATGGGTATGCCAATTGGAATAAACTATTTTTATTACTTGTAAATTATTAAATTATTTAAAAATACTTTGGATTTTTCATTTCTCCTATTATATTTACATATATGGTATGTTAGATAAAAAGTTCATGTCTTTGTATCATATGGGAAAAGTCACATGGGGTTTTCCTACTAGGTAGTCATGCTCACCCCCAACATATCCCATTTGGTGTGTATTCAGATATTTTTTTTCCAAGATACGTGAAATATAATGGTTTATTATTTTAGTAGTAGAGAATTAGGATTATAGTTATTATATATATAAAAATATTGAGCTTTATATTTTTCAATTCTTGGCATCTGTAGTATCTCCACCTTGGTGTATGAATCATATATTTCTTGGGAGTCTTAGTTTTCCCAAATTTATTCTTCTATTTTGGGACTCTAATTATTGACTACATTATTCTTAGAGTTATTCTTTTTTTCTCATGCATCATTTATATGGTTGTCTTGGGTTTTTTTAATTTTTGGTTGTACATGTGAATTTATTAGTTTGTGTTAAATGGTAAAATGTTCCCAAATTTCATGGTAAATGATCAATATTTTTTTTCAAATGCTTGGTGTCTAATAATGTAGCCTAAGGTTAGTGTAACCTTATTTATTTACAAGATAATTGTTATGGTTGGGTTGTTAGAGTATAGTTTCCTCCAAAAATCTAGTGTGATAGAAACCTATCTTACCAAATCTATAGTGTTCCCTCCTATATTGCGACAAGGACCCCTTTAAATTAGCAGATCCACCTATCTTTTTCCAATCATACTTTTTGGTATGACCATGACTCCCACGGTTTAATCAATCATTTACATAAAAATATCACAATGTATAGTATCATATGTATTCAAAACTAACATCCTATACATGATAGGAATTTTAATATTTTCAAACTATAAATCAAGTTCTAGTGTGGTCCATTTATTTACACCGTTATTTATTCCTACTACTTCTGAAACATAATTTAGACTTCTTATTTTAACTTTAAACTTGTTCTATCCATTTAACACCACTTCCAAATCCATTATATTGATATATAGAAGTAAATTGAAGTGTTTGAAGGTATTATTTCATGAGTGAAAGTGCTTCATTGTGCACTTCGTCACTTCTTCTCCATGTATTTAATTTATATTTTCACTTTCTAGAGTCCTAAATAAATTCTACTAACATGAATTTTATAAAATATTATTCTTATCTCCCAAAAAATCACATGTACACTCTAGTTTCTTCACCACCATACTTCATCATTTTGTGAATGACAACAGATCCAATGATTGACAACAAACACAACACTAAACACTTTTGGTTCCATTAGCTATAATGGCCAAAGATATGGATAGGGTTTGTCTAAATTATGGGTATTTTGAATTCTTAGTGTTGTTAATCAATTTCATAGCCATAATATTCCCCTATTCAAAGGATTCATATCATTTAAATGGGATTTATGTGGGTATATTTATAAAATTCCATTATTTTGATTAACTTGTGATCTATGAAATTTATAAACACTTCTATAATAAATTTTACACAAACATATATTATTTTTTATGGATTTATAACTAGTTTCCAATGAAATGGGATTTTAGTGTTTTACATAAATATATTTTTAATTTATTTTTGTAATACTTCCTGAAAATGTTATTTTGTTCACTCCATGTATTTAACAAAATTCCTTTGAAATATTTTGTAAAATAGTTAGTGTCTAAAGTTATATTTGTACTTTAAATTGATTTTAAAATGGTATATTTAATTATTTTGGTATCTTATTAGATTTTAAAGGTAAATTTTTTAATTAAATGTTATTTTATTGTAAATTTAATTAATATTCCCTTATGTAATGATATAATTATTAACCATATATTTATTGAAATAATATTTCTGGTGACAGTTTCATATTTTATTTATTTTAAGATAATTATTTCAAGATTATAAAAAAATTAATATAAATGTTCAACTAGCTTAGTGATAAATATATTATTTAAACCCCTTCTGTTTATTCCCCTTATTTATTATTCAATTAGTTATTGAATTTTTAAACATGTAATTATGTGATGTTGATGAGTATGTTTTGCATCTATGGAGGGTATAAGGGAGGATTTTGGGGTTTATATAATAGTTTTATTCTTTTTTATTATTTATTAATGATGATATGTTCACACTTTTTTATTTTTCATAGTTTTTATTTTATACAATTCTAGTGGGTCCTTGGGTAGCTAAGTGGTAATTTAATGAATGAGTGTTACACAAGTTGATATTACCCACTAGATAGTATCCTTTACTTAAGATCTTGCTCTAATTAGGGGTTTATCCCCTAGTGTGGCTAGTTGAAGAGATATTGCGTATTTAAAAATTTGGTATTTCATTATAGGATAGTGGATGGTTTTTGGATTACCAATCTAAGATTCCTTAGGGCATAAGGATTTTTTTGATGATATAGATTGTATTAATTTTTTAATAATAGAATGATCATGATGATTATTATTCTTTCATGATTTTATATTTTCAAGATGATGTTGTGATTATTATATCTTTAATGGATCCCCACTCTCCCATATGGGCTCTCCTCTCCTATCCACCTTCCCCTACCTTCTAGGGTTTTCATGATTTATCTACAGTGATGGTGTTCCTTATTTCACCATGTTTCGATTTATCATCCCAGTATCATCTTACCTTTCGTTCTCCTTTCCTAAAACCTCAACTGGTTTGGACATCATTTTTCTCTCATCTCCCCTCTTTCCACCTTTCTCTTGCACTTAAAACCTACACATTAGGTCGGGGTGCACATTCTCCAGACAGATTGGTCTGCTGTCGATGTTGGCATCCTATGTTCTCCTCCTCCTCTACTATTGATTAACAACCCATCATGGTCGAACCCATCTTGGTCAAACACGATGTGGATTTTGGTCCGGCTTGGGATGGTACTGGAAGAGGGCTAGCAGTGACCATAGTATTTTCCTTGTTGATGTTGGACTCTTTTTCACCTCGGCATGGTTCTTTCCCCATTGGATATTTTGAATTTTCATATTATGTTGGGGTTTAGTTTTTTTTGGTTCTATGGTGGATTTTATGTTTTGGTTCTATAGTATTTTTCATCGGATGTTTCATCCCTCTATGGGGGTATTTTGGCACTTTACTTTTCCCTAGTTTCACATTCAACCTCTCCTCTCTAGGTCGGTTTAGTGCAGTGTTTCTCCAGAGCATTGAGATGTGGTGCTAAAGTGGCCATCAGTATTCAGGAGGTGATACCTCCATCTTTTTGTTTAATGTGATGGAGGAAGGTATGTTTCTAGTATAGAAAATATCATTGATAATGATTATTTGTGTCGTATTATGGAGGTCCTAGAAGAAGGTATGTTTTGTATATGGTGGTCATTCACTGTTTCAATGATGGTTTATTATGATATTTTTTAGTGGAAATGATGGATTCCAGATTATGGTTTTCTCAGAAAATATACTTTGTTGATATGTTGGAGATGACTATGTGGTTCAATCTTTGGTTATTTTGATGTTCGGTAGTCTAATCTGGTGTTCGACAGTGATGCCTCTGGTGATTGGTGTGATTCTAGTGACAATGGTGATGATAGGACGGTGATGTCGTTGAGGGTGATGGTGATGGTAGGTGACTAGGTGTGACGTTTGTAGTTGTGGGTACTCATGACTTGAGCTCTCCTTGGATTATGTGTATTTTGAATTTTGAATTTTGAACTCTGTTTTTGGTTACATTAAATCTATAACATGCACATAATGTTCTGATAACCACTCACCCATAATGAGGTCTATTTAAAAACCAAAAAAGAAATTTTCAAAAAAAATGATGATTTTGTGAAATGTATATTCTTATAATATTTTTTATTATTTAGTGTATTTATTATAAAATATTTTCACCAATTTCTTATAAATTTTTTTTATTTAAATAATAAAAATTTTGTGTTTTAAAGAAACTCTTTATTTTGATTATTTATAATATATATGATTATTTTGGTATATCATATAAAAGTAATTGAATAAATTCTTCATGGTATCCTATAGGGAATTATCTCACACCATATATACAAATTTCATATGTATCTATACATGGGTTTACATGATACAAGGAATGAGAAGATATCTTCCTCCTTTAGTGGTGTACTTTAGGTGAATTCTTAATTTATAGATGATGGAAATGCTTGGTTGGTAACCCCATGTCACAAGGATGTTTTTCATTGTAATCTTGGGACATATACATTTCTTTAGGATGTATATTCTGTGTAGGATTTATATAAAATTCTTTATTCACTTGTAATATTTTGTCTTTTAAGATATCATATTGTATAGCCTACATTTCCTTTTTGTCGGTAGTTCCTTTGTGGACGCTTCACATTATTCATTATGTTTATTCAATTTTTTTCTTTATATTTGAAAACATTCTATTATATAGCATGGGTGTTCAATATATGGAAAATTTATGCTAGATTATGTGTAAGATTTTACTATTATCCTAAAATTGGGTTATGATGGTAAAATTTTCCTGAATGTGTATGTTTGATGCCCTCAGAACTTATTTGTAGCATATAATTATTAGGAATGCACTTTAAGACTTATGGAAGACTAGTTTGGGTGTTGTGTTATGTTAACCAAGAGAGGTCTGTCATAGAATCCCTATTCATCATAGAAAATAAAAAAAGTTATAACTAGTAAATCATTTGAACCTCATAGCTAAGTGGAAATATATACATATTACATTTTTTCCATTATGATGGAAAAGAATATGTATTTATTAAATCACCTTCGTTTATATGAGAAAACATCTTTGTGAAACCCTTTCACATTGATCCCATCTTTCAGAAAAACTATCATATTATAGTCTTGACTGACATTCAATTGACATGGTTCGAAAAATTTGAAGATATAGGGATATATAAATAATAGAAAACAAAATGAATTGGGACCTCTATTTCTATTCTCATGGTATCGACCAACCCCAAGGTACTTTCACCTTCTCCTGAGTGATTTATTCCTGAAAATGATAACGATTTTTCCATGTAGGAGTTAGATGTTTGATAAGTAAAATTATCCTATACCCCTACCCATGAAGATAAAAAATAACTTGGAGACTCTCCATATAAATTTTATAAAGATATATTAAATACTATTAATGATATCAAACATTAAATTTACATAAAAATGATGATCTAATACTAAAATTAATCATTGGAGTTATGAATTTAATGAGAAACAATAGTATTTTTATTTTCTTAAAAAGCATTGTAATGGATTTTAATCAAGTTACAGAGAAAATTATTGGTTAAATAATTGTGTAGTTGTTCAGTCATTGCGTTTTCCAATTAATCGCCATGAATACAAACATGAATCAAGGAGATTAAATTTGTGTCATAGTGAAATATTTTAAGGTGAGGTAGATAAATTGATTAAATATGATTTTATCTGAGAATTTTTGTATCCCAAAGGGATGGAAAACATTTCCCGCATTAAGAAGAATGGAAAAATCAATGTCTCTATTAATTATTTTGATATATCCCATCATTTTATAAAGGGGTGTTCCCTATCCTGATCATGGAAATATTGATTAATGAAATAGATTACTTTTAAACTCTCCCATATTTCGATGGATATTCTATCCATAGCCATATCCAAATGCTACTTGAAGACAAATAATTCACCACCATATGGGTACCCTGTGAAGTATATTACTACAAGGTAATGTCATTTTGTTTGAAGATTGTTGGAGATACTTATTAATGGGAAATGAGATGTATATTTTAACCACTTATTAGTAAGACTATTGAATTCTAAAATGACCTAGTTGTTATTTCATGAAAGTATCCTGAAAACATAACCAATAAATAAGTGGTGTCTTCTAAATTCTTATCACATAACATGATGATGAATCAACCAAAATGTGCATTCAGGGTGATTTATTAAACATTATATGTATTTTTTGAATTTATATTTGGTATCAAAGTTGATTCACAAAAAACCAAAGCAATACTCAAGAAATATCCCCCTTCAAATCATTTATAATTGAGAGGCCTCCAAGTGTATCTCACTTACATCAGGAATTTTATTGAAGACTGTGCTTTGAAATCCTTACACTTATTGAAATTAGTGAATAATGTTATAACATACTAGTTGAATGGGGATTGAAAAACATCCTTTTATTATCTCAAGTATTATATATCACATCCAAACATTTTAATTCATCTTAGGGAAGGAAACCCACCAATTATCTATCTATCCTATTCCGAATAATACTTTGACTCCCTTTTTTCTAAAAGAATTATAAAAGAAATGAAAACATCCTTTATTACCTCATTTCATAATGTTATAGGCTAATACAATATATATGGCCATTGAATAGAATTACATAGCCTTGACCTTTGTGGTATAAAATCAATGTCATTATTTAGATAATTATAATGTTCAATTGATCTATCACATTGATCATTTTTTATTTATTCACAATCATACCATATCGACATGAAAATTATCTAAGTGGGTTTTCATCCTTTAATAGTTTTATATTCATTTTATATCCTTAAATGTGGATAAATGATAGGTAATGGTAGATATTTTTATAGAATTTCCTTCCCTAGAGGAATCGGATTTAGATATAAATCACCCCAATAAAGATGTCTTCTCTGTCCATCAATCAATCAATCATCATATTTATTTATTTTTTCACAATAGTCAAAAATATAGGCAAAAAAAAGAGAAACTGCAAACTAAGGAAAATAGAAAATTAGGGGGGGGCTAAAATATTTGAGAACAAGTGTATCCCCACTCAAAATGTTAATCCCCTCAAATGGTAAATCATTCATTCTATTAATGTGTGAAATCATAGTAATTTTTCCTCCCTTTGATGAAAGAAAAGATTCTACTTTATTACCCTCTCCCAAGGTATAATGGATACTCATCCTGTATTGACTAAACCCATGCACTATCTAATGATATATACAATTGATCAAGGGATGGTACTTGAGATGTGTTGGGACTTGTACAACATTGTGGAATCCAATTCAATTACCCCTAGGATGATATTATTTAATCTTCGTAAGATTATAATTGTATCCAATTACCTATCCTTTACATGCAGAGAGTCCCCACCACCAAAGTATATAGAAAACACAAAATTACAGCACCAAAAGGGTACATAACCACTACAACTCCCCTCATGACACCCATGAAATATGAACCATCCGTGTTCAATTTAAGACCTGAGTTGTGGGGGTAATATCTAACCCATCAGCCTTGATTGGTAGGAAAATTCTGTTGAGCAAGGAACTACTAGCTGAGAGCAATATTAGACTAGGAGCATCCACCCAGTTTTTAAGGAGATTGACCATTTCAATCAAAAGGTTTCAGGTTCTGATAACAATATCCCTCCTAGTGAATGAAATTCCATCAAACCAATCTTTTTTCCATGCCTTACAGATGCACCAATAACCAGGTGAAAGTACCACTGCTCTTGATTTCGTCTCCAACCCTGCATCCCTGGATCCTTGGAACCATTTATCAAGAAAATAAAAGACCTGTGTCTCCCAAGAAGAGAAACTAGGGAAATCTCTAAACACTATCCACACCTTATGAGCCCATCCACCATCAAAGAATAGGTTCACTAAGATTTCCTCCCAGGGATCTGTAAAGCAAGAGCACCTGGACACAAGGATATTACCTGTGAGTTTAATTATATTGTATGTAGTAAGTGCTCAATTTTTTATTATCTAAACAAGGATGTTGTTCTCTGTGGGGAGATCCCTACACCAAAATGCCTTACCCCAACATTAAATATGACCAAACAAATGAATAATTCTATGTAAATTCCTCATATAGATTTTTCTTGATGATAAACTAGTAAAGACACATTTTTCTGGATCACTTTAATTTCAATGAGGTCAAAAATTGCATGTTTTGGCTCGTCTAGTATAGCATTGATGAATCCAATATGATTTCATGCTTGTTGGAAGGAAATATCTAGAACAACACGGCTTTGGAATTTGATATAGGAGCTAGCGTTTTATGGTATGAAAATGATATCTCACTCCTTACCACAATTTAATGGGAATTACACTTAAGGTTTGATAGATGAGGTTGGATGAAAGGCCATAAAGAGTAGTAGATTCCTCTTACCAAGGCTGAATTTACAATGATTTTTTTTCATGAATCTTTCCCAAATGTTTTACTCCTCAGTAACCTCCCATTCCAATTTTACATGCATATATTGAAGGGTTTCTGAGATATTTCTCACATTAATAACCCCATCTTTAACTAGTCAGGTAATTCTAGCCCAAGAGGCCCAATGATGCTTTCCTTCCAAATGGGCATCCCAGATGAATGAATATAGAATTTTATCAATGTGGGAAATCACACTCTTCCAAACCCTATTATCTGGGAGAGAATGAAATGTAATTGAATACAACACACTATTTACAATAGTGATTATACCACTAAAGGATAAATATCAATTCTTTGAATTCAAAATTCTCCCGGTGATTCTCCCAATGATTTTTTCAAAGTCTCAAATGTGGGACCTTGTAGGAGATATGGAGGTACCAAGATACTTCATAGGAAAATTTCTTATTTTAATTCCAAGACTATTAGCCAAGTAGTAAACATGCATGTCTGAAAAACATCTAGAGATGTAGAAATTACTCATCACCTGGTTGATGATATGTCCGCTCCATTTGGATTATTATTGAAGAAAATTATTGATAAAACAAGAATATATTTTGATGTAATTCATAAAAATAATGGTATATTCACCAAACATATAGTGCAAGATAGTTAAAGAGTTCCCCTTAAATTTATAAGGAAGAACATTCCCCAATATGATACTCATGTTAATGAGGTGACTAAGCACATCCTGGATCATATTGTAAATTTTTGGGGATTATGGATCACATTTTTTGAGCCAACATTTTTCCTTGAAAAACCCAAAAAAATAACCATAAAAGAAATAGAAATCTAGGAGGAACTATAACACCTAAACATGAGATATGAATCCCAAGAGGAAAACTCATTTTTACAAAATCATTGATGATGATGTTCCACTCCACACAGTCATATGATTTATCCATATGAAATTTGATAGTCATTTTATAACATAATACCTTTTGATTAATATCGTTGATCACTTCTTGAGCCCTATCGTGACCCATCCCCTGGGGCCCATGTCGTGACATACCCCAAGCCCGCCTCTAGAAGCACAGGGGTTGGTGACTACCACCGAAGGCATCAACCTGCAAGTGGTAGACATTTTATGGAGTACCTATGAAAATGCACACACAACCATGTCCCAATGATGGAAAAGTAAACAAGCATGCCACTAAAAAACCACTGAGTACAAGTTCAACTGAAAGTCAAATCATCAAAAATATAAACCCAACAAAAGACTAAATTGAAAACAGGAAAATACAAAAGAAGCTATGAAAGTCATCCATTGGAAACCACACCAGATGGGTAAGTACAGAGTAGCTGATGGAATTTGTAGAAGTACGCCCCACCTGCCTAGTCTCACTGGGAACCACCGAGTCCTGGGCCAATAAGTCCTCCTTCAAGGCATCGATTGACTGCACCAGACACAACACGTGCGGGCGAAGCCCGTGTAGGGGTGAGTAACAATATACTCAATAGGGACCCCAAAACACAAAGGAAAGACCAACAAGAAATCCATAAAAAACCATGAAGGATGATCGTGAATCATGATCAGGAAGCAAGACATATCACACCAGGTATATTCTAGATTTGGAATGTAGAACCATTAGTCACATCATCAAACACCTTGGGATGATGTAGAACTCCACATCAATGAGTACAACGGGCCTACCAGGTCACACAAAAGTCAATTACCACTAACCTCAGGAATTATATGGTACTGATCCTTGATTAGTATTGTGGGTATACTGGGTCACACAAATACCTCTCCCCACCGTGGGCATTATAGGTCACACAGAAGTTGCTTCCCACCTATGGATATATGAGGTAATCCTTCTATAGAGTATCGTGGGTCTACCGGTCACAAATAAGATTCTCCCTATAGTGGGTATAATGGGTCACACAGAAGTTGTTTCCCATAGGGCCATAGTATTTCCTCCACATAGGGATACGTTATCAATCTTTAGGTCTTAGCCAACCGTAGGGTTTCTGCACGTAGCACGCTTGATCTTAGGAGAACCTCTCCCCAATCCATTAATTGAATTCTGACTTCCATTAAATCCTCTATAGGGTATGCTAAAATATCTTCCTCATCACGAGGGTTCTAACTCTGCAAACAGCTCATCAACTGGATGCCAAGTTTTCAAGATATTGATGTTTTTCTAAAAAGGTGCTGGTTGGGTTTGGGTCTGGTCTGACCTAGTCGGACCGACCAGAACTGACCTCGCCTGGGGTCCACCGACCAAACTCTGGTCTGCTGACCTGACCCAGACCCAGCCCGGCCTAGTTCTGGTATGTTGGGCCATGGGTTCGGCCGACTGGGATAGGTCTATCCCACTAGGTTGGTCTGGCCCGCTGGTTTTCCCAGCCCGTTAGATATGGACCGACATTTGGTCTGGCTGGGATGTGGCTAGAAGCTGCATCCAACACCCCTTCTTTCCCCACGGTTTACTGTGGGGCCATTTCTCCACCGTGGTCAACAGATTGTAGCCTGGATAGGATGCGGTCAGCCCGTATTCCTGCATGTGGTCAAAGACTGCATTCCTCCAAGACCTACAGCTCATGGCTGTAGGCCACTTCATCAATGCGGCTAAGGGGTCGCATCTCTACAGCTAGCTGACGGATCCTCTCGGTGCACCATCGTTGCGCGCTAGGGGTCTCTTCCGCGGACCATTGGGTTTTCTTAGGTGGTCTGTGTTGGGACGAAGAGTGATGGCAAGAGGGGGGGGGGGAATTGCCTTTTTAAAAAAGTTTAACAATTTAAGAAAAAGTTAAAGCAGAGCGGAAATAAAAGAGGCAAGACACAAAATTGATAACGGAGTTCGGCCTAAATCCCAAGCCTACATCTCCGCTCCCAAATCAACCGTTGAGATATTTATACGACAGCTTTCTTTTTAATGGTTGTAGAAAGAAACCCACTAGACTTTAAGGCATCCTAGAAACCTATTACAGCTTGCTTTTTATTGGTTGTAGCAAGAAACCCACTAGCCTTCTTACAGGTGAAGGCTAGCTCACCTATGACTCAAGTCTTTTACAGGGAAGGCTTGACTAACCTCTTCACACCTTGAAGGTGGTGTGAAAACCCAAACAAAGGGAGGATGAGAGAAAGAAGGGTTTGTATGCACAAACTCAAAATAATGCTCAAAATGGTAAAACAATAAAAAACGTAAAGAGGAGAAGTCTTGGGCGCCAATGGATTGATTGGTGATGATGAAGAGCACTCCCAATCTTCTATGGTGGTGCTCCTTGGTTGTGGAAGTGAGTTGGAGCAGGTGGGGATCCTTGAAGGAATGCACCGGAGGTTCGCCAAATGATCGAAAAATGTTCCTGTGGGCTACTATATATTTCCGGGTCTTCCTAGTCCTCTATTTATAGGAGAGGAACTCCCAAATGGCCGTTGAGGGTCTTCGGAGCCGTTGGAGAGGCCTTCAGAGCCGTTGGGAGTCAAAAGTACAAGTCTTGTCAAATCCCAATGACTAGTTTGACTGGGCACACCGGCTGGCCGGTCCTGAGCCACCGGCTGGCCGGTGCTCCAGACAGAGAGCAATCTCTCTGCCCAGGTTCTACCGGTTGGCCGGTGGTCAGCCACCGGCTGGCTGGTGACAATAACGGCTGGCCGGGGAGCTCACACCGGCTGACCGGTGGCTCTGGACAGAAACCATTGCTACTGCCAGAGACCACCGGCCGGCCAGTGGGAATCCACCGGTTGGCCGATAGACTCAGAGAGTCTACTTTCAGTCCTTCTTGGCCCAACTCCTTGGCAACCTTTTTCCTATCAACAAAAACACTTGAAAACAAGTTAGAACAAAAAAAGAGTGATTGTGATCATTAAAATCCAAGAGAGAGGGGTACAACAATCTCCCCCTATTTTGATGATCACAATCACCAAAATAAGCAATGTAAAAGACTGAAATGAAAGTCATGCTTTAAAGGATAAATTGAAAAGTAAAGCAAAGCATGAGAGAAAAATTTCTCCCCCAATCAACCAAGGAAATCTCCCCCTTTGTGATTATCAAAATAGCACGGGGCATAAAATTTGATGGAAGGAAAGGATTGAAAAACAAGATAGAGTTTTTAAACCATTTGAAATTTTTGAAATTTGAATTGAAAGTTTTAAATTGAGAGTTTTGAATTGAATGTTTTGAATTGAAAGTTTTGAAAGAAAAACGCAAAAAGGCTTAAACGATCCTAACTCCCCCTAAATAAAAACAACAAATCACTGGGGAGAGGATTTTAGAACCGAGACAAATTTTGGTCCGGAGAGACTCGCTAAAAGGGATTTTTCAATCCAAACTTTTCTTGTGGCGGGTCTTCTCCTATGAAATTCATCGTTGAAGGAAATGGTTTTGGGCCTTCTATACCGGGCATTTTTGCAGTCGCACTCGTAAATTAAGTGCCCGATATTTTTGCAATAGTTGAAAAATTTATATTGGGAGATCCCCCTTACAAAAATAGTAGGAGCATGGGAAGAGGAAGCTTGCTTGGAATAGCCAAGCCCTTGGGTGGTTCTAGATATGCATTGGGAACCAAGGAGCTTCGAAAGGTTATGTTCACCTTCGGTGAACTTAGCTAGGGATTTCCTTAAATCCTTGATTGTTGATTCCATAGAGTCAACATCGGGAAGGTTTTGGATCTTGAGGGACAAGTCTTCCTTCTCTTTGAGAAGTTGATCCTTTTCGGAAGAAAGAATTTTGAATTTATTTTTTAAAGCAATAAATTTGGAAGAAAGTTCATGAAAACCTTCCTCCAATTGATCTCTCGCATGTTGGAGATCCTCGTAAGATAAATGATTGAATGAATTGGAAGAACAAGAGGAAGAGGAGTCGGAAGAGGTTACCTCATGAAATGCCATTAGACATTTTTTACCGTTGTATTTTGAGGAGGAGGAGGATGATGAGCTATCACTCCAAGTGGCCTTGAATGCCTTTTTCTTTTCCTTTTGCTTGGCCCTTGTCTTGTGGAGTGGGAAATCGGGCTTATAATGGCCTTTCTTGCCGCACCCATAGCATATTACCTCGGGCTCGGATTTTTCGTCGAGTTCTTCCTTTCGAGCCTTGCGAGATTTCCTCTTTTTGTTCTTCTTCATGAATTTGTGAATCTTGCGGGCAAGGTTCTCGATTTCTGAATCGCCGCTTGAAGAGGAAGAAGATGAGGAGGAGGAGATTTCTTCTTTTTTAACTTTAAAGGTGATGTTCTTTGGAGTTTCGATGAGTTTTCCTTCCTTTTCAGCTTGCCTCCTCATGGTGATCTCGTAGGTCATGAGGGATCTGATGAGCTCTTCGACCGGCATTTCTTTTAAATTCTTCGCTTCTTGAATTGCCGTGACATTTGGTGCCCATGAACTTGGTAAGATCCAAAGGATCTTCTTGACCATCATCTCTGCAAAAACATCATCTCCAAGAGACTTTCTCCCATTACAAACATCAGTAAAGCGAGTAAACATATCCGTAATATTTTCAGATGGATGCATGGTAAAAGACTCAAAATATTGACGGTACATATCCAATCGAGTATCCTTAACTTTGTTTGTCCCCTCATGGGTAACCTCCAAAAGTTTCCAGATTTCATGAGATGAAGTGCATGTGGAAACTCGATTGAATTCATTACGATCAAGGCCGCAATGAAGAGCGTTCATGGCTTTTCCATCAAGCTCGAAATTTTTAAAATCGGCTTGAGTCCATTTAGATTCATCGGGAGAAGAGAGAGAGTAACCATGCATGACAATTCTATAAATAGGATAACCTATACTTCTAAGAAAAGTAGACATGCGGGTTTTCCAATAGGTATAGTCGGTTCCATCAAAAAAAGGAGCACGACCCAATGAATAACCTTCGGGGGCGAAAGAAGATGAAGCCATCACAATGGATCTTGAATTTGAAACCGGTTAAGGTATTACACAAACACTCCCTTTGATACCAATTGTTGGGACGGAGAGTGATGGCAAGAGGGGGGGGGATTGCCTTTTTAAAAAAGTTTAACAATTTAAGAAAAAGTTAAAGCGCAGCAGAAATAAAAGAGGCAAGACACAAAATTGATAAGGGAGTTCGGCCTAAATCCCAAGCCTACATCTCCCCTCCCAACTCAACCATTGAGAGATTTATACGACAGCTTGCTTTTTAATGGTTGTATCAAGAAACCCACTAGACGTTAATGCAGCCTAGAAACCTATTACAGCTTGCTTTTTATTGGTTGTAGCAAGAAACCCACTAGCCTTCTTACAGGTGAAGGCTAGCTCACCTATGAATCAAGTCTTTTAAAGGGAAGGCTTGACTAGCCTCTTCACACCTTGAAGGTGGTGTGAAAACCCAAACAAAGGGAGGATGAGAGAAAGAAGGGTTTGTATGCACAAACTCAAAATAATGCTCAAAATGGTAAACCAATAAAAACCGTAAAGAGGATAAGTCTTGGGCGCCAATGGAATGATTGGTGATGATGAAGAGCACTCCCAAGCTTCTATGGTGGTGCTCCTTGGTTGTGGAAGTGAGTTGGAGCAGGTGGGGATCCTTGAAGGAATGCGCCAGAGGTTCGCCAAATGATCGAAAAATGTTCCCGTGGGCTACTATATATTTCTGGGGCTTCCTAGTCCTCTATTTATAGGAGAGGAACTCCCAAATGGCCGTTGGGGGTCTTCGGAGCCATTGGAGAGGCCTTCGGAGCCGTTGGGAGTCAAAAGTACAAGTCTGGTCAAAGCCCAACAGCTAGTTTGACTGGGCACACCGGCTGGCCGGTGGTGTCTCACCAGCTGGCCAGTGGTCCACCGGCTGGCCGGTCCTGAGCCACCGGCTGGCCGGTGCTCTAGACAGAGAGCAAGCTCTCTGCCCAGGTTCTACCGGCTGGCCGGTGGTCAGCCACCGGCTAGCTGGTGGCAATACCGGCTGGCCGGGGAGCTCACACCGGCTGATCGGTGGCTCTGGACAGAAACCATTGCTACTACCAGAGACCACCGGCCGGCCGGTGGGAATCCACCGGTTGGCCGGTAGACTCATAGATTCTACTTTCAGTCCTTCTTGGCCCAACTCCTTGGCAACCTTTTTCCTATCAACAAAAACACTTGAAAACAAGTTAGAACAAAAAAAGAGTGATTATGATCATTAAAATCCAAGAGAGAGGGGTACAACAGTCTGTTCTTCGCGCCGTTTGTGCCTATGGCCTCTGAGGGATCCACTCTTCCTTAGAAATGCCTCATATCCTCCTTGTTTCCAATTTGAAAACCCAACCACAAATAATGCACAAGTGGAGGGTCTTAGACCTTGTTCGGGTCAACCTACATCCTTCATGTTAGAGTTTTAAAATAGGGGGATGTTTGGGGATGATATTCTATCTACAATAATTCAATCTTGAAAAAAAATCCCAAGAAACATCACCCTTAGACAATAATAGATGATATGTGGACAAACCTATTCGCGGGTTGATCCGCGTATGTTGTTTAGAATAAACAATGGGGGAAACATAAAACAAATAAACACCTACCTCGATCAACGTTCGTCATTGAAACGTTCCGCCCTTGAGGATAAAACCTCTATTGGAATTTTTTGCTTCCTGATCCCATTCATCATAAGGTGTCGATGTTGCTAGCGATCCTGTTGGTGTTCATCGTTTTTCAGTGGAGATGAATTTTTCCATAGGTTTTTAGAGGAAATTCCATGGTTTAATTCCCAACTCTTTAACACATTGTCTTAATAAAAGGAAAACATGTCTCAGCATTTCTGTTACGTTGTGATGTCACATCATTAAACCATTTCATTTATAAAACAATGTATCTGTTATGTTCTATTTATGATCCATTAATAAGATTCCTTTATTGCACTCATCACTGCTCTGCATCACCATCATTCTCCACTCAATGGTGTGAAAGAAAATAAAATAATTGTTCTAATTTTTTTCAAAAATCCAAAAATTAACTTTTCTATCTGACCCTTTTTGGTCAAAGTTAAGTCTATTCTAGGCGAATCCTAGCATTCTTAGTTCAATAGTTCCCTCATATTTTTTATTCAATCACTGGTTCAAAAGTTAGAATACCCTTCTCACATATTTACATAAGTGAACTTAAAGAAAGTTCAAAATTCTATTCTGGGCTCACTCGGCCCTAGAATCACGTGTCGTTAAAGTGTGTGGTCTCAAAATAATTCCATATAGTTTTAAAAAAATTATATGGAAATTCTAGGACATTTCATTCTCGTCACCATATTGAATTATGTCCCCAAAATCCAAACACAAGGGCTAATCAAACAAATGAGCGTACTGAGCACGAATCTGATCATCCTGTCCCCATGTGCCCTCCTATAGATTCATGTGATGCCACCAAATGAACACTAGAGGAATCGACTGTCCATGAAGGAACCACTCTTTTTTATCCTCTATCTCCACTAGGAACTCTGCAAATGTTTCCCCATAATCAATTCTAGCTCACCCCAGTCGATAATGTGCGATGGATCATGCACATACCTCCTTAGATACGACATGTGAAAAACATCATGTACCCAGTGCATCTGTGGGAAAAGATCTAGGCAGTACACCACCTTGCCAACTCTACTGAGAATCTTAAAAGGTGTGATAAACCATGGAGAAAACTTTTTGCCCCGGCCAAATCTCCATAAACCTCATCAGGGAGAGACCCAAAAGAACACATGGTCTCCCACATCAAACTCCAAGGGTCTCTGCCTCCTGTCAGCATACAATTTATGTCTACTTTGTGTAGTCTTCATCCTCTCCTAGATGATTTGTACCTTCTCAGTGGTAGCCTGTACCAACTCTGGAACCATGAGTGTTGACACTCTTGGGTCTATCTAGTATAGAGGTGATCTGCATAGCTTCCCATACAATGCCTCAAGCGGTTCCATTCTATTTGTGGAGTGATAACTGTTGTTGAATGCAGACTCCACCATTGTTAGGTGGTCCTCCCAACTATGACCCAAATCATGGACATAAGCACGAAGAATTTCCTCCAAGGTCGGTATTTTCTGTTCCTTTTGACCATATTTCTGAGGGTGAAGGACTGTGCTCAAGTGTAGTTGAGTCCTAATTGCCTCATGAAATCCCTTCCACAACTGTGATGTAAAGAATTCATCATGGTATGAGATGATCATCTAAGGCACCCTATAAAGCCACACTATCTCTCGGGTGTAGAGGTATCACAATACCTCTATCAATCCCTACTCCTGGATGGGTAGGAAGTAAGTTGACTTGGTGAGTCAGTTAATGATCACCTAGATAGAATCATGACCCTGGATGATTGTGGTTACCCCAATGATGAATTCCATGGAGATATCATTCCACTTCTATTCTGGTACCTCATGTGGCTATGTCAAGCCTACTGGGACCTAATGCTCAGCCTTCACTTACTAACAAGTGAGGCATTTTCAAAAAAACTATGCCACCACTTTCTTCATCCCTGGACAACAGTACTAACATCAGAGGTCTTTGTACATCTTCACCACACTAGGATGTACCGCCAAAGGGGATGTATGGAACTCCGTCAACACCTCCTCCTTCAATGTCGCTAGTACTAAAATTCATCCTCTGAAAAGTATGAAATTCTCCCCACCTATCAAAAATCCATCAAGAGCATTTCTTGAGGATAACTAAGCATGTCGAGCCTCACAGTCAACATCCACAAGATGTGGCTCCCTAACTTACTGTAAGAGTGGGGGAGTGATAGTCATTGACTGAAGGTAAACTGATCTATTAACATCCATGAAGGATATATACATCATGGATAGTTGGTCCATCTCCTCACTCAGTGGTTATAAAACAGTCCTCTTACTGAGCGTGTCTGCCACCACATTCCCCTTCCCAGAAGTGTAGATTGTCTCAAATTCATAGTCCGGGAGGAACTCCATCCATCGCCATTGTCTCATGTTCTGGTCCTTATGTGAGAACATATACCTAATACTCTTGTGTTTTTATTAGACAGTAAACCCTTCACCCATAAAATAGCGCCACCACATCTTCAAGGAATAGACCACTTCTACTAAATCCAGGTCATTGGTTGAGTAGATCTTCTCATGCTTCCTCAACTGCCGTGAGTTGTAGGCAATCAATTATTTCTCCTGTATCATGACACAACCCAGTCTGGTCCCTGATGCGTCATATAAAACTACAAATCCAATGACCTCTTCTGGTACTCTCAATATGAGGGCACTAATCAGCCTCCACCTCAGCTCTTGGAAGCTCTGATGTCACTTCTTCATCCACACGAAGGGATGTCCCTTTTGTGTCAATGATGATAAATGTTCTATTACTTTGGAAAAGTCAGGACCAATCTTCTATTAGTATCCATCCAACCCCAAGAAACTCAGCACCTCAGTCACACTCCTATGTGTCTCCCAAGAAAGCATTGCCTTTATCTTTTCTGGATTCACTGTAACTCCATCATCTGGGATGATGTGTCCCAGATAGTACACCTCTTGAATCCTGAACCGGAACTGCGAGAGCTTACCATAAATCCGGTGTTGTTAGAGCATATCTCGGAATATCCATATGTGCGTAGCGTCCTCCTCCTCTGACGCCGAGTACACCAAGATTTCATCTATGAATACCACCATGAAATGATCGAGGTAAGGCTGGAAGATCATGTTCATGAGTCCCATGAACATTTCTTTAGTATTTGTCACGTCGAAGGGCATCACAAGGAAATTTTAGTGGTCATACCAGTATCTGAAGGTTTTCTTCCATATATCCTCATCCTATAATCGAAGATAATGATATCCTGATATGAGGTCTGTCTTTGTGAACCACCTCACTCCCATTAGCTGATCGAAGATGTCATCAATCCTTGGCAGTGGAAACTTGTTCTTCATAGTCACCTGGTTCAGGCACCTAAATTCCATGCATAACCCCAATCTCTCATCTACCTTCTTGGAAACAACACTGGGGAATCCTGTGGTGAACTGCTTGGACATAAAAACCCCTTTTCCAGCAAGTTCTCCAAATGTACCCCCAATTCACAAAGCTCTGAAAGATCCATCAGTTATACCAGTGTGAATATCAGTGTCATCATGAGGTACATATTGATTTAAAAGTCTACCTTTCTGTGATGAGGTTTTCCTAGAACATCCTTAAGAAAGGCATCCACATACTCATCCACCACTATAGGAAAGCTCAGAATCCTCTCGCCCACTACACTAAGGGTGAGGCCAGCCAATTGGTGAGTGATCGGTTGCACCCTCCACCATGAAAGTCCATCCTATGCTGCAAAGGTTCCCTTCTCACAGGTGATATAAAAACTGGTCCCATCCTTGTAGACACAACACACTCTATGCCTAAAACAGTTGATCTGAGCATGGACTATGGATAATGAGTCCATACCTAATATGAAATTGTATGGTCTCAAAACTACTACTAGGAGATCATATATGAAGCTCTCACTACCTAGAGAAAGCTCACACTGTCGGCACCAATTTGTAATTATCGAATCCCCTCATGTAGGAGTCCTTATTTGTAAGGATTGAGCCAATGGATAAATTGGAATCTTTGAGCCTCGAATGAGGTCTTTGCAATAGAAATAGTGACTAGAATTTGTGTCTATAAGAACTGCAACTAAGGTGTAGAAGACACAGATCATACCTATAATCATCTCTAGAGAGCCTTGGTTATAGCCCTCCATCTCTTGAAGCTGTCCTTGCCCCTGTCTACTGGCTCCCTGAGCCCATGGTGGACCACCTGGGGGTGGTGGTGGTAGCACCTTGAACCATCGTCCACTACCTACCACTCGACCTACTACCTTTCCACTTTCACTTCCTTGAGGAACTCCTCGTATGAACCTATTCTTCTACCTTGGTGGTCCCTAAACTGTCTATTAATCATCTATGTGGAGGTTCGAGCAGTCACAAGCCATGTGTCCCTACCCACCACATGTGAAGTACAACTTGGTTTCCTACTGAGTCCCCCTACTCAGGGAGCCCCTTAATACTGACCTTGATTCTTGGGGTCACCCCCCGAAAGACCTTTCCTGCTTGGACCACCCATATCTATTGTCTACTGCCCACCACTGAAGACTCTTCCACCTAGTGTTTTTTGGTGGCATCGGCTATCAGTGCCTGCTCCACCAGGAATCTCTCCTCAAGAAGGGCTCTCTCCATCACTCCGGCCTAAGTGGATATGCTGAGAGACACCATGGATTCCATGATCTCCTATCTGATTCCACGATAAAAGGTTCAATCCCTGAATAAAGGGTCTTGCACCATGTCTTTTTAGTACCAAGAGACGTATGTAAACCTCATAGAGTACTCATCCACCAACAGGATACCCTGTTGTAGGTGAAGCAGCTCATGTATGTGCACCGAGTGCAAGGTCGCGGGGAAGAAATCCTCCCGAAAAAGCTGCTTGAAGATAGCCAAGAGAGGGTCACCTCATCATGAGTATGAATCTTGAGACTCCACCATATCTATGTAATGCCCTGAAAAAGGCTCATAACTAAGTTCGCCATATAGTCTAGCGGTTTCCTCACTAAGCGGAAGACCCACATCACGGCCTCCAGCCAATCCTAAGTGTCCTGAGGATCTGTCTCTCCCTAGAACCTGGGGCGTCTCTTTCTCTGGAACTTGTGCAAGGAACTAAGCCGGCATATGTCCACTACCGGAAGTTTTGTTAGTAACTGCTGATAAATATGTGGTATCAACACTGGTGCACCACCTAGCCAGTCCATCTCAAGCACTAGTCCCAGAACCGATGGCTCATTGCTGGGCGGGCTGTCCTCATAGTCACACATCAGAATCTGAGCTAGCCGTCTTCAAGGAGGCATCCTGAAATAGATCAAGATGTACCACAGTGAGAAGTTTATACCTGGTTACCAGACTCTTATTCATGAAAATCATAAGGAGACACTTATGCAACTAGTGTTTTCATATATAGAGCCAAAAAGTATAATTCAAGGTCCTGGTGTATGGATATGTTGGCCGCTGCATCAACATTGGACTCCCTGAACCTAAAAGTCAAACTCAAAACATTCAACACCATTTCCCCCAAAAACAAAACAAAAGACCCTTGATCATTGAGGTAGAACCTACCACCTCTAATACCACTTTGTCATGACCCATCCCCTGGGGTCCATGCCATGAAATACCCCCAACTCGCCCCTCAAAGGCTAGGGGTTGGCAACTAGTGCCGAAGGCATCAACCTTCAAGTGGGAGTAATTTCCATGAGTACTTGTATGAACACACAAATAACCATGTCCCAAAGCTGGAAAAGTAAACAAGCATGCCACTAAACAACCACTGAGTACAAGTACAACTGAAAGTCAAATGCTCTAGAATACAAACCCAAAAAAAGACTAACTGGAAAATAAGAAAGTATAAAAGAAGATATGAAATCCATCTGCTGGAAACCACACCTGATGGGTAAGTACTGAGTAGCTATTGGAAGTCTTAAAAGTACTCCCCACATGCCGGGTCTCACAGGGCACCACCGAGTCCTGAGCCACCAAGTCCTCCATCAAGGTGTTGGTTGTTTGCACAGGGCACAACAAATGTAGGTGAAGCCTGTGAAGGGGTGAGTAACAATATACTAATAAGGGACCCCCAAAAAAATGAAATACCACAAAGAAATCCACAAACAAACCATGAATCATGATCATGAATCATGTTCACGAAGCAAGACATCTCACACTAGGTATATTCTAGAGTAGAAAAGTAGAACCATTAGACACATCATAGAACACCTTGGGCTGATAGAGAACTCCTCCTCAATGAGTATAGTGGGCCTTCCGAAACCACTTCCCACTAACCTTAGGACTGTTGTCGTACTCATCCCTAATGAGTAATGTGGTTATGATGGTTCATATAGAAGCCGCTCCCCACTGTGGGCATGCTGATTCACACAGAAGCCGCTTCTCACATATAACCATACTGAGGTACTCCTCCTGTTGAGTACCATGGGCCCGTCGAGTCACATATAAGTCGTTCCCCACAATGGGACTACTGGTTCAAATAGTAGCTAATTCCCATTGGGCCATAGTATCCAATCCACATGGGGTCACTCGTCAGTAGTCTTTAGGTCTCAGCCAACTGTAGGGTTTCCACACGTAGCATGCTTGATCTCAAGAGAATAGATATCCAAGCCATTAATTGAATTCCAACTTCCATTAAATCCTCTATAAAGTATTCCAAATGATCTTACTTGTCACAAGGGTTCCAATGCCGTAAAAATATCATCAATCAGACATCTGGTTTACAAGATATTGACATTTTTTTAAAAAGGGGCCGGTTGGGTTTGGGTTCGGTCTGACCCAATCAGATCGACCCTACCCGACCCATCTCAGGGTCCTCCGACCTGACGCAGACCCGGCCCAGCCTGGGTCTGGTCTATTATGATGTGGGCCCATCTTGTTCTGATGGGGTAGGTCCAGCCCACTGGTCTTCCCAGTCCACTAGAGGCAGACCGACCTTCAGTCTAGCTTGGACGCAGCTGGATGCCATGTCCGGCACCCCTGCTCGCCCCGCGGTTCACTGTGAGGCTGTTTCTCAGCCACGGTCGAAGACTGCATACCTTTGAGACCTGTGGACTATTGCTGGGGGCCGCTCCACCAACGCAGCTGAGGGGCCGCGTCTCTGATGCCAACTATCGTGGTGTGTTGGCGAGCTCTTCCACATACCACCGAGTCCTCTCTGGTGGTCCTTTCTTCATGTCGCTTGCGCCTATAGCCTCTGGGGGATCCCCTATTCCCTACAAAGGCCTGAGATCCTCCTTGTTTCCAATTTAAAAACCCAACCATGAAGAATGCACAAGTGGAGGGGCTCGGGCCTGGTTTGTGTCAGCCCGCCCCCTCCTCATTAGAGTTTTAAAATAGGGGAGGTTTTGGAATGATATTCTATCAACAATAATTCAATGTTGAATAGAAATCCCAAGAAACATCACCCTCTTGCATGAACATACAATACACAGATCAACCAGTTTGTGGGTTGATCTGTATTCATTGTTTAGAATGAAGAATAGGGAAATTTTAAAACAAATAAACCCCTACCTCGATCGAAATTTGTCACTGAAGCATTCCACCCTTGAGGATACAAGCTCCATTGTTGTTTGTCACTTCTTAGTCCCATTCATCGTAAGTCATCGTTATTTCTAATGACCGGTTTCCGTAATTCATCATTGGACAAGAATTTTGCCGTAGGTTCATCGAAGGAAATTCCACGTTTTAATTCCCAACTCTCAAATGCATTAGCCTAATAAAAGGAAAACACCTCACAACATTTCTCTTACGCTGCAATGTCATGCAGTTATGATATTTCATTTATGAAACAACGTATTTTTTATGCTCCATTTATGAGCCATTAAGGATCTTCTGTTAATGCGCCTCATTGCTACGCCTCAATGCCGTCGTCCCCCACTCAATGGTGTAAAAAAATAACTTTTTAAGTTATTTTATTTCATTCCCAAAAAGTCTAAAAAATAACTTTTCTGTCCGACCCTTTCTGGTTGGAGTTAAGTCCATTCTAGGTGAATCTTGGTGTTTCGAGTTCAACAGTACCCTCATATTTTTGATTTGAGAATTGGTTAAAAAGATAGAAAACCTTTCTTGCTCGTTAACTTAAGTGAACTTAAAAAAAGTTCAAAATTCCATTTTAGAATCACCGAGCATCGGAATCATGTGTCGTCAAAGCATGTGGTCTTACAATAATTCCCTATAATTTAAAAAAAAATTATAAAGAAATTCAGAGACATTACAAGCTAGATCAATCACCCATTGAATTTTTATTCATTTTAAGAATCCATGTTGCTCATCCAAGATCTAGTTGGGGAGGTAATAGGAAAATCTTTTGTTAAGAACACTAGTGAGCACCTAGTAAGGATAGTTTCACATAATTATTAAAAAATAATGCTGAAGGGATGAATGATCTTTGGTTTTGGAAATTAACACCAGGTTAGTCGTACTAGCCACACGGGGAAGGACACTACCCATAAAGAAGTCTTCTACATCACTCACCATATCACGCCTGATAATTCCCTAAGAGGACCTTTAGAAATCCCCTGGAAATCCATCCATACCTGGGGAACTCTATGGATTAAGACCACACAGATCTCCATAAATATCCTTCTCATTAGGTAAGTCTAAAAATAGATCATTTTTAGATGAAGAAATGGCATGAGGGACTACGTCGAGGAGGTCCTAAAAGTCACTCAAGTAGTTGACTTGCATATTAAGGCGAGGACCTACAAGAATTGATTTAAAGTAAGATTAATCCATATATAAAATTTCCTCTCTATAATTAGAATAGGTCTCATTCTCCAAAAAAAATTATGGTTTGATAAAACATATTCTATCTTTGTTAAAAGTATAAAAGAATGCATAATTATGATCACCCTCATAAATCCATGTAATTAATGCATTCTTGCATGAAAATTTCTCATGAATCAGTAATATTCCATCCAAAACATTCTTCTTGTAACAAAGATAACAAAACATAGATTCCTCCCAATAATTCTCAACACTGTTTTCAGGCTACAAAATATCCTCCTTCACTAATTCAACATCCTAGGAATGAGGATAATGGTTCATGATCCATGCTTGCATATCACTTTTAATCCTATATAATTTTTGGTGAATATTGATTCATGAATTTTCATGAGAAAGTTTATTCCAATAATATACGACCACTTCTGGATAACCTAATGTATTGATCCACAATAGAGTGAATGAAAAATTAATTCCATATTCACTCCTAAGAGACAACACCACCAAGAGAGAGCAGTGATCAGATAAGTTTATCATTGGGTGGTTCACCTTAATGTCAGGGAAGGAAAACATAGTGTGATAATTGGTGGGACATATGCCTAAATAGAACAAGGTATGAAGGACTCTTTTATGATTATTACACAAATTAAAGGGTTCACCGAAGTACCCCAATTCCATCATCCCAATACAGTCCATGAACTCCAAAAATTACAAATTATGCTTCCGAGGAAAAACTCCCCTCCCATTCTTCTCCTTTGGATCAGGGAAAACATTAAAGTCACCTTCTACAGACCATGGAGACTCATCTAGTTTGATGGAACTCATGTAATTCCACAATGAACCCCTTTTTTGAACATCACTACATCTGTAGACAATGGTGTTAAATAAACACTGAGCTCCTACAGTAATGTTTGTGGTGAAAAGATGGAAAGAAGCCACAACTAGATCCACTAAAAATTGGATCTCAAAAAAATCCATATGGGTCGATTTTGGTAGTCAAAATGCATGAATCCACACTTTTTAATTATATGTGCATACTCAGATAACCTATAAGGAATCTACTTGGGCTCTGAAACTAAGTAGGCACCACTATTTTGATGATTATTTGAAATATAGTTTGTCTTTACCCGAGCACTCAGGGCTCAGGAATTCCAAAAAATGAAGGAGATCATTAGCATGAAATGAGTCTAGATTTGGCCACATACATCATGGCATTCTTATCCTGAGAAGAAAATTGGTCCTGTATAAGCGTGTATTGTGAACAAGTATGCCCTTTGACAGGGATGATGACGATATAAAAGAGGAAGAATCCAATTCCTGGGGAGGTTCCGTGGGAATCTTTTACTAATTTGGGATAACATGAGGGCCATCTATTAGAGGAGAACCTCATACGATACTTAATAAGAAGACCAATTTGAGTAAGCCTTCCATTTTTTGAGTATGTAAAAATATACTATTGTTGGTAGCCATAACCTCATGCACCTGGTCAGAGGGTCCTGGGTCATGAGGAAAAAGGAGACTCAACCAATGTTTTCTGAAAAATATAGCATTGCCTCTGTCTTGATCCCTACTAAAGATATATATGGTTATAAGAATTATTAAGGAGGGGTTAAAGGAGGTAGATACTTATAGAGCACCATGTCCAAATATGGAGATACAATTCTAGTAGATGATATGAGAAGCACCAATCTATGGGGATCAATAGGAAACAATAGAAAAAATAAAAGGAACAAACAATTTATTAAGATTATTATCCAGATTCAACATCCCAACCTTATCCTTTAAGAAATACCCATATCCTACTAGAGGGTTTTCACCCTTGAAATAAAGAAATACACCATGGCTGGCCACCCTATGTTTCCTAAAAATTGGAAGAGTATTCCTCTAGAGGTTACAAAAAGTAAAAAATATAGGAGGTAGGGGTAGAACAGATCCTAAGATCAATAAAATGAGTACTTCAATTGAAGATAGATCTTATTCAGGAGGGGATGAGATATATCTATGTCAACCGGAAACTGAAGATTCTTAAAACCTAAGAGTGTGCTCATCCATGAAGAGAAAACTTCCCCAAAAATCACCAATCACATGAAGAAAGGAAACATTTTGGAAAGGGAGAGGTATACAGGGTAGATTAACCCAAACCATTTTATGGGGAGAGTCTCTACCATGGAGAAACTCCATCGCCTTGTGGGAAAGAAATAACCTCCAACTTCTTACTACCTAGGGATATTTTCACCACACTTACACAAAGTACCCTTTTGAATCAAGTTCCCCATAGAAGGACTTACGATTCAAGGAGGATACCTAGTCTGAGGAAGCCAACCCCCATAAATCCACAAAGGACCTAAAAAGTTTTAGTAGGGTTTTTTAGCTATTAACCTAGCCACCAACGTCCATTGGACTTGAAAATTCTAATCACTCAAATGGAAACAAAAATCTATTTTGAATTTGTGATAAAATAGATGAATGGATAGTAGATTATAAAGAAAAATGAATTAATACAATTGATTGACCATACATGATAATTAATGGAAAATTCTCACTTATGATTAGTATTATCTCATAGTTCATGATTTCACAATGATCAAGATGATGTGTTGGATAACTTGTTTATGGAACTCACTAATCTGTTTTAAGAAGATATGACCATCCATATCCTGAATCAAAGGGTTCATATTTCTTGAATTAGAAAAGATATATAAAAAATATATGAAATTTAAAGGAACTTGACTCTGATTTGACTTGAATCTATAAAAATTAATTAAAAAATTATTTGGATGTATTTAATAGTTTATTACCATTAAAATATAGTGCTAACTTAGGATAAATCCAATCAAGTGTAAATTTAATATTAAGAATTGAATTTTATCCTTATTGGTGTCCTAAAATCCTATAATATCCTTTATAAATGATGATTTAATGTATCCTTGGGTTAATTGAAAGAAAAAGAGACAATCACTATAAAAGTGACTTCATATTGGATAGTATATAAAATGGAGGAGGATTTCATTATTAATGTTAATTTTTTCCCACTTTAAATGGTAATTTATTATTTGTTTATGGAATATAAACAGTTATAAATTTGGTCAAATAAGCTAAAGTTGATTTTAAGAAAAGGTTTTGATCATTACATAACCTCAAGATCCACCAAAATAATATATATTAAGAATTAAGAAAATGAAGTTTCCTATACTCATTCGTTTAATGAGAATTGGTATTGGAATTAAAGACAAATATGATATCATAAAAAATATCTAAATTTAAAGCCTAAATGGGAATGAATATATTCCATACACAAGGTATACTCCAATGGATCTTACTCCATGATCACTCTAGATGGTGATTATATCCCACCCCCTTCCAATGAATGGTTTCTCAAAAAATACCAAATTTTGATACATCCTTATTTGTTTCAAATGCCTTTTCCACAAAACCCAAAACTGTATAATACACACTCCATAATACATGTCATTTAATTTTATGATTTATCATGTTTTTCATATAACCACATACTATATTTAATATGGCCCCCATCATACAACAAAAAACTTTAAGATATTTGGTCCACCCCATATGACCTCAAATTTTATAGAGTGGTTAAATCTACATGGACTTAATCTATATGAATTCCCTTATATAAGAACTTATTTGATGAATGATCCTTGTTTATTAAGAAATTTAATAACTAAAATAATATTATACTTTTTCAAATATCAATGTTAATCTAACATATGTAAAAAATTACCCTTTCTTAAAACTATATATGGATTTATTTTTTTACCATAAGAAGCATAGTGATGGACATATCTCTTAAACCATGCCCAACCAAATAATTCTCTCTATTCCATTTCCTATTCAAACAATTGTAGATTATGGTACCTCCAATTTATGTTATTTTTCCTCCATTGTCCTGACACTGTGATGTGATGTGATGTAATGTTGTTTGGATATCTTATATTGGGTTTGAACACACTATGTAATTCATCTTAACCTTTCACATCATACCCTAAAGCTTCAATTAAATTGGAATTCATCTAAAAATAGTTGTCTATTAAGTCATATTAGATTTCCCCCCTTCATTTACACCATAACCCTTATCTTTTCTAGAACTATGTGTGGTTTTATTCTTGTTCCCAAAGGACATATAGAGACACATACATTTTTTATATTGGTCGCAACCAAAAACTTCTTTCTAATTGAACCCTTTTTCCACTATATTTTTTTGGGTCCTAATAATTCATGTCACCCATTAAATCAAAGAACACCCCCACATCACACTCTGATATTCATTTATTTAATTAATATTTATCATGCTTAATTATGTTTTCAAACTTATGTGTGACTTGATTCCTGCTCCCATAAGATACGTAGCGATGTTTGGATCTCTTGTACTATCCCCAGTCATAAGTTTCCCTTTCATCTTGTCCCTCATAAATACCATCCAAGCATATGGGTTCACCAATTAAAATATTGTTTCATTCCATTAAACCTACACTATATTAAAATATTTCTTTCTCTAACTATGTGTATATTGATTCCTATTCTCATGGGATATCTAGTGACACTAGAATATTATTATCAAGGCCTATCCAAAGACTTTCATCAAATTCCATACCATTCATAGTGATTTTTTCCAACCCCATTTGATTGGATTTTAGTTATAAATTTCTAATTATCGTTTCAAAATTTCCATATACCATAATTCACATCTCAAACATTTTAGTTACCACAAATCATGCATGGCTATCGGTAATGAGTACATCAGATCTATAGGACCCTTTGGTATGGGGAAAACACATGTTCCACATTTATGGACCACCTATATCAATATAACAACAACTATTTTTCTTTAGGTTAAGGTTATTTAATCCCATAAACCCTTGATAATTTTATATTGGAGCCCATTATACCAAAATGGTTTGAAATCATCCTTGGTATATTAATTTAATAGCGTAGTAACATTATCATCATCCAAAAATGGTTAGTTTTTTTCCTAGCTGATCCATATTCATTCTATCATATCCAAATCAAATATTTCCTGATTTTATTTAAACTTTGAAAAATTATTGTATTCATATAATTGTAAAATTGTTATCATGCCTCTACTTGGTTTACATATTAACCTTCTATAAAAAATAAGGTTTCTTACACTGGTGTCTAATCCTACATTCATGTCAAGTGTGTTACAAATATTCTATGAAAGAAAACCAACACCCTTATTATATTCTCTATAACTGTAAACCATGATCCACCATTTTATTCAACATAGTATTTCCTTAAAAATAATCCACCTTCGGTTAGAGGTATAAAAGATTAAACCATGGTCCATATGTTAATTAAATCTATACAACCTCAAAATTTATAATCCACATTTTGGTTTGATAAATATGACCCTAAAATGCATGAACCCTCTCCCCTAAGGTTTCCCTTTTTGGTGTTAGGTCCTTCATTCATGTTGGGTCATTTTCTCCCTTCGTCTAGACATGAGACCGCCTCTTGGGTCCATGATCTATGAACTTAAACCAAAAGACACACTTCAATAAATGATGTATGAAGAAAAAAATTAAAAATATATTTAGTTATAATTAGAACTACTTTTGACTATTAGATAATAAAATAAAAAACTTTTGAAACTGAAAACCCATAAAGGAGATCTTGATCAAAAGAATCAATTTTTCTCACCAACCCTTCTCCTTTCATATCCTGGTAGAAAGTTAGAGTAAAAAAGGAAAACATGAAACTTGTGAGACTAGTATATACCCCCAAGAAAATTTGATAATGATCATTTGGTCTATAAATCTAAGTAAAATATAAATCTATTTCAATAATTTTCCCCCTCTTTTATTCTCACTCTGTATTACATCATGATTTCTAAAATCTGTATTTAATTATCTATTTATATCAAGATAGATTAGGTTATGTTGGTAAAATAACTGCATATTTTAGTTTATTCTCTATGAATATAAACTAAGATAAATATTCTAGTTAAATATATGTGACCTTAAAATTCAGGAACCTTTTCCCGGATTTTTATGACCTTAAAATCTAAACACTTGATTTTAGACCAATATAAATGACCGTAGATAGTAATGAAAAAAATACAATGGATTTCAGGGTTTAAACTCCTAAAGGATGACCTGAAAAAAATTTATGTCTTTATCAGTGGATTTGATCATTTGATGGATTAAGAAAAAATTAGATCTCAAAAACAAGACTCAAAGAGTGTAGGTACTAATTATTGAAACTATAAAAAGTTAAAGTAATGATTTATAAATATATTTAATTAGATTAATAAAATAAAATTTCCTTCTCTTACATCATATACAAAGGTTTGGATAATTCATTGAAGAAGAACAAATATTTAATTTATGGGTATTTGAACCCTTCTTCATCATCATTTCACTCACACAAAAATCTGTTTAATGATTTTATTTATCTTGAGTATCTTTTATTTTCATGTCTAAATAATCCAACCATGGATAATGGTTATGACACATGCACTACATATATATCCAACCTATACTCCTAAAAGAGAACATATCCAAGATGAAATTAATCCCCCTTCATCTTTTATCTAAAATGATAAAATTAAATCATGTGATGAAACATGTCAAGCATATACATCTCACATATATCTATTTGAGTACACATGTCATGGAAGATAATTTATCAATTAAATCCCTTATTTATTGATTCAATACTAATAAATCATCATTTATGAAAATAATCTTTCAGGTCCAATTAGGTTTAAATTCATTAATATCACCCTTGTTATACACTTTATAAAGTCATTAATGGATGAATTGTATTTGTAACAAAAAAAAGTATAGTTCATTAAAATAATTGTAAAATTGTTGATGTATCAATTCAACAGTGATATCATAATATCAAGTTATAAGGGAAAAAATAAATTTATTTCAGGTAAAGGTCATTTCATTAATTAATTAGAGGGAGGGGAGAATCCATAATTCAGTGTCTCTCCTTAATTATTAAAAAATGGAAGGAAAATACATATTGACACAAAGACTATAAAAAGTATTTTTGGTTGATTTTATGAGTTGAGTAGTTGAGTTATTTGAATCCTTGATAGATTTCCAAAGCATAGTCAACCTTGTGGTTTCATCTTCTATATTTGGAAATAGTTCATTTTCCCATGCTATGAAATCCTTCTCTCATTTGTTGACCTCCTTAACGAATTTTAGATGTCTCACCTCTTCTTCTTTAGTTATATCCAATTTTTTTAGGGATAAAGCTTGAAAGGGTCATTATTATTGTTTTCATGTGTCTAATAGTCTACCATCTCAGTCATATGGTGATATTTTTCCTGATTTGATGTATCCAAAAGTGATATTTAATGGTTTGTATAATCAGTTATGGAAAGATCTAATTGAAATGACTACCCTGCATCAAGATCTATTATTATTTCATTGATATCCACATGGATTTGGTGAAAATCAATTCCATTATATCCTAAGGTATTGAATAGATAATTTAGGTTATGTAACCTTCCAACCAACTCATCAAAAGGGGTGTTGGAAATCATATTCCAAATACTCTTCTACAACTATTATTAAATCGATCACTAAATTGTAGTGGCGTCCAATTTAGAATCACAATCTATCATAGTAAATGGGATATATTCTAGGACTATGTCACTCAGGGATAAAGGAATTCCATTGTTCTTTAATTAAGATGAAATCTAATCAACCTACTATATGTGAATCACTTTCTCTATTGGTCATAAGTATTCTGATGTTGGAACAATGATTTATAGTTATTTCATTGGGTCATAAAAAATAACACTAGAACCTATGAGAAATATATATATCAAGTGAGGAATTTAAGTAATTAATGAAAGGTGTTGTTTACACTCACTACAAAAAAAACAGGGTGATTTGAAGGGTTAATTTTTCATTTAGAGGTGGGTGTAACCCCTTTTAAACACTTTAGTGGTGGTTACGTGTAATCATTGATAAAGTGGCCACCTACTCTGATTAGGGGCAGTTGTGGGTAAGTGTTGGTAAAATAGTCTTGTATTTAGAAACAACTAAATTATAAGGGGTTTTAAACCCATCAAAATTTTCCCTAAATTAACTATAAACATAGGGTTTTGGGTAGTTATACCTCTTTTAAATTTATGTTTCAGTTTGGGGGTAGTTATAAACACGCCTAATTGACTGTCAAATTCCAATTTTAGGGGTCATTATACAATAACCGCCAATAAACGTCCCCAAATATTTTTTAAAAATTTCCCACTATTTCCCCTGACAAAGCCCATGGACCACCCTTGACAAACCCATGCAACACCCCAATGAACCCTCCTCCCGTTATAGACAATTACATAGACTCCCTAAATGCCTCCAGATAATTAGACCCCCCCTAGACAAATCCCCAAAACAAGGTCCATACTTTTTCTACAGGGCCCGATAAACTAGGGCCCACACTTATTCGAAAACATTCTGACAAACCCCCCAGCATGGATGGAGAACTCCCCCCAAGACCACACATTATATGCGGTCCCCCAGCATGGATGGTTGGAGAACTCCCCATGCATAAGGGATTAAAAATCCACTGATTGGATTTGAACATGGGATCGACTGCATGTGAACTCAGTGCCGAACCACTTAGGTGAACTACTTTTCATTAAATATATACAATAACCTATATTCATTTAGATATAGTAATATTACATTATATATATATATATATATAGAATTATAAATGATATAATATATTTGTAGATAATATATTATATATTTGTGTGTAATATTTATATATAATATATATTTGTGTATAGTATATGTAAATACTTATATTTACATATGAAAATATATATTTATAAATACATTTTTATTTGTGTGTGTCTGTATATTTACTTATTTTTTTATATCATATTTAAATATATAATATATATATAATATATATATAAAATTATTTTTATGTACATATATATATATATATATATATATGTATGTGTCTGTGCAACAATAATATTATTAATTATTAATTGTTATTATTATTACACCCATTTTTTAAACTACACAAATTTTATATTGATTTTATAACTACTATACATTTATATATTTTATGATTTATATTAGACATTTATTATATTTTAAAAAAATTATATTTATTTATGTAATTATATAAATTTATATTATATCATGTACACACACACACACACACACACACATATATATATATATATGTACACATAAAATTAAATACTTTCATATAATTCTTAATATATCATATAAATAACTGATATATATATACATATATATTTACTACATGAGTTTATAAATAACATGGTATACTACGATATATAAAAAATAATTATATAATAAATAAAAATATATGTATAATTAAATAGTTTATAATATAATATAGTATATATTTATATTTATATTTATATTTTTTTACAATATATATATATATATCTACATACATAATATAATATAAATATTTTTATGCTTAAATTTACAATAAAATTGTATTTAATAATATATATATATATTATATAAATATTAATATGAATGTATAGTATTTATAAAACCATATATCAATTTTATATATTTGGGTAAATATATTTATAATTACATTTATATTATGTATACCAATATTAATATATGTATACATTTTCTATACATATATGTATTTATTTAAAGTATTTATATAATGTCTTTGTGTTTATATATATATATATATATATTTATAATTTCTTTATACACATTTATATAATTTTTTTATGTAATATATATATATATATATACACACACACACACGCACATTCACATATATATTATTGAATTTGAATTTATATGAGATTAGTTTTAAAAAATAAATAAAAATTTAGACGAGGTTAAAAACCCCTCTAATCGAAGGGATTAGTGGCGGTTCATGAACCCCCTCTAATTTCTTTAATTAGAGGGGTTGAAACCCCTATATAATGTCATAAATTATTTGGGGTTCACAATCCCCTCTAATATATTAAATTTGAAGGCGTTCAAAAACCCCTCGAATATAATAAATTATAAGGGGTTCCAAACCCCTATAATTTCAAATATTATAGGGGGTTTAAAACCCCCTTTAATTTATTAAATCAAATGGGGTTCACAACCCCCTATGATATATTAAATTATATTGGGTTCAAAACTCCCCTCAAATTTCATAAATTGTAAGGGGTTCAAAACCCCCTCTAATGTCATATATTATAGGGGTTTCAAAACAACCTATAACTTATTAGATTAGAGGGGGTTATCAACCCCACTATTTCCATTTAGAAAACAATGTTCCAATATATATACACCCTATAATATCCAAACTAATATTGTGTATATATAGAGCCTCTAAAATCAAAAGGAACATATACCGCCACTAATTATTAAATTTGTGGCGGTTTTGAAAAAACCGCATCAAAAATCCAACCAAATATTCAAAAAAATGGGAAATTTTTTATAGGGTGTTATAAATCCCCTTTAAAATCAATGATTAGTGGGGGTAGTGGATATCCCCCTCTAAAATTAATTTAGGGGGGTTAATCATAACCCCATATAAAAACTATAGTAAATCTTTTATTTTTTATAGTGTCTTACCATTTATTATTGCAACATTAACCTCCTCCCACATGTATGTTTTATCTATAGTCTCATTTAGAATATGTTCTTTAGATGTATGTCTCTTGATATCCTCATATACCACACCTAATGAATAAGATGAGGTATCTTCTGGTGTTAGATACTGATCAGTGGGAAATTATATTTGCATGTTCACAAAAGTTGTGACATCTCAATACTGAATAAGTCATTAAAATTTTTCTATAGAAATGAGTAGATATGTTTTTTGTCAAAATTATAACATATAATGTGAATATATAGATTAGTAACATACTCATAAGGAAGTTTAATTTCCTTTTAATTTAGTGGATAAATTATAAAAGTATTCCATTATTGGTAGTTAATAATCTTTGCTGCTTACTATTAAGACATACTGTTGTTTATCCTCCATCTCTATATACTTCATAGAATCTACCACATAATAATAATCAGTTTTTGACCTGAAAATTATTAATATATTTTAAAAAAACTCTTATAAGAGATCCCTCATGACTGATGGGAAAATCAAGTATAACATCCAGTGATATTTCCTTCCTTTCCCTCAGTGACTTCACCTATTCCTTGGGGATTCTTTTGAAATAATTAGGTTCACTTACTCAATTACTGAACAGTTAGCCTAAGGAATTATAGAATTAAAGGTGTTAATGTGATATTCTATTTGAAGTCCCAAAATTTTCCCATTAATGATTGTGCCTCCATAACAGAACCTGATGGATCCATGATATCAAATAGATCCACTCCCTCAACATGTATAGTGGGTGAAAAGGTGATCCCTATAATAAATCAGTTTACACAAGTATAAATGATATAGTTTCAATATTTTAATTTTATATAAATTATAAATATTAATTTTACTTTCCAACCCTTTTAACCAGTGTTAATATTTAGGGTTAATCTTCTAGCATGCACCTGATGTCTAAAAAACCCTCACAATGTGTCTTATTCTATCTTAGTGTTAGTTTTATTAAGAAAAGGGAAATTTCTCATGGTATATAATAACATCACTCCCATCTACACTACACACTTTGGAAACATATTCTCTTCTACTATTGGGATCATAATTTTCCTCACCCTTAACAATGTTTCTTGACTTTTTATACTGAGAAGATGTCATTGATGTTCCCATAAACTCTATCTTTGAAACTAGGAATGAGTTCATACATATTAGTTTGAACAATATATAGAGAGATTAATAGTTTTTAAAATCATTTCTATACATCTATAGGATCAATATTGTTATCATATTCATCTCTACTGTCTCCATGATACACAATCTATCATAACCATTTAGTGAAAGGTTCTTTGTTTTTAATGTCATGAATTAGTATCTATAGTTTTCAAATATGGAACAAGGGATTTTGTGGGTTTTTTTCATAGTTTATATTATTAGAAACATATATATTCACATACTGTGGGATATATATTCTAGCTAGAAGAGAAACCCATACATCTATAAGGGATTTCATGACTATCTAATTGTCATAAAAATTGAGAGTCATAGGATATATGAAGTTTTTATGTGTGTATGTGTATGAATATTCTAATCCAAATGGTTCAAACTGATCTATTTGATTTAAACATATTCTCATCCTTTACATTTCAGTTAGGCCCTCCCTTTTCTACCTTATTTTGGATCATCTCAACTCAGTATCAATTTTTTCATGACTTCTCATTCCATACATATGAAGAGGGCCTCATATGACACTGTATTTGATGATTTGAAAACTCTAAAATGGTTCTCTCCATTCATAAATTTTTGGTTTCCCTTATACCTTTTTCTATATTCAATTAACTACTAAACTAGGACACTCACTATTTCAACATTGTAATTGGATATCATAAAATCCAAGATTAATTTACTCAATTCATATCCTATTGTTCAAATCTACTAATGGAAAAGTAATATTGGATCACGTATCCACTCCGATCATAATCAAACATAAATATTGATGTTCCATTTTTTGGTATTCCATCCTTACCTCCTCATATGGTTTTGGTGTCTGTCTCTACAAACACTAAAATTTAAGAGAAAGTGAATATGGTGTGCAGTCTTCAAAAATTATGTCAATGTCAATCCTTTTTACTAAAAAATAATCCCTTAGAACTACCTTATTTTATTAAACTTTATATTCACCAAAACCATTGTGTATAATGATCTAAATTGGGACCCATCCATATAGAAGGAATTTATATTTCGATGAATTCCATAAAACATTGATATCTTATAAAATATACGATGATAGTTCCATTGTTTCAAAAACACAATGAATATATGGATTGAAAAGATACCTATGAATCATGTGAAGGTTATAGAAATTATACTTCTTGAAATATACAAAACTCCATTCCCATAATGACTAAAATAGTTTATTGATGTCAAATGGAAATATTTATTGGAATGCATGGAGTAAAGAAAAATAGATCGTAGATAACATTGTGACTATAAATAAAATTAATCTCCCTTATACACAATATGTTTCCATTATAAAAGTGATATGACTCACACTAGTGTTTGAATATTTTATAGTAATAATGTATCCACTTGTCCACATGGTATGAAAATAGATGAGATGTACTTAAGGTTATAATTCAGGGATGACCTGCTAGCCCCATTTCTCATATTATCCCTATTCTAAATAAGTCTAATACATATCATCATATCAACTATGGGGAATAGTTGGGGATCCTGTATGAGAGAGAACTATTCATCCATCTAGGCCTTTGGGCCACTGGTTTGGTCCTTGGGTCCAACAAGTCTTTCGAGACACCCAAGGCCTTCAGGCCAGTTTTCTGTCAAGGCCTTCGGGCCACCTCAAGGCCTATGGGCCACCATAAGGCCTTCATGCCACATGGATATGCATATGTACCTTGAAAAATACAAGGGACAAGGATTTAGATGAGGATTCAGAGTAGGAACATTCACCAGAGAAGAGTTGAAAAAAATTTGACGAATGATAGGGTATGAAATTTCCATTGGTACATGTCATGTACAACTCTATACAGGACAACTAGCTAACCAGCCTTGTGAAGGTGGAGTATTGATATCATGAAATGTGCTGGCGAGGATCAGTTCCATGGTTTCATGTCTGGGAGATTTCCCCTAAGACCTATGGGTTATGTGATTATCTCTATGCTTTTGGGACTTGTAAGGGTTCCACCTTGCCCCTTTAATGGTGGATTATCAAAAATAAAAAAAAGGCCCAATAGTGGTGTTTATTCAACATCTCTTCAATCATCCTTTCGTGGGAGGAATTTATCATACATGATTCCAATAACTAGGGATCTTCTAATTTTATATATGTACCATAAACTAAAACTTTTATACCTATGTAGAAAAGAAAATTTATTCTTATGGGGGTTTCAAAAACTTTGGAGGTCAAGGATAAAATCTTGAAACTTGTATTTTTACATATATAAAATATTGACATCTTCTTATATTCCCAATAATCTATATTGATTCTCAAATTCGATGAAATAGTGCCTCACCCAATAATCCCATATCTATTTAGGTATGAATCTACCCTAGGGTATAAATCTCATCATATCCTCCATCCATGATTTTAGTCATTAAGTAATTTGTGGTATATTGATGAATAGTTGTGTGTTTTGGGTTCTAGTATATGTTTTAAATCCTTTAGGGTGGCAGTCATATACTATATGATATAAGAAAACTCAACAATATTATCTCCAACAAATATTCTAGAAGTACATATTTTTTCTCTTTCCTACTATGATGTTAGAGTATTTTTAATGTATCGTCATTATAGGCCCATTTTGTTATTTCCTTAGTGCATGCAGGACTAAATTGAGAGATTAGAGGTTGATTCATCTCATAATTATTTTTTTTATCTAATATAGGAATCACATATGGATTTTATCATATTCATGAAATCCTCCCCAGTAATAATATTGAATTCTTTTTGTGAAAATGATTGACTTCACCATGAATTTAAAAGAAAACTATATAAGTGGTTCTTTTTTATTATACATTTAGTCAGTATAATTATTGTGATGGTTAAATATGAAATAGATTAAATCCATAGTGTAAGGAACTCTAATTTTTAATTCTTTCTAGTAAGTCATGTGGTTTCAAAAAGGTGGTGAAGGGGGAATAGCGGAGCTATAAGGCTTGTATAAGGGGATTTTTACACATCCCCATAAAGGGAATAAAATCCCAAGTAGTTCAATACCATATAATATGGAACATCATACCTTTTATGGTCATGTAAAAAGACTAAAGTTGTACCATTTAAGTTTATGTAACTGGGATTTTGGTTATACCTTTTATGGCCATGCATCTGTGAATATTATGAAATTTATTTTAAGGTCATATGAATGGGACCATGAATCAATATGTTCCTAGATATATATTACGTGGGGTAATTATGCTTGAGTTCCCTTTTTTGGTTTGTGTCAACATGTGATCCACGTGTTGGTCTGGCGATTACACTAAAATGGTAGCCCAATTGCACATTTAGATCATTGATTTGTCTAATAAATTTTGATACCAATGAGACATAACCAATATGGGATGATTGTTATATGAGACATACCACTAGATTCCTTAATATTAGGGATATCATTTTTTAATTGGGTACATGATTGATAAAGCTCTGAGGATCAATAGTAGGTAGAGGAATAACAAGGGTTAATTTATAAAGGATATGAAATCTCTATTATCAATGAAATATATGATCTTATAGGCTATAAGAATTAATAAAATAACACAATCGTTTATATTGAGTGACCAAAGTTTAGGGTTAGGCAATGAAATATTTTTGGGAAAATAACTAGGTGAGATGATGCTATAAAAAATTTCGAGACCACTAGGGTGAAATGAATTTAGATCATCAATATAGGTGACCTGGGTGAGGGGGGAACCCATGATAGCACTTAAGGTTTGGGTAAATCCAATTAAGATAGGAGGGACATGTAAACTCATCCATTTCACCCTTCTTTTATTAAAATAAACCTCATTGATGACCTTAAAACTAGTTTATATTAAAACATAAGAAAAGTGTTCATTCATGCAGGTTGTGTGTATGAAAACCTTATGTGAATCCAATACACCTATTTTCCTTTATTTTGTTTTATATATTCATTCTAAAATCACTAATGGGAGTTCTGGAAAATTAAGGACACTCAAACAATGAATCTCATACACTATTGTGGTTTTATTTCTCTTAGGTGTCTCTGTGTGTTGAGTTTAGATTTTGAGGGTTCCTTTTATATGAATCCCCACCATGTGATCCCAGCAATATAATTTTAATGAATATGGTTTCAATCTATGTTAAAAGGGTTTGGGAATATTGTTTTCGAGGGAATGATGAATTCAAAATGGGAATACATAGTAGTTGAATGGAGGGTGTGTGTGTGATGGTTGAAAAACAAGGTTCATACAAAGTTTCCACTAGGTTTCCTAGACTTATTTATGACCAAAAATAATTTTGACCTTTCTTATTCATATTTATATGAATGAATATAATAATTATTGGGAACTAAAAAATTCCACCCCCTATAATTGGAAACTTTCCAGATGAAATTGATAAAATAATAAGGAAAACAAGGATTGGGTGTGGGGTCAAGATTAAAGAAGGGAACTCATCTAGAATGAAGGCAGGTATACACACTTGTTTGAAGGTAGGTGTGGGTGTGCATGTTTCAAAGATATAGAGTGTGTGATATTTTTATAGATGAAAACTGATTGTGGATCTAACAATCTACCCTCCTCCTTTATAAATAGGGGCTACCTTAGTAGATCACATACTGACTTTGGAGAATCCTATAAATGAGGTCTTTTTATTTTCACCCAAGTCACCAGCACATATTCTGATATACCACAATTCTATAGAAGTTATTACTTTATTAATTCCTTTATACATGTTTCTCAACCCTAAAATCATAGTGCATAAGATTTATCCCAAAGATCTGGTTGCACTAATATAGGCATTCATATCTTAATGTGCTTGGAAAGGCACATATGGTGGATTATAGGGTGGGTGAAAATATTTACTTTTTCAAAGTTACACCATATTTATTCCATTCCCTACATTATTCATTCATTACCAAGAACCCTTTTTAAATTTTATCAAACTTTTACTAACACTATGTTAGATTATTTATAGGTTATGGTCCAATCTTAAAAAGTAATTTTTCTAAATTTTAAAAAATTTGGAATCAATAAATGATTAGTGTTATTGATCTCATGATATTTTATCATTGAAACCCATATATATTGGTTCTTAGATAGACCTTACTATAGAATATATAAGAATTCTATTTGTCAGACTATATGAATTTATGTAGCTCTAGACTTATGAATGTTGAACCTATCCCATAACAAAACTAAAACATTATTTAATCATGGTTTACTCATGTATATCAGTTGTAAAGGTATGACATTTTGATTTTGGAATGTACATCAAATAAACTCTTTTAGAGTTTACCTCCATCTTGTGGTACATGACTGACACATTAGATTATTATAATCACATGTTTGAAACAAAAATGAATAGATACTCTTCAATTTATCACCTAATAATGGTTAAATCGGTTCATGGGTAGAACACCATCTAGGATGTATGTTTTTTGAGTGGATCCAAACCTTGGATGGATGTTTCATTACTAGGTTAGGTAGATATATATTGAATTTCATAATTAGCTGAAAATAGTGGGAATATATGAAGTTGTAAAAATTTCACAAACATTTGAGTTCAATGTCATGTTATTCAACCCTAGACTCATGAGACACTAGAACCCACCTAGAAACATGTACAATTTATTACATGTGGAAGTAGGGATCAATATATTGGACGTGTATAAAATCAAGGAAGATCTAAACCTTAGGGATATTTCTTAAAAGTTCATCCCAACAAAGGCCACTTAAGGGGATACAGAGAAAACACTACCATTGGCATAAACACCATTGATGGATACTCAAAATTACATCAGAAATGTGGCTCTCATAATAAATGACATAGCCTTTAACATGTAGATGTGGATCTTCTTGAAAGTTCATGGAAAGGGTAAAAGTTTCGAAAATCCTATAAGACACCCCAAAATACAAAAAAGGGGTTCCCCATATGCCTTCTAGTTGTATTTGGAGAATGAACAATATAATAAAAGGGGTGGGGGTTATCCTTGAAGTGGACCACCAAGTAAATTTATCCAATTTCCTTGACATGCCTCCTAGAAGTTACATACTAATTGTATGTGATTCTCATATTATTAAGAGGTTAAGTACATGGTGTTCCAGATATAGATATTAAAATCCAAAAAACTCCTCAAACATATATTAAGGATTGTAAAATTTTTGGATACTTGATGCCATGGATAGGTGTATTAGAAACTAAGAAGTCTACACACTCCACTGATGCACCTTCCAAACACCAAGGCACTCATTGTACATATTCTAAGAAGAATGTGAAATATAAAAGAATTTAAGCACACAATAAAAGTTAATAGGTATTTATATAGTTCAAAAAATAATCATAATCCATAATAAATAACCACTTCAATAGAATAGGAAACAAGTGACTATAATTGAAATCTAAAACATAAGATAACATTATCATAAATGTGACTAATCCAAATTTAGTGCACATTCCCCCAATCCAAATATTTGTAGATGAGTTATGAAATTAAATTCTATACAAACCAGTTCCACTTCCATTCAATCTTCATAGACATCCCTTTACATAATCATGGTGACCACTCAAGTTTCACCACCTCAACTGAGCCACCTAGTGAATAGTGGTATTCCGTAAGTCATCATACACTTTTCCCATATCATGTGAATGATTAAAGAACCACATAATCAAAAAAATTACATGAAACCATGTTTGTACAAACCCTTTACTCTATCACTTCACATCCTCTAGCCTAGTCACTATTACTACCATTTATAGACCCCAGGTTTTTCCACACTATCTTGCATCCAGTGGAATATATTTCTGGAAGTTTCTATATTCTAGAAGATAAATGAGTTAGTAAAAAATTGATTCTCACATAGCTAATCCTAAAATTATCCCACTTCATATATACTTTAAATACACCATCCCCAAGTCCTTTGGGTCATTAACATCATGTTTCTCATATGCATTGTTTCATTCCTATCTTTCATTTTTTTGGATCTTATGATATCATATAACCTTAAATATATCCAATCCCTAATAAGTGTGATAGTTATTTAGAATTTCCTAGGATATAACTATAGTTATAATTTAAATTAGATTATATTTCCCTTATTCCTTTTAATGTTTCAGTACTCTGTCTTTCTTGAGAATCTGGATAAATTGTTGCTTCAGTTGAATATGATTTTTACAAGATTTAAATGAACTCTTGGCCAAGTCAAACTAACTTTTAGTTGTCATAGTAAAACATGTCCATTTCGTACTTCATTTTTATTTCCCCTAATAAATACTTGAACGACATAAACTCCCTCCATGATTTTGTTATTACAATGTACTCATCTTATCCGGTTGATGGTGAAACAACTAGTTATAACCTAGAAATACAAATCATGGTAGATGATTTGAAAGTAAAAAATATATAGTGACCTTATTTTTTGAGTCCATAAATCCAAAAATTTCATAATCCATCAATACTTGTAAAGTATAATCTATTATGAAATATAGAATAATATTTATTGTGCATTTGATATACCATAAGATCCTTTTTAGAGCCTCGCAATTTTTTTCTTGGGTTCTCCAAAAACATTCAAGCCATAGACACCACTTGAGTGATATTAGGACTTGTACAAGCCATTACATGGATTATAATTCCCATTAAAATTTTATATGGAGCATTTAAAATGTGATATTCCTCATTTTATATTTTAGGTTCCTTGTCCCCTAAAGGTTTTATTTTTATGAATGACAGAGTGCTTGTAAAGACCCGTAAATTTCAAGGAAATTTTTTTCTTAATTTTCTTTGGAATTTTACAAGAGCGCAGCTTCTGATGGCACCTGATTCTGAGGCCCGGTGTTTCTGGAATCATTTTCTGAAGTTTGGCTCGGGTACGTTCAGTGAACGAACGTGCGGGTTTTTCTAACTTTTGAACCGGTGCCCGGAATCGAATTCTGAGGGCTCCTATGAAATCGCAGCGCCGGTATTCGCTTAGAAACGCCTCTTCCGGAGTTGCGTTTGCTCGGGTGTGGTTTTTAATTTTTGGGCTTAAAGTTAAGAAATAAAATAATTTTGCGACAACTTTATTTTATTTCGCTTAAGCCACTTGGAAGCCACTTGAAGCCACTTAAAGGCGGCTTGAACTGAGTTGAACTGGATAGGATACTATCCAGAAATATCCTACCCCTTGGTAGGATATTTGTGAGGTGGGGCCCGCACGAGCCCCGCCGTTTCTTTCCGCTAAGAAACGCACCCGTGAAAACCCGTCTTAATGAAAGTCAACTGACGCGTTTCTTAAAATCTTAACAGACCATTTAATTGGGTTGTTTCTTTCGTGAATTAAATGGGCTATTTATTTCGTGAATTAAATGGCCTGTTTCTTTCGTTGAATTAATTCAACGAATTAATTCAATCATTTCTTACCCCCCCCCCCTTCCGTGTGTTGGCATAATAATAAAATAAGACCAACCTATCTTTTTTGGGGGAGGATTTCTCGTTGTGACATAATCCTTGTATCTTCTTCCTCCTTCGCGAAGAACGCGAAGAATGCCGAACCCGGAAATCGACGACGCGACGCCGTGATCCGCGATGCCGACAATGTTCTTCTGTGACGTCTCTTCCTCCGCGACGGGTCTTCGATCGGCTGCTTGAGGTAAGAGTCTCGGACCTTCCTTTTTATCTCCTTCGTGGTTCTTAACCAAAACATGGATTTAATTAATTAAAATTAAATCTGCTGTTTCATGGTGCGTTGAGTTCGCCGACTCAACGCCGTGTTCCGCGACGACGCGACGCCTTCCCGAGACGACGCGACGATCCCCCCTCTTCCGCGACAAACAATTCCGCGAAGAACGCTCACGCGTGATGACTCCGAGGTAGGGATTTTATATTTTGGAATACCCCTCTTTATATTCCCGTGAACGTTCTTTAAAACTCAAAGAACCGGTTTCAAATGAACAATTTTATTTTATTAAAATTGTCGGTTCATGTGTTGAAAAATTTCTCCCGTTGCTTTTATCTAACGCGGAGGGTGCGGGTCAAACGAACACGGCCCGGCAACCCTCCGCCGTTCTTCGTGTTTTGCAGATTTGGCGGGCGACGACGGAACGTGCCGCAATGGATGTTTGATGATCCCGCAGTAAAGAACGGAACCCGGGAGGAACAACGGCACAGACGGGAAGGAAAACGGGCCACCGGAGCGACTCCGGCGGCCCACGGAAGCCGGTGGCGGCGCGGGTCGCCGGCGCGGTGGTGCCGGTGGCCGGAGGCGGCGGCACCCCGCGGGGTTGTCCCGCGGCACCCCGCGGGTGTCCAGGGCGACACCCCGCGGGTGTCCAGGGCGACACCCCGCGGGTGCCGCGGGGTTGTCACGCGGCACCCCGCGGGTGTCCAGGGCGACACCCCGCGGGTGCCGCGGGGTTGTCACGCGGCACCCCGCAGGTGTCCAGCGCGGCACCCTGCGGGTGCCGCGGGTGTCCAGCGCGACACCCCGCGGGTGCCGCGGGGTTGTGACGCGGCGCGTCCGGCTGTCTGGCCGACACCCCGCGGGTGCCGCGGGGGTGTCACGCGGGGCGGCGGCTTTCCCCCGCGACGGCCGCTCGGCCGAGCCGAGCCGGACCGGCCCTGGCCAGTCCGGGCAGGGCCAACCGGGTCGGACCCGACCCGGTTCGGGCCAACCAGGGGGGGTCGGGCCGGGTTGGCCCGGGCCCGGACCCCCCGTCTTCGGACGATTTTCGTTCAAACGCCTGTAACTTGAGCTACGGGCCTCCAAACGACTCGCCGTCAGCGGCAACGCAATCCTTGGAGTGACACGGTCGTTTCAGTTTGTGTCACTCAAGGTTTCGGAATACTTTGGGTTTGGCCGGGTTGGTTCGTACACGAAACCAACCGGGCCCTCAGAGCGGAAACGCTCATATCTTGAGCTACGGACGTCCGATTGACGTACCGTCAGCTTTGTTAGTTTCCTCTTAGTGAGACGGATCTTTTGGCTCACTCCGCCCGGGGTTTGGGCGTAGGTGGAGTACGGTCAGTTTGGTTTTTCCTTAAAAACCAGCCGGGCCCCTATAACGAAAAAGCCAATAACTCTCAGACCGGGCGTCCGATTGACGCGTCGTCTGTTGCGTTGAGTTCCTGTTGACGATACGAAACTTTTGGCATCCTTCGCCTGAGTTTTGGATACATTTGGTAGTGGCTGGGTTGGATCGCACCCGAAATCCAACCGGGCCCCTGGAACGGAAAAACTGATATCTTTCAGGCAGGACGTCTGTTTGACGAACCGTCAACGGCGTTGACGATCACGTTGAGAAACGGTCCCTATGAGTATACCCTATGAGAGCTCGGGGTACAGTTGAGATACGGCTGGGTTTGGTTCGCTCACGAAACCAACCGGGCCCCTGGGACGAAAAGGCTAATAACTCACAGACCGGGCGTCCGATCGACGCGCCGTCTGTTGCATTGAGACCCCTGTGACGAGGCGGTCCTTTGAGTTACTTCTTCGTGGGACCTTGAGATACTTGGAGTATCGACTTGCAGCTCGTGGAGCGGACCCTCCCAGAGTCGAGCGTGCGGAGTACGGAGACCGTGTAGCCGACTGAGACCTGACGACTGCTTGACCGACTCGACTTGGAGTGAGTCGACTAGCCCAGCGGACGGAGCACTACCTGTGTGATAGTGCAGACCCGCGGTACTTGTCCGGAGAGTACCTCAGCAGGCTACTAGGGGGTGTGCACTACTGTGTTTGGGTGACATACCTCGGCGGGAAGCACTACTGTGTTTAGGTGGCTGGCCCGCGGTACTCGACAGGAGGAGTACCTCAGCAGTCTTAGGTTAGTGAGAAGTACCTCGGAGTCATGACAGGACCACTGTACACTCTAGAGACGGAGCTCTTCAGTAGTTACGGTTTCGATAATGAAAATCCTGGTTTGAGCTGAGACTTTTGACCTTTGTGTTTCCTCTTGATTGAGATGGGTTACTTGATAACTTAGGTATATGTATGGGAATATACCTAAGTAGAGGTTATCTGTTGAGATCTTCTTTGTGGTTATCCTTGTTGGATTTAGTGAGACCTTGAGGGTCTCGGGGTCCCTACTGAGTATCGTTATACTCACCCCTGCACGGGCTATGCCCGCACCTCGTTGTGTTGGTTGCAGACGACAGGCAGTGCTGACGGAGGCCGAGTGTTCGAGGACTGGACGGTACCCGGAGGTGGACTACACGACAAGTCAGTGTCCGGAGGTGGACTTCACGGCGAGATGACACTCGGAGGAGGTTGACGGACGAGAGCACTGTGGAGGCTATCTGTACCCACCCTTCAGGTAGGATTCGTGGTGGACGATCCAGGAGCTACGCCATCTGTACCTACCCTTCAGGTAGATCCGAGGAGGACGACCCAGGAGCCGCTTCCGTCCCTCCAGCTGTTGTCTTTTGCTGTTGTACTTTGTTCAGTTGTAGTTGTACTTTCTTTTGGGTTTGTATTCTGGCCCATTTACTTTTCAACACTTCTTTTTGTACTTAGTGTTTTACTTCCGCTTGTACTCTGTGGTGTTTTGTTACTTTTATAAAGGCAATGCCTTCCTAGTTATCAGGATTTACGCCTTTGGTGCTAGTCGCCAGCCCCTGGCCTATGGAAGGCGGGCTTGGGGTAGTCACGGCACGGGCCCCGAGGACGGGTCGTGACAGTGCTCATAGGCTTCAACCCATCTTTTTTGAATATTTCAAAACCATCAGGATGTACACAAACTAATAAAGGAACATTTTTTATAATCTCATGTATCATATGACCCTCATCTTGAACATCCACTTATTGTAACTAAGACCCTTCATTTATAAGCTTCCTAAAAATTCACACTTTAACTCTTACATCCTCTACATTATATGTCGATCTAATAGTAATTCATAAATAGAGATAATAACTATAAAGAAACTCTTATATTAATACACAATATATAGTGACCATAGCCTTTTAAAAATAACATTACAATATTTTACGTATAATTATACATTAGAGTACAAGCCAAGGGTCGTAAAGTCTAATGTCTTAGAAGACTAGGTACATAAAACTGAAAAAATGGAACTAAATAAAAAATTTATTTATTTAATATTCAAATTGAGATCCTACCTTCCATTTTTATTAAACATATTCATAGGGTACCCTAGGGAACACATCAACAAAGGTATGAGCTAAATATCCCAATAAGGGAATAACCATAATAACAAAGCATTAGCACAAGGGATAGAATGCAAGACATGATGATATAAAGAGGCATGTAACATATAGAATCATAAAATATAAACATGGAATCATGAAAACATGGAGTCATAGTAATAAGGCAACAACATAAACCATGACTTTAGCATGATTCTAGAAAAACCACCAAGACCGTTTCACATGGTATCACAAGCAAAGGATAACCACCAAGACTGTCGTACATAACATCTCATGAGACTCAAATTTATCCAATGCATTGGATATCTAGATAGGATGACCCGTATTAACTTATCATGATTTTTTTTCAAAGAAATAATCATACATAATCAATAATATATAAATATAATGGTTACCCGCAGAAAGAATTAGGTACCATAATCATGCCATAAGGCATAACAAATGGGAATATCAAAAAAGTGTCTATGAAATAAAGGAACTAAAATATACATGGAAATTCTTAAGGGAATATAGGCATGTATTATGGAAAGTTATTTCAAGTAAAAGTGACAAAATGTAATAAAAGTATTTAAGAAATTTTAGCCTTAAAACATTTTTGTGTGGTTTTAAAGAAAATACTATAAAGCCTTTAAAATAGAAAAGGGAACATTCCTTTATATAAAACCAGAGTAGAACCAATAATGTTTTCATAAAAAACTGATTTTATAAAGTCAATGGTGTCATAAAACCAAATATATATTGCACTTGAAATCAGGTAAGAATCCAGGAAGTTCCCTCAAAATAGGTTTGATTATCAGGAAGCATTGAGGAGGGAATCACTTTAAAACATGTATATTCCCAAAAGAGAAGGATGGATGGAACTTGATAGATGACTTTGGAACATTAAAAAATCATTTAGAATATTTAAATATGAAAATAATATAACTTCATTTTGGTAAAAATAAAGATAAAGCAACCTGAAAGAATAAAGGAGGTTCGGGTTGAATCCCTTACAGAATATCGACTTGGTATTGGGTGTACTTAAGAGGGATTTAATGAGAGAGAAAGGGGTTTCTCATAATTTATATATTGTGAAGTATGTATGGGGTAGGTGATAAATCATACCTCATCATTAGTAATTACACATAAAATGTCATAACATAGAGGGAATTCTTGAATAAAAGTGAGATAGAGAGGATCCCTTACCTTAAGTTCGATGGGGTTATCCACCTGATATTAATGACCTTAATAATAAAACTGGGTTAATTAATAAATAATTAAAGAACCTATTCTATATTTAAAATATTTATTATAACCTTTTTATGTTTAGTCAAGACTTTTTTGATGGGTTAAGTGGTTCACTTTCATTGTTTGGGTAAATTTGTTTTCTTGGTTTTTACGATCAGTTAACTTATTTTCATGAATGGAGAATCATGTAAAATGAGGATGGTTTTTAGAACTAGGATTATATTTTATTATTTAAAATCTATAAGGTTACATGGTGGTAAATTTAATTTGGTTACTTGCAGTGGAGTTGAATCATTTTATAAAACTTTAGTGATAACCTTTTGGGTTTATTGGCAGTTTTTTGATCACTACGAACTCATATTGAATTATAACGTAATATCATGTGTACAAAAAGATTATAGAACCTTACATATGATATATTACATAATAATCTGGTTCAACCATAACAAAAATGGTTTCATGACCAGAATTGAAGATGGTAAAAGAAATTGAAATCCCATCGTCTTTGAATGTGGTAAATTAACACATCTCAGATGGTGTCTTTACTACTATTATAAAAGAAGAGTAAATGATAAATGATAATAAATTATTCCATCATCATAATAAAATTCCAGTACATTTAAGTTACTAGAGTTGTCATAACATTTGGATGAGTAGAGGTAAGGATTGAAAATAAAACAAATGAACATGAAAACAAATAGAAAGAAAAGAAAAGTGGAATTTACCACTTGATTTAATCTTCCTTAAGAGCTTCTTAAGGGGAGAGGATTTGGTCTTTTGAGGAGTCCAAGGGCTGATGGACATGGGGATTGAGAATAGGGAAAGATTTGGGTATAATTTATGGAATGTGCAAGGCCTGATAGGAGTGAAAAGAAGAGGGGATTGTGGGTGGTTTTTATAGTGGAGGGGAGGAGGGTTTTATTAATATTTTAATCATTAGTTTATTATTTTACAATAAGATAAGAAATAGTGATGATTCCCTGAACAAAAATAGTAATAATTTAATGTGAATTATAAATAAGTTTTCTTACATCATCTATGATTGCAGGAATTTTCCATTTAGATTATAATGTATATATACGGTAAATTACTGTATTTCACTATTCATAAAAATTCAAGTATTTTAGAAAAATCCCAAAAATTCCCCCTAACCATTTTTTGACATGTAGAATAAAAAATGAAATCCATTAATCAAAAATAATTTTATAAATTTGATTAATTTAATTTTTAATTAAAATCATAATTTACATCAAAAATATAGATTTCAAAACTATGACAGCTTTTATAATGCCTTCAAAAATTACATAAGGTATTATAAAATTATCTTAAAACCAAAATATATAAAATTGTTAATTTATGAACACCTTTTAGGAAAAAATTTAGCTTTTATGTTACTTAATTAATTGTAACTAATTATTTATGTCTTATAAAAATACCAATATATTATCACTTATAAGATGCCTAAATTTTATTTATACAGTGAGGTTAATATTCTTTTGGATGTTGTAATATTCATAAGATTCATATTACAATTCATAAGGGTAGGTTAATATTCAAAAGGGTAGGTTAAAATTCACCAAAAATTTAGTTTGCCTTGTTAGACTCCAAACATCTTACTGATCGCAACTGTGTATGTCAGATTTTCTAAAATCAAAACACATAGGTAGAAATATTATGTTTAAAGGTCACATAGTACTTAGTAGTTCATTGTGTTATTATTTCATGTTATTATTTTCCAAAATTATAATAATGTAATTTCCATTGATAAAACATTGGGTCATTGCATTATTCCCCCCTTATGAAATTTCACCCTCAAAATCTTGTTTTACATTATAAGTCATAAACAGGTGCAGGTACTTTTCCTTCATTTCCTCCTTTAGTTCTCATGTCGCCTCTTCATACTTATGGTTGCACCATAGTAATTTGACCTGGTTATTAGTCTTGTTACATAGAACTTTATCTCTACAATCCAAGATCTTCACTGGTTGCTCCTCGTAAGAAAGATCATTCTCCAACTGTACCACCTCTGAAGAGATTACATGTGAAGGGTCTAGAATATACTTCCTTAAAGAGATACATAAAAGGCATCGTGTACTTTGTCCATGGTAAGTGGAAGAGCTAGTCGATAGGCCATCTCCCTGACATGATCAAGAATCTCAAAGGGGATGATGTACCTGGGACTTAGCTTTCCTTTATTCTCAAACCTCATGACCTTATTCTATAGAGATATACAGAGAAATACCTTGTCTCTAACTTTGAACTCAATGTCTCCTTAACGATTGTCTGCATAACTCTTTTGCTGACTTGGGGATGTCTTGATGTGATGATGAATGGTTTTTACCTTATTCACCATTTCTTTGACCATTTCAGGTTCTAGCTACTTACGCTCACCGACTTCATCCTAACACTCTAGTGTTCTACACCTTATCCCATAGAGGGATTTGTATGGTGCCATTCAGATTCTTGAGTGAAATCTATTGTTGTAGGAGAATTCTACATGTGGAAGACGTTGGTCTTATCATCCATTTAAGTCTATGGAACACTCTCTCAAGATATCTTATATTGTATGAATAGTTTTCTCAGATTGGCCATTAGTTTGAGGATAAGAGGTCGTACTGAAGTTCAGTTCTGTGCTTAGAGCATGTTAGAGAATTTTCCAGAACATTGAGGTGAATCACATATCTCTATCAGATACAATATATAGTGGTACTTCATGCATCCTTAACACCTCTTTGATATATATCCGTGAAAGGCGATCCAATGAGAAGTCCTCTCAAATTGAGATAAAGTGATTTGTCTTTGTAAGATGACCTACAATGACCCATATAGCATTGGTTACTCTGGATGTCCTTGTAACTCCATTGAAAAATTCCATGGTCATTTTCTCCTACTTCCATGTTGGTATGGGTAGTGGTTTCATCATCACATTAGAAATCTGTCTTTCAGACTTCACTTGATGAAATACCAGGAACTTTGATTTATACTCAGTAATCTTCTTCAAATTGTCCCACAAAAAGTTCTCTCGGATATCTAGATACATCTTTGTGCTCCCCAGGTAAATAGAGATGGTTAAGAAATGTGTATCATTCAAAATATCCTTATTTATATTTGGATCATATGTTACACATTATTATAACCCAAATCATACTACTCCTTCCTCATAAAGATGGAAATCACAGGATATCCCATTTCTAATAGCTTCCACTATTTTCTAAATTTCCAATTCTTTTCTTTGAGCATCCTTTATTTTCTTTATGAGGTATGGTTGAGAAATCATTTGGAAAGGATTAATGATGTTCCTCTTTTAATGATTCCCATGTCCATCCTCTGAATATCTAAAAAGACTGGATCCTTTCCACTTCCCATCATTGATAAAGATTAAGGATCCATTCTAGTTAGAGAATCTGCCACATTGTTTTTCTTACTAGGATGGTAGTGGATTGAGCATTTATAATCATTAATGAGCTCTATCCATCTTAGTTGGTGAATATTAAGCTCTTTTTGAGTGAATATATATTTTATACTCTTATGATCAATATCTATCTGACACTTCTCCCCATAGAGATAATACCTCTAGATTTTTAACCCAAAGATCATAGCTGCTAACTCCATATCATGCGTAGGATAATTTTTCTTATGGATTTTTATCTACCTTGAGGCGTAGGCTGTCACTTTATCATTTTTCATTAGCACAGAGCCTATGACCTTCTTTGAAGGATCACTGTACAACATAAAGTGTTCTCCACTTGATGGGAATGTGAGTATTATCACAGTGATAAGCATCTTTTTGAGCTCCTTAAAGAATTCCTCACATTCTTGAGTCTAGAAAAACATCACTCCATTCCATGTCAGCTTGGTCATTGGGTTTGAAAATCATGAGAATGTATTCACAAATCGTCCATAATACCTAGATAGACAGAGAAAGTGGAATATCCCCATTACAGATGTTGGCATAGGCCACTCTTCAATTTTCTTTGCCTGGGAAGGTTCCACAGTTATCCCTTTGCTGTTGATAACATTCCCCAAGAATGATACTTTATCTATCCATAACTTACATTTACTGTACTTTTCTTGCAACTTATCCCTTTTCAATTTAATTGACATAGTTTTCAAATGCTCCTCAAGTTACTCCTTTCTCTTAGAGTATATCAGAACATCATCGATAAAGACAACCACAAAATTTTTCTAGGTGATCCCTAAAGACTCTATTCATTAGATGCATGAATATTTTTGGAGCATTAGTGAGTCCAAAGGTAATATCTATGAATTCATAGTGTCAATACCTCATTATAATGGTAGTCTTGGGAATAACTTCCTTCATTGCCTTTAATTGGTGATATCCCGACCGAAGGTCCACCTTATAGAAATAAATAGCCCCACAAAGGTGACCGAACAATTCATTTATCTATGGAAGGGGATACTTTTTCTTTATCGTGATTTTATTGAGCTCATGATAATGAATGTAGTGGTGTATTTATCCATTCTTCTTCTTGATGAAGAGGACTGGTGCACCCCATTGTGAAGTACTTGCGCGTATAAAAACATTCCCCGTATTCTCTTGTAACTACTTTGTTGTCTCTTCCATCTCTATGATGTCCATTATATAAGGTGTATTTGATATAGGAAGAGATCCAGGAATAATTTAAATTGTGAACTCAACCACTCAATTATGAGGAAGACTTGGAAACTATTCAGGGAATACATCAGGGTTATCCCTTATGATGGGCATATCTTCGAGCAGGATTCACTCCTTTGTTTCAATCATCTGAGAAAGAAATGTTTTCTCAAGAGAAATTAATATCCATACATAAGAAAATGATTCTAAAGTAGATTCACATTCCTCCTTACACTTTTATTTAATTGGGGGATGCTTTAAGATTTTAAGAGTGATCTCCCTTTCCTGAAAGTTGATATTGGATTTGTATAAAGATATCCAATCCATGCCAAAGATAATATCAAACTCCACTAAAGGGTGTATGGAAAGATTTTTTTGGGAGGTTTAGTTCAAAAAAGTTTAAAAGGGAGGTGTTATAAACCTTGGATGAAATAACTTACTCATTCATTATTGTCATATATATCATATCCTCCAAATTTTGAGGTTGTGTTTGAATATTTCTAATAATCTTTGAAGATATGTATGAATGCGTAGAACCCGAATCAAACAGTACACTCAGTATTATTGAATGAATAAATAGATTACATGTCACCACATTGTTTTTTGGATCTACCTCAGTATTAGTGATAGCATAAGACCTTCCTTGTTTCCTTGGAAGTTGTTTTTTATTTCCTCTAACAACCCTCAGCTTAGGGAAATTGTTCGCATTATGCCCATGCTCATTGTAGTTGTAATACTGCACTATAGGCTGAGTGTTTATCTAAACCTTCCTTTATTATTCCACATTAGAGGAATTTTTCATATCCCTTTGGTAGTTTTTATCCAGATGTCCCAAATTTCCACATTTTAAGTAATTATTGGTTCCCTTTAGATAGTTCCTAGGGTGCTTCTTCCCACAATTTTTATGTGTGGGATGATCGAGCTTCTTTCCATCAGGGAATTTATTTGTGGAACCACCCAAATTAGATTCTATTTTCTTATTTTTTTTTCTTTGGTCCCACGATACCAGTAAGAGTCTATGATCTCCATTTCAACCTTAAGGGCCTAACTGACAATATCCTCATAGTTTTTAAAGTCTAGAATCACCAATAATTTTTGTAGACTCAGATTTAGTATGCTAAAGAAGAGATCCACCCTACTTTTGGTGTTCATGAAAAATCTAGAGGCATACCTTGTAAGCCTTGTAATGTTTTCTTCATACGCCCTGATGGACACATCTTCCTTCTACATGAGTCCAAGGAACTCTCTTTCTATCTTGATATGGAGGGTTTAGGGAAAATATTTATTGAAAAACATTTTCTTGAATTACCCTCATTACATAGAATCAATTTCTTCTTGGGGATTCATATTCTTGATCAGTGTCCACCACTGATTAGATTCCCCATCAAAATGATAGACCACCAGTATGACTTTCTTTTCTTCTGAGCACTCGAGGATAGATAATATCTTTTCAATGGAGTTAATCCACCGTTCCTCGAGGATAGGATCAGAAAATACACTAAACATGGGATTCCTTTTCCACCTAAAGAATTCTATGGTGACTTGATCTTTCCTTGGAGGAGGAGGGTGTTCCACATGATTCATGTTATTATTCACAACTTGAGCCAACTGGGTAAGTACTGTGAAGAAGTTTTTAGAACATGTTCCCATCATATCAGGCATATCATTATGGAATTCTTCACATTCCCTATGACATTGTTTATTGGAATGTGTTTTTTTCTATTCCCCTCCATTAACTAAGAAAAAGAACATATAATTACAGGGATTGAATATTTATCTATTGAGCATAAAAAGGAAGCTTCAAACATAATTGGATAAACTTGTAAATGGGTATTATATCCTAACTTGAGATTTACTATGTTTTAATCTAGGTTATATTTGATCTATTTCTTAGATTATATTCTTATGGGGTTTTTTTAATTCCCTTAGTAATGGTTTGTACTATTCTCATGAATTTACCAAAGCATATCCCCTGGGAGTGTCAACCGAAGAGTACAGAAAGGCACATTTTTTGTGAACCAATTCTCATTCGAGTCTAGCTCAAAATGGTGTTTTTAGGTTTTAACCCTAGATACATTTGTTCCAGAGCCACCTTTACCATCTTCTATTTAGAGAGGGATTTATTTTCTTGATAAATCACTTACTCTATACTTAACAAAATTTAGGGTTGTTTTCTTATACATGGTCACATCTTTAAGGTTCTTACTAAAGTTATCTATTCCTAATCTCCAAAAATAACTAGACCATCCTCTGATACCGACTATATAGACCCTAGCATTTTACATATAACATTGCATGATTTTAAGCATAATTATACATCAGAGTATAGGAAAACGATCGTAAAGTCTAGTGTCTTGGAAGACTAGGTACATAAAATTGAAAACATGGAACTAAATAAATAATTTCTTTATTTAATCTTAAAATTAATCTCCTAAATTCCATTGTGATCAAACATCTACATTAGGTACCCTGAGGAACACAAGAAAAAAGGGATGAGATTAATAGCCTAGTAAGGGAATAACCATAAGAACAAAGCATTAACACAAGGGATAAAACGAATGATATGATGATATAAAGTGAAATATAACATATGGAATCATAACATATAAACATGTAATCATATAAAAATGGATTCGTTATATTGTGGCACTAACATAAACCATGACTTTAGCACGATTCAATGCTAAGATCCAAGAATGTTTCACACGGTAGCACAAGCCAAGGCTAACCGCCAGGATTGTCTCACATAACATCTCATGATACACAACTTTACCCAATGAATTGGAGTTCTATCTGGAAAAAACCATCTTAACATTTCATGAATATTTTTTCCACATAAATAATCATACATAATCAATCATATATAAACATATGGGTTTCCCATGGAAAGAACTGGGTACCATAATCATGTCATAAGGCATACGAAATGGGTGTATCATAAAAGTGTCAATGAAATAAAGGAACTAAAGTATACCTGGAAATTCATAAAGGAAATAGGCATGTATCATGGTATGTGATTTCAATTATAAGTGAAAATATATAATAAAAGTATTTAAGAAATTTAAGCATTAAAACATTTTTGTGCGGTTTTAAGGAAAATACTATAGAGCCTTTAAAATAGAAAAAGGGGAAATCATTTATATAAAAATAGAATTGAACCAAGAAGGTTTTCATAATAAAAAATACTGAAATTATAAATACAATGGTGGGATAAAATAGAAGATAGAGTGCACTTGGTATCAGTTAATAATTCATGAAGTTCCCTCAAAAGAGGTTTGTTTATCGGGAAGTATTGAGGAGGGAATCACTTTTAAACATGTATATACCTGAAAGAGAATGATCAATGGAACCTAATACATGAGTTTTTAAAATTAACATGTATTTTATAATATGTACATATGAATAATAGATATCTTCATTTGGGTAAAAATAAAGATAATGAAACCCAAATGAATAAAGGAGGTTTGTGTTTAATCCTGTTTGGAATATGAACATGGTATAGGGTGTACTTAAGAGGGATTTAATGGGAGAGAAAGGGGTTTATTGTCATTTATAAATCATGAGGGAATTATGGGGGAGGTGAGAAATCATACCCCATAATTTTTAATTACACAAAAAATGGCATAACATAGAGGACATTCATGGATAAAAGTGAGATAGAGAGGATCCCTTACCTTAAGTCTGATGGTGTTCTGCACTTGATATTAATGACCTGAATAATCAAATTGGGTTCATTAATTAATAATTCCAAAACCTATTCTATATTTATAATATTTATTATAACATTTTTATAATAATTCATAACCTTTCTGATGGGTTAAGTGGTTCATTTTCATTGTTCGGGTCCGTTTGTTTTCTTGGTTTTTACGATTGGTTTACTTATTTTCATGAATGGAGAACAATGTAAACTGGGGATTATTGTCCAGAATTGGAGTTATATTTTATTATTGAACACACATAAGGTTACATGGTTTTAAATTTAATTTGGTTAAATTCAATGAAGTTGAATCATTTTATAAAACATTCGTGATAACCATTTGGGTTTATTCGATATTTTTTTATCACTACGAACTCATATTAAATTATAACTTAATATCTTGTGTACAAAAAGATTATAGAACCTTAAATAGGATATATTACATAATAATCTGGTTCAACCATAACAAAAATGGTTTCATGACCAGAATTGAATATGGTAAAATAAATTGAAATCCCATCATCTTTGAATGTGGTTAATTAACACACCACCAATGGTGTCTTTACTACTAGAATAAAAGAAGGGTAAAGGAGATATGATAATAACTTAGTCCATTATCATAAAAAAATTCCAGTACATGTGAGATACTATAGTTTTTATAACATTTGGATGCGGAGAGGTAAGGATAGAAAATAAAACCAATGAACTTGAAAAGAAAGTGAAATAAAAGAAAAGAGGAATTTACCTCTTGATTTAATCTTCCTTGAGACCCACTTAAAGGGAGAATAATTGGTCTTTTGAGGAGACCAAGGGCTGATGGAAATGGGTAAAGATCATAGGCAGATATTTGGGAATAATTTAGGGAAGACACAAGGCTTGAGAGGAGTGAAGAGAAGAGGGGAGTGTGGGTGGTTTTTATAGTGGATGGGAGGAGGGTTTTCTTAATATTTTAATCAATAGATTATTATTTTTCCTTAAGACAAGAAATAGGGATGATTTTAAGACCAAAAATAGTAATAAATTCATGTTAATTCGAAATAATGTTTCTTACATCATCCATGATTCCAGGAATAGTCCATTTAGCTTATAATATATATATATATGGTAAATTACTGTATTTCACTATTCATCAATAAATTGAAGTATTTTAGAAAAATAAAAAAATTCACCCTAACCATTTTTTTGGAACCCACCAATGAAATCGATTTTTCAAATAAAATTCTAAATGTTATTAATTTAATTTTTTATTTAAATTATAATTTACTTGAAAATTACAGATTTTAAAACTATGACTGATTTTATAATGCTTAGAAAAATTACATATGGTCTAAAAAATTATATTAAAACTAGAAGAAATAAAATTGTAAATCTATGAACACCTTATAGGAAAATAAATTTTCTTTTAAATTAATTAATTAATTAAAATTAATTATTTATCACTTAAGAAATTATCGATACTTTTACGATGGTCATATTATCACTTATAAAATGACTTAATATTATTTATAGATTTAATAGTTTGGTTACTATTCTTTTGGATGGTGTACTATTCATAAGGGTTATATTAGTATTCTGAAGGGTAGGTTACTATTCATAAGTGTAGGTTACTATTCAATAAAAATTAACTTTGCCTTATCGGACTCCAAACATCTTACTGATCGCAATCGTGTATGTCAGATTTTTGAAATTCAAAACACAGAAGTGGCAATATTATGTTTAAAGGTCACATAGTACATAGTAGTATATTATGTTGTGATTTCATGTGATTATTTTACATAATTATAAGAAGGGAATTTTTATTGATAAAACATTAGGTCACAACACAAACTATTAATATAAATTATCATAATTTATCTGGAATATATTTCATTCCATCATGGAGTTTTCAAACTTATGAATTCATTACCCTGGTGTCTGATTAAGACCATAAATACATCTCTTAAACTTTCAACCTAGTACCTCATACTATTTTAGTATGTGACCTCCTAGAAACTCTCTATAGATTATTTCCTCTATATTTATATGATGGAATGTGGTTTTGGCATCCAGTTGTTTAATAAAAAAACTTTTTATATCCACCAGGATGAGAATCAATTAAATCATCATGTTCTTAACAGTAGGTGATAAACTTTTCTACAAAGTCCAAACCTTTTTATTATTGAAATAGAATCATGATCATTCGTGCCTTATACAAAACTCTATCATCCACTCCCTAATTTAGAAAAAAAATCAACTTATTCTAAGTTCCATCTTACCTTTTAATAATTCCATTAGATAACATATATTGTTAACAATAAAGTAATAAATATATTCCTTCCTATGAAAATAACAATATAAAGAGTCACATTGACTTCTCGCAAAAATATGGATCTCAGGTTATCTACTATCTATGATAAGTATAAAGTGTATTACAGAATAAAATATTGTCACTGGTCTTCTGACCCTGGTAACACCTGAGGTTTAACTCCTACTATATATATCACTTTTAAAACTCTACCCTCAGTCTGCGATGTCCTTATATATTCTGGTACATCTAGAAAAGATACTTCTAGAACATTATTACCATACTCTATTATAGACCATGGTTTTACCTCTTGAACTTCATTTTCCATGCTCCCTATGTAGTCCAACACCACCGACCCTCCACTCAACTCAACCTCAACTTGGCCTATTGGTTCTTTTCTCTGAATGCTATATTCTACTTAGTTTTCAACTTCCTGTAATATTTTATGTTTTTAAAAGGATGTTACAAACTCTTACAAAAATCCACTAATTATTATCTCAGCGTATGAAAACAAAGTTTCATCATATACAATAGTGAAACATGACTGAAACATGGTTTTCAACTTAACCATATCCTTAGCATTGACATGAAAATATACGGTGCGGATAAAATTAGGTGAGTAAAGTACACCTTTCTTCCAAACTAGAGTTATTTTATACGTTTTTACTCCATCTATTTAGAAGGACTCTGATTCTTGAGATAAGAATCATAATTAGTTGTTTCAGATCAAAAATCCTTTGGGAGTCGAGAATATATTCATGCTTTTTTAACTCTCATTCAAAGTTTGTTACATATATTCTATTATACCATCCTGATCAAGCATTATAGTCATAGTCTTCTCCATATGTATTTTTATCTTCTTAAAAATCATTTAATACATATCTTCATCCATTATCACCTCTATTATTATACTAATGAAATTTAAACTTTATTATACCCTTTAATTCTACTATGTCTCTCCATCTAAAAAAAATACCAGAAAAAATAAAACATTAATTTATTTAAACACCCACACATTATTTATGGAATTATAAATAATGTTAATTTAATACTATGTACATACATAAGATAAAACTAATGTTGGTACACATATCCCCATATAAACCCAATTTAGGTTCCAAATCTTCAGTGTCGTACCATATATATTGAATGAAACATTCTACCTCTTTCCTTGGATGAATCCATCACTTGTTATATACTCCAGGTGATCAATATTCAACAATAGTCTTGAAGCTAATCTCCATAAACCTTTCTCAATAATGTGACCAGGAAGTCCATGTCAAAAAATTTGTATTTCATAAGTTATTTGTCTAGCATGTATGATATCTTCTAGAACCCTGATCGGATATAAGTTTCCATCTTTTACACATTAATCTACAACCATGGAACCTTTTCTAATTTCACACACATAATTATCAAAGGTAGTATAGAATCCTTCTATATGAAACTATCCAATGGAAATTAAGTTGTTTCATAAACCTAGGATTTTTTAGACACAATGAAAATTCTACATACATTTTTTTCATTATTTTAATAATCGTGACTCCTTTTCTAACAACATCAAGTACCTCTCCTTCTAAAAGGTGAACATTTCCAAGGCTTCCAGAAAAATAGTTTTTCACTCATAATCTTTAGTGATATGAATTAAATGAGTATCTAAAATTAATAATCTATTACTACATTTAACTTGTGACTCTTGGGATCAAATTCATTCCCTCCCCTTTAGTTGTGCTTTTTTTAGATGAAATGATGCATTATTTCTAGATTTGCCTCAGCACTCCCAATGTCCTTCTATAAATGTTCCTTCTTTATGTAGTGCCAAAATTTAGATTTACCAGGACCGTATAAATTTATATAGATTCAATCTCTTTTTCTTTTCCCTATCTTTGTTAGAAATATTTGGTGGAGCATCCCTTGACTCCATACTAAATGAATTTTGGGTGCCACCTAAAACATCCTTCATTTAGATCTCACTATTTAATATTTTAGTATGGATATCCTTGAATACAATGAAATCATTTGTTATGGGGTTTCTAATATAAATCATCATTATGTACCATGATTATGGAAGCAATTAAGTAAGAATTAAGGCACACACTCCTTCAATTAACTTCACACTAATATATGCCATCTGACTCTTGACTATGTTGAACACATTTAGATGATCATCCACTGGCCTTCCTTCCAATATCCTCATGATAAAAATTAATTGCAACATGAAAAATTTATTCATTTTGAAATTATTCTCATACATGTTCACAAGCTTCACCATTAATTCAGTAGTTTTCTTCATATCATGGATGTTGAATCTCACATTTCAGGACAACATTATCCAAACAACATTCACCACATTCTACTTTATTATTTCCCAGTCTATATTTTTCATTTCTTCTTGCTTTTCACAGATCAATAAAAGATTGATATCCTTCTTAAATAAGTATTCATCCCCCTAAAAATTCTAAAATATGTATTTTGGCCCATATAAATTATTCATCTTCACATTTACCTCTTCCAATTCAATATTTTGAAATATAATTATCCCACATAATTCTAAAAGGTTAAAGGATAGATGACTCACACTTTTCAAATGTCATTGTCTTATATTCCCACCATAACTCTAAACCAATATCAAACATAAATTTCTATATCAAATAAAACAACTCACAACCACTAACCTTTACAAACATAGAACAAATACATTGAAAGTTTCAAAGTTATGATTTTATTTATATGTGTATATGGAAATAAGAAGCCTAAATACCTAAGACACACACCTTCTAATAACTCACTCACTCATAGTACTCAACATAAAAGGAACAAACAACAAAATGGAATTATTGTACACATCATTGAAGCATAGAGATTTATATAGTTTGAAACATGATCCTATTCCATGTGGAAAAACTTCAATTGAAGAGGAAACATGATATTACAATAGAAATCTAAATCAAAAGATAACAAATCAAAAATGTGAATAATCCAACTGTATTGAATGTGACCCCACTCTATCTATTTATATATGAGTATTGCAACTAGATGTTGATCAAATTGGTTCCATTTCCATTATATCTTCATGTATTTCCCTCCACCTGATTATGATGATTTCAAAATTTTCAGTTTCTCAACTGATCCACCTAGTTAATTTTTAATGCTCCAGAAGTCATCCTCAAGTTTTCCCACATCATGGTAAACCTTTAGGCATTACATTCTCCATCTTCCATGCATGAGATTACATTAATAATCACTCTTTGAATTAACACTTCACATCCTTCAAAATAAATCACTACTTCTACTTATTATGTGTCCTAAGTTCCATTATGTTGTCTTGCATCTAATGGGTTATAGTTTTAGTAGTATCTCATTTATATAAGATAAATGACTTATCCAGAAGATATATTCTCACAAAGCCGGGAATAACAGTACTTTTGTAATAGTGAAATGACTGATGGAATGAAATCCAATTTATTTTATAGTTATGGTGTTAACCAAATCAATTTGTGTTTACTACCTATATATCAAATAAAAAATTCATTTTATATCTTTGGACAATTTTAGATGATATGGGGACAAATCATCACACATTTTAAGATGTAAAGGTTTTTAAGTCCACTATAGATTCTTAGATATTGTTCTAGGACATAAATATATAATTTTTTTTGTGATTTTCCTACTCCTATTGAAAGTAATAGAATTTATTAAGTCTGTAATAATATCTTTAAAATTCCACTTATTTTTATACGGTGATATCCAAGAAGGGGAGAGTATAAATAATAGATCTAGTGAAGAATATGAGTGATTGTATAAAATGTTATTATGAGATTTATTTGGGTTGAATGGATTTATTAATACATCATTTTGGAAGTTAAATGGAGTAATAGATTCTTAATTTTAGATCCTCATTTCATTCCTATTACTAAAGAGTATGAGTGAAAAAACTATTTGTATGGAAGCCTTGGAAATGTTCACCTTTTAGAAGGAGTGGTACTTGATATTGTTAGAAAAGGAGTAATGATCATTAAAATAATGAAAAAAAATTTGTAGAATTTTCATTGTGTCTAAAACACCCTAGGTTTATGAAACAAATTAATTTCCAGTGGATAGTTTCATGGAGAAGGATTCTATACTATCTTTGAAAATTATGTGTGTGAAATCAGATAAGGTTCCATGGTTTTAGATTAATGTGTAAAATATGGAAACTTATATCCGATCAGGTTTCTAGAAGTTATCATATATGCTAGAGAAATAACTTATGAAATACAAAATTTGTGACATGGACTTCTTGGTCACATTATTGAGAAAGGTTTATGGAGATTAGCTTCAATACTATTATTGAATATTGATCGCCTAGAGTATATAAAAAGTGATGGATTCATCCAATGAAAGAGTTACAAGGTTTCATTCAATATATATGGTACAACACAAAAGATTTGGAACCTAAATATGGTTTATATGGAGTCATGAGTACCAACATTAGTTTTATCGTATGGATGTACATAGTGTTAAATTAACATTATTGATAATTCCATAAATAATGTGTGGGTGTTTTAATAAAATAAAGTTTGAATTTTTTGGGATTTTTTTTCAGATGGAGAGACATAGTAGAATTCAAGGGTATAATAAAGTTTAAATTTCTTTAGTATAATAATAGAGGTGGGAATAGATGAATATATGTATTGAATGATTTGTAAGAAGATAAAAATACATATGGAGAAGACTATGACTATAATTACTAATCAGAATGGTATAATAGAATATATGTAACAAACTTTTAATGAGAGTTAAAAAAGAATGAATGTATTCTAGACTCCCAAATGATTTTTGATCTGAATCAACTAATTATGATTCTTATCTCAAGAATCAGTGTCCTTGTAAATAGATGGAGTAAAAACTTATAAAACAACTCTAGTTTAGAAGAAAGGTGTACTTTACTCACCTATTTTTTTATCCGCACCATATATTTTCATGTCAATGCTAAGGATATTGGTAAGTTGAAAACCATGTTTCAGTCATGTTTCACTATTGCATATGGTGATGAAACTTTGTTTTCATATGCAGAGATAATAATTAGTGGATTTTTGTAATTATTTGGAACATCCTTTTAAAAACATAAAATATTAAAGAAAGTTGAAAACTAAGTAGAATATAGCATTTGGAGAAAAGAAACAATAGAGCAAGTTGAGGTTGAGTTGAGTGGAGGCTCGGTGGTGTTGGCCTACATAGGGAGCATGGAAAATGACGTTCAAGAGGTAAAACCATGGTATATAATGGAATATGGTAATCATGTTCTAGAAGTATCCTTTCTAGATGTACCAGAATCCATAAGGACACCGCAGACTGAGGGTAGAGTTTTAAAAGTGATATATATAGTGGGAGTTAATCCTCAGGTGTTACCAGGGTCAGAAGACCAGTGACAATATTTTATTCTGTAATACATTTTATACTAATCATAGATAGTAGATAACTTGAGATCCATATTTTTGTGAGAAGTCAATGTAACCCTTTATATTGTTAGTTTCATATGAAGGAATATATTTATTACTTTATTATTACCAACATATAGTATCTAACGGAATTATCAAAAGGTAAGATGGAACTTAGAATAAGTGGATCTTTTGTCTAAAATAGGGAGGGATGATAGAGTTTTGTATAAGGCATGGATGATCATTATTTTATTTCTATAATAAAAAGGTTTGTACTTTGTAGAAAAGGTTATCACCTACTGTTAAGAACATGATGATTTAATTTATTCTCAGCCTGGTTGAGAAAAAAAGTTTGTTTATTAAACAACTGGATTCCAAAACCACATTCCATCATATATATTTATAGGAAATAATTTATAGGGAATTAAATAATTTCACTAATCAATAAGTCCAATGAATTAACCATGTGGAAGAAATAAATAACAATACAACGTATAATCAACTTTCCTTAGTAATATGTAAACATCTGTATTGGACTAATGTATATATGGGAATTCAATAATTTCACTAATCAATAAATGGAATAACATGATCATAATACTTATAAAGAAATATGGAGGATGGTATAGTTAGGGAATATAACTAGTGAATCATGAGATATATTAAGGGATATTGATAAAGATGAAAACTACTTTTAATATTATTGGATATATATCTTGGAAAAATGAGATGAAATATATCATTCTGAAATGCATAAAAACTTTTTTAAAATATTTTCCATAAAAAAATACATTTTGATCGATAAAAAATTAATAATGATCCTTTAAATAAAAAATGTTTATTAAAAAAAATTATAAAAAAATATAATTTGAAAACATTCTTTGATAATGATTTGAAACATTGGACACTTCTTTCTTGAAAATACAATCCTTTAAAATCCATTTTAAAATTTGGAATCCCTTATTAATATAAATATTTATGAATTGAAAACGTTAGAATGTTTCCTTTTATTTTTAAATTAATTAAGAATTATAATCATTTATGAAACCATTTTAAAACATGGAATGGAATATTTGTAAAGAATAATGTCCATAATGTCGAAAGAAACTGTTATGACTTTAATAAAATTTGAATCGAATGTTATTGAAATATATAACATAACATGGTAATTTAAATGATATAAATATAATTCAATAAATATATAATATTTGAAATAGTAAATATATACAAAATAAAAAATATGAACTAGTGGTCAATATGGAATATGTCTCAAAGGAAGAAATTGAGATGAAGATCTTTACGACATTGTAAAAATTTGAATCAAAAGCTCATAAAAGATAGAATATTGGGTGAATTTTTGATTCAATTGAATTTTATGAAAGGTATAATAAAATGAAATCATATGATAATATATACACCTCAAAAAATAAATTATGTTTTCAATATTTTATATGACTCAATGGAAGAAATTTTTATAAATGAAAGCATTTATGGATGTTATATTTTTTTAATCAATACCTTTTCAAAGAGATAACATTTAATAGAACTAAAAATACCATTAATTAAATATTGAATCATGATAAATAGGTAAAATTGTTAGTATAAATACTATATAAAATAAAATAGGTTTGTGATACACATAATTCCTTTAGAATGGAATTTGAGAAAAGAAACCAATACCTTAACTCTCATATTCCATGGAATAAAATTGACATCATGTATATTAAAAATAACCATATAGGTAAATTATTTTTTAAAACTATTAATATTTATTACCTTTTACACTATTTAATTATAATAATTTATATATATATAATTAGTAGTTAAATTTTATTTTCATCCTCACATGTTAGTGATTTTGATTGATTTGTTCATACTTCAAGTATGATGATGATAATATGAATTATTTGTATCCAAGTTCATAATTATAATATTATCTAACATACTAGAATAGATTAATTATAGTGATTCATAAATTTCTAATTTCATTCCATGATAATTTAATCATGATTCATAAAGATGGGAAATCAGTGACAATCTTGTTTCGATAATTTTAATAAAGAAAGGTGGTTTATAAATAATGACTGAAAAATTAATATAACCATTATATAACCTTAACCATGTCATATATATCATTTTAATTCATTATATAAGATCTTATAATCATTTAAGAAAGGTAGTGATGAAAAAAATACATCTTGTAATAACCAAGGCTTTTCATACTTAGATATTACAACTTTTTAGATGAATATTCAATAAATTACACAAACCCATTCCTGAGGATGGTAATAGTTTAATCTATTTAGAGACTAGGTAGACAATCATATAATTTTTTGAAATTTCATCAACATATCTCGTAAAATCATCCACATTAGTACTCTTCACAAATATAACCTACTTAAAACCTTTATTCAAAACCTAGGGAAAGGAAACAAATGAAAGGGCATGATCAGATGCAGAGTAAGGTTAAAAAGGATATATATAATCATAACATGAACATAAGGGTAATAGAACATGATCATAACATTTAAAAACCATAACTCACAAATAGAATATCATAATCTTCAGTCATAGAATAATGATTGGCAATTCATAAGACATGAATCATACAGATTTCAAAGAATGTGATCCATGAGAGAATACAATTTTAAAAAGAAAAATATTCTTTTCAAACACATAATTATAAAAACCTTGTTTTAAGGGCACTAAACAAGAAATTAAAAAAATGTTAGGAATGGGAAAACCACATGTGTACTTTCTTTGATATTGGGAAAACCAATCTTGTACCCCATTTTTCAGGCTTGGACTAACCACCAGTGTTCCCTCCTCTTTTGGCTTGATCTAACCACACATGTACCCTCATTTTTAGCCTTGGGATAACCACCCATGTATTCTATGTTCTCATAGAACATTTATCATTACCCGATATATTGGAGGTAGATATGGATCCCACCCTTCACATAATGAAAATCATACGTATGTGTGCCACCAGATCATAAAAAAACATCACATCAGAACCCGTGAAAATAAATTGGTGTCATAAATATTTCATCATAACATATGGAAAATAAATATGTATCACGATCATTTAATTATGGATTAACCCATGGAAAAGAAAAAGGTTTCATAATCCATTCATCACTTCACCATATCATCACCCATGGAAAAGGAACGGGTTTCATAAACATCTTATCATTAAAACATAAACCATTTAGGGAAAAGATCAAATTGGATTCCTTAGATAATATCCCTAGTAAATTATAATTAAAATAAACATATTAGATGGAAAATGATTTTTAATGATCACTTGGAATATTTCTTGAGGAAAAATATCCTTTCCACTTAAAAAACACGTTTTAAAACATAAATCATTTTAAAAATACATTTCTTTGAAAATAATATTTAAATAATATTTTAAATAAATTAATTTGGAAAATATACTTTCCACTTGAAAAAAACTTTTTAAAAAATAAAACATTTTCAAAACATTTTTTTTAAATAAGCATTAAAGATCATTTTAAATCAATTATTGGGGAAAATATACTTTCCCCTTAAAAGGAATTTTTTAAAACCTGAAACATTTTTAAAGTAATTTTAATTTGAATATAAAATTGAAAAGTTATTAAGAAATCTTGAAATCATTGAGCGTTCATGGAAGTGGGAAATAAAGTTCATGCCATGAATGTTAAAATAAATATTCTTTACACATTTTTAGTAAAATTAAGACGATAATTGCTTCAAAAATTACATGAATATTCTGTTCAAAAAAATATTAAAAATTCAAAAAATGGTAAAAAATTATTTATTAATTTTTTTGAAATTTTTTTAATTTTTTTTAAAAATGTGGTTTTTGATGAAAAAGTGATTTCAACTGAAAGGATGATTTTTTTAAAAACATTATTTTAAACTATTGAGTACATAAAGAGAGCGAAATGAAGTGAAAACGTTTATTCTTGTTAAAACACCATAGGATAACAAAATTAATGAGTTTTTGAGAGATAGGTCATAATATTTCATCATTGGAATCCTTATCCTAAACAATCTCGATAAACAAGGAGATTTTGACATCAAACTCTTACCACTTTGGTAACATTGAATCGTAATACTCATGAAATAAATAAACTAAATGAAAATTATAATATCATTTATATAATTATATTCATGATATAACATGTAAAATTGGAAATACATACACCTCACAGAAGTAGATTGGTGCATAACAGAACATGTGTCTCAAAGAAGAATAATTGATACAAAAATCCATTATCGCATTGATAACATTGAAACTATAATCCCCATGAAAGGTAAATCCTAAAATAGATATATAAATACAAAAACATTATGGATAAAAATCATAAATTTAATACATGTTTGGTATATACCCTATATAAAATGAACATGTTTTGAATATGGAATTTATCTCCCAAAAAAATAAAAGTGAGATGATAATCCATTACTGTAAGTCTCACTTTACATCATAAATGTTCAAACCCCCTATATAATAAATATAATTTTTTTATAAACCAATTAAAGATCCATACTTATATATATCATACCATATATTATTTACTTATGTCTTTTTATTACATATTTATTAACAATTCCAGGTTAATGTCACATTTTGGATGATAAACACTTTTTTCATATGCGTTTTAATTTTTTATTTTTGGTCATCTTACATTAATTATGATTTCATGATCTCTATAATGTTAACCATGATATAAAAATAATATTTTTAGCCCCAATAGGTTGAATACCCTGGGAGGGGGTGAATCATGGTATGCTATATTAAAATAACTTCTCCTTTGGATATTGTTTCTCATTTAAAAAAACTCTTATCTCCCTTTCTCATAGAAATGTATGAACAAAAATTAAATAATGCATGAGATAGAGAAATTTTATTTGTTTCACCCTCACTGGACAACATTTAAGGAGAATACAATGGTAATGTTTTTATGTACCAAATCCATTAATGTTCACTGCTAAAATAAAGATCATGATAGATCACTTCTATACCCAGGCTCATTGCGTTTATAATGTTTAGGGTTGGCTCATTGATTCCCAAGGGTCACCCCCTAAATATATCCTTCTCCATCTCACTACTGGTGGATGAGATCACCTTCTTCCTTTTCCTTTTCTCACTACTACAGAAAGGACCCACACACAATTTTCTGACATGTAGGTCCCTTTATTATCAATAGTGAATGCATCTTCAATTTTATGTAGATGCACTATTGATGTTATTTCTAGGATGCTCCTTCACTTCTGTGAAAACAACTGGATGCAACACTTCCACATTACAGAAAAATGGAACAAACTTCTTTAATTTATAAATAGAAATTACATCCACTTTGGGAAGATCTTCAAGAGATGGAAATTCTTCCTTTCATTGGATTGAATTTATCAGTGAATAAACTCATTCTATAAGATTTTCACAATGCTACAGATCCTTTATCTTCTTCTCATCCTTTAGAATTAAAATATGACAATAGTACTTCTCATAAGGTAATGTAGGTGTGTATCTACTTACTCAATACTCTATTGTGACACCCTTTTTCAAGACCCCGACGCATAACCCCTTGCATGAGATCCTAACATATAAACCCTTGCGTGAGATCCTATCTTGTAACCCCTTGAATGAGATCTTTATGGGAGACCCTTTTGAACTCTTCATCAGATCCTGGCATGAAAATCATTTTTACATTTCATAAGATCCTAGCATGATACCCTTTTATGCTTTGCGAAAGATCCTAGGGCATAACACTTTCATTCTTTATGCGAGATGTGTGCATAAGACTCCTTTACACATGACTTTTTTTAGATCATGTGAAACACTTATGTGGTTTCAACCATATATAACCCTTTCCAATATCTCTCCATAGAACTCTTTTATGAGATCTCTCTATGAGGCTCCCTATCTTACATTTCTTCATATAAAACAATAAGGAAACAATTTGTCAGTTTTTTAGGACGATTTAAGTGTATTTATAGGAAACAATCCACCATATTAAACCCACAAATCACATACAACTATCAGTTCCACCACCACATAAATTGATATCACAAAATATATGAGATCTTATCGTGAGATCAAATGTAAATATTTAGATGGTTAGTGATATTTTATTCCAGTTCTTTGTGTGATCCATCATGAGATCCAAAGAAAATCATGGGTGATGCACAAGATCCCATTGTGAGATCTAAAGACAATCATGTGCTTTATAAGATCCCATCATGAGATCCAAATTCAAACATATGGTTTCATTATTTCTAATGAAATTGATATACCTCCATATTTTTTATTTTTTATTTGTCTCCATGCTCTTCGTGAGATATCCCTTTGATATCCTTTGATAATCATTCTTTTTCATCGTGTTATTTTCAATATCTCAATGTGAGATCAGTTCAGACATTCTCACTCCATGATATTAGTTAAAACATTCACACTCTATTAGATCATACATGTGTCCCTCATGTGAGATCTTAAACTTGTGCTTTCATGAGATAAAACATTTCTCCCTTGTGTGAGATCATACATTCATGATTTCATGAGATTAATCATTTCTCCCTTTCACAATATCAGATATTCACACTTTTTCATGATCAAACATTTTACTCTTGTGCAAGACCAAGGATGTCACACTTTTGTTAGATAATACATCTCACACTCACTATTCATGTCTTCTATAGAAACCACACTACATCAACAATCTCAAACCTTGTTCACAAACACAATCAACCCAGAAGAATCATCAGGATATATTTTTTCCTGATAATATCCTACTTTGGTTTTGTTGAAAACACTTCACATTTTGATACTACTATAAATATTCATCCACCTTCTACAAAAAATTATCTCCTTTAAATTCCAATAGTGATAAAAGATTTACTCAACACACACTCTAAGCCCATATGAGTGATGCTCAGTGTGAGAAAAAATAGTATCATGAAAATTTCATCAATGAATCACTAAATTCCTAAACCAGTCGACTAATTTCATCAAAAAACCCATCTTTTGTGATATATAACTATTGATTGATCATATTTAGAATCATCAGGTTTAAAACTACCCATAATTCATTTCTTCCCCTATCTTGATTAATACATTTTCTCCCCTTTTATTGCTATAATTTCTCCCCCTTTTTTCAATAAACCTGAAGGACACTTTGTTGTAGTATGCAATAGGGTAAAGAAAACAGATCATCACATTAGGTAAAAAAAATCATACCTTCAAGAGAGGGGCTCCACATCCACAATTTCTCAAGTTTGGGGAGTTTATTGAAATCCAAGAAGAAGTTGATTATGTTCAAATGATTCTTTGGGTAAGGCCTTTATTAGAATTTTCACAACCTATAGTTCTATGGAACATGATCCAACTTCCCATTCCCTTTACCCACCTTTTACATCATAAAATAATACTTTATTTTAATTTGATTTGTCCTTGAGTGATGGAAAGTATTTCTATTAATATTTATATCTCTTTAATTATATTAATAGATTGTGATTGGAGACTTTACTAAAACTCTCATATCACCAATCTTCTGCTTAATTAATAATAACTTCCAGTAAGCTTGAGTGGCCAAAACATTATAAAGATATATGGTGATAAATATAGTAGAATATTGTTTCTTTCTTATCCAAAAAAACACAATCTTCCATGATATAATGCACCACCTGGCGTTGATTTTCTATCATCTTCTTAACCGGCCCAATCTGCATCTGTATATCCCAATAACACATGATGAGATTTTTCTTTGTACAATAAACCAAAATCCACTATCCCCTTGATATATTGAAGTATACTTTTTTACTATAAGTGATTGGATTTCATTGAGATTTATTTGATATATTTCTACTTTGTATGTATCAAGAGAAATATCAGGTCTTTTCACTTACAAGTATAATAGTCTACTAATGATTTTCATATATTCTGTGACATTAACTGTATTTCCTTTATTATCCCATGACAGTTTCATCCGACCAGACACCAAAGTTTTCATTTCCTTTTAATTATCCATAAAAATATCATCTCAAAACCTCCTTGATGTATTTAGATTGAGAAATTAATCTAACATTCTTTCCTTGAGTCACCTGTAAACCAAGAAAAATTTCAGTTCACCAATCATTCCCATTTCGAATTTACTTTTCGTGAATTTTGTGAACTTTTTTCACTATTCTTCATTTGATCCATATAATTTTATGTCTTCAACAAACACCATCACCACCATCCATTTATTGTTATCATTGTTGACAAAGATATTGTAATCAACTCAACCACGCTAAAAACTGAGCTTCTTTAAAAATTGATTTAGTATTTTATACCATGCTCTTTGTGCTTTATCTAAAAAATATGGAACATTATTTGGACTAAAAACTCGGTTATAATATTCATGAATGATAAAACCATATGGATACTCAATATAAACATCTACTTCTTGAACCATACATAAATGTTAACTTGACATCCATTTGGAAAAATTAAACCTTGTTGCGCTCACTAGGTCAAATAGATATAGGGGTGAATCAGGGTGTGAAATATTAAAACTAATACCACTTTGGATATTATATCTTCATTAACCAAAATAAAATTCTCTCTCTACCTTATTAAAATGTATGAATAGATATTAAATCATGCACAAGACACATCAATTTTACTTCATCCTCACTAGGCTACGTACAAGGAGAATTCAACGGTGATGTGTCGATATAACACATCCACTAAATATCACTACTAATTACAAGGTTAATGATGGATTATTTCTATGCCTAGGAACACTACCTTTCCAATGTTTAGGGTTGTCTAACTATTTCTCCAAGGTACTCTCCCTATGTATCTTTCTCTGGCTCAATACCGGTGGAAATGATCATTGTATTCCTCTTCCTTTGCTCACTAATCTTGGAAGGGATCCAATCATTGTTTATAGACTTGTAGGTATCTTTATTTTCCTGAATGAATTTATCCTCAACTATAGGTAGATTATATGTTGAATTTCTACTCTCATAAACTCTTCAAAAACTCTTTACCACAGATTTACTGGGTAACTTCAAACTTTCATGAAACCTCAAGGTGACTTTTGTGCAACATTAATGTATTACGGAAAACATTTTCCTTTGTTAAAGAAAATTAACTTGTGCACAACTTTATACTTCCACACAACTCTCAACTTTCACACCACTCCCTTATAATGTGCAACTCCCTTCATACACAAGACTCACTTCTTACATGAAACTCTTATGTATAACTTACTACTTATGAACCACTCCCTTATTGGGTGAAACTCAATACTTACATGATTTAGATATCTAATTATATCTAAGTGTAGAGAATTGAAAAATGAGGGGTGTATCTACCCTTTTATTGGAAAATATAACCTTGACTGCAACTCTTGAAACTTTTCCCTGAGCACGCAATTTTCATTCACGCAAGTCTATTTCGTGCAAACTCGCCATTCACGCAAATCCATAACTCGTGTGAACATATTACCATTTCCATATTTTGATGTAGTGAACTTGAAAAATTTAATGTCCACGAATTTACAAAAATCCTAAAAACATTCATGCTACTTCCTTTTCCAAAAACACATTTCTCTATTATCCAATTTTTGGACCTAAAAATTTGGGAAACGCTAAGAAACCGCACCACTTTGTAAAAGATCTTTTTATACCACTTCATGAGTGTCTATTCCACTTTCATGGATCTTTGTTAACATAACTTGTCAAAAATATCTATAGATATTTCCAACTGATCATAGAAACCCGCTTTTTTAACAATTACAATCAACCCAAAAATGATTCAAGGTAACCTTGAGGGATTTTTACCCAAAAATCTTCCCATTTGGGTTTGTTAAAAACTCTTAATATTTGGATACATTGTTAAAGATCATTCATTCTTATACCACCATTTTATTATTTCGATTCCGATAGTGATAAAAGACTTAATCAACACACACTCGAAGCCCAAATGATCCATGCTCAATATGAGAAAGAAGAGTATAATGAAAATATCATCAATGAATCACTTCATTCTAAAACCTACAAATGAATTCATCACAAACTCAAACTATCATCAAATGTAACCTTTAATTGAACAGATTTAGAATCATCAAATTTAAAACTCCCCCTACCTCACTAATCCTCTTGACAGATTCTCTCTATTCCTTGACGAAGACATTTTCTCTCCTCAAAATGATACAATTTATCCCCCATTTTCAACGAAATTGAAGGTCACTTCACTGTGGTCTCCAACAGGGTAAAGAACATAGATTAGTGCATTAGGGAAAAACAAACCATAACTCAAGTATAAGGGGTTTCACATCCACACGTTTTCAGGTGTGGGGAGTCGACTGAACTCCCAGATCCAGTTGATGCCTCTCGAACGCTTCTCTGGGTATGTACTTTGTCAAATGTCTATAACATGTAGTTATATGGGCACATAATCCAACTTGAAAGTAACTTGTTCCACCTTCTCCTCGATAAAATGATATCTAATTCCAATTTTATTTGTCCTTGAGTGATGTACTAAATTGTTACTAAGATTTATAGCACCTAAATTATCACAATGAATTTTGATCAGAGACATCACTTCAACTCCCATGTCATCAAGCTACTACAAAATCCATAATAATTACATGCATGCTTGAGTAGAAAAAATATATTCATCTTATTTAGTTCTCAAAAAAATGAAATCTTTTTTCTTACTAAGACAATAAATAAAAAATCTACAAAGATAGAAAACACCTCTTGATGTTGATTTCCTATCATCTGGTGAATCATCCCAATCTACATCTATATAACCCAATAAGTCTTTCTGGGATTTTTCATTGTACAGAAATCCAAAATCAATTGGTCCATTGATATACCAAAGTATTCTTTTCACTACAAGCAAATGGATTTCCTTGGGATTTATTTGTTGTCACGCTACTTGACAAGTGTAAAAAAACAATATCTATTCATGTCATTGTTATGTACAATAGACTTCCAATGTTCTGCCTGTATTATGTGACATTAACCACTTTGCCTTCATCATCTCATGATAGTTTCATCCGGTTAACCACTGGAGTTGTCAAATCTATGGAATTATCCATTCCAAATATTCTTAAAACCTCCTTGGAATATTTATATTGACAAATTAATGTTCAATTCCTTCCTTGTGTCACCTTTAAACCAAGGAAAAATTCCAGATCACCAATCATTGACATTTTGAACTCACTTTTCTTGAATTATGAAAACTATTTTCATTGAAGTTCATTTAATTCACCGAATATTATGTCATCAACATAAACCAAAACCATCACCCTTTGATTACATTCATTGTTGACAAAGAGATTTTAATCAACTCCACCACTCTAAAAACCAATCTTCTTCAAAAACTGATCTAGTATTGAATACCATGATCTTGGTGCTTGATTCAACCCATATAGGGCCTTCTTCAGCTGGTAGACTTTGTTCTCATCTTAAAGAATGAGAAAACCATATGGCTTCTCAATGTAAAATTCTTCTATTGGAACCCCATTCATAAATGAAGACATGAAATCCATCTGGAAGACATTAAAATTTCTTTGCACTGCTATGTCCAAGAATAATCCGATTGTATCTAGTTGTGCAACAGGTGAGAAAGTTTCATCAACATCAATACCCACTATCTATGTGTACCCTTTGAACACTATTTGTTCTTTATTCTGAATCAATGCACCATATTGATTCATCTTGTTGTGAAATACCCATTTAGTCCCAATGACATTACTATCAATTTTCCTTGAAACAATCTCCAATGTCTGGTTCTTCTCAATTTGGTCAGGCTATTCATTCATAGCCTGAAACCAATTCTTGTCTCTAGCTATTAATCAAAACTTTTTGGATCTACCTATGATATGTACGATTCTTGTTATAGAGTCTTCATCCACCTTGTATGCACCAGCACTGTCTGATCACCAATTATGTTCTTTCTATCAATTTTCTCTCTTCTCATTGGTTTCTATTCAAATATTGATTTATTATCATCCTTATCATTATCTTATTCTTCTTCTAAATCGGCCTATGGAACCAGACCATCCCTTGATCTGCTTATCTCTTCATCATTAACCTCTTGAGTCTGATCATTTCTTTTCTCAATATTCTACTCATTGTATACAATAGTTACATCATTTCATTCAACTACCTTTCCCAGCTAGTTATTGAAGCATTTATATTCATTTTTTTCATTAAGTAGACAATAAATATCCCTTCATCTCCACGATATTCAAACTTATTCTGTCTCTCCTTATAGAGTGTGAAACACTTAATTATAAACACTCGAAATTACTTCAACGTTGGCTTATTTACATACCAAAGCTCATATGAATTCTTCTCCTCTTTTGGACACAATAATGCTCTATTTTATATGTAAACCAATGTCCTGACTGCTTCATTCCAAAAATTCTCTAGAAGATCTTTCTCAATGAGAATTGATCTATCCATGTTGTTGATAATTCTATTTCTTCCCTCACCTACTCCATTCTGCTGTGGAGTTCTTACAGATGAAACTTGGACCTGTATCCCATGTTTCTCGAGATAATCCACCACTTAGTAATTTTTTAACTCTACACCATTATATATTTTTATCTTTCAGATTGTTTGACCCAACATCTTCTCAACATCTCTTTGATAAGTTTTTATGAAAGTAAACACCTCAAATTTTTGGGTAATGATTGAAACCTATGCCATTCTGCTAAAATCATCAATGAATAGAATGTAAAATCTATTCTCATTAATATCTCTAGGTGAAATAGGTTCTCACACATCAATATACACTAGCCTAAGCACTTTTGTTAACCTTTTCTCCTTTTCCTTATATGTCTTTCAAATGATCTTCCCTTGTTGACGAGCATCACACATATGAGTACGACAACATGATAATCTTGGAAGGTCTCAAGAAGCATCATATTTCACCAGATATTCCAAGTAAGTTTAGATCAATTATCAATGACATTTATTCCATAACTTATTTTCTTCTTCCATGGACAGAAAGCACATATCATCTTATCCATTTATAGGGTTAAGATTTCCCTTTGTACAATTTCCCTACAAAACAACTACACCATATTTTTCCTTAATGATACATGAATTCATTGAAAAACTTATGGCATACCCCGACTCACATAGTTAATTTATACTTAGTATGTTGTGACTAAGACCTTCAACAACCAAGATATCTTCACATCTCATATCATTTCCCCCAAACTTCACTTTCCTTGAGCCAATAATATTTAGGTCTTCATCTTTACCAAATCTTACGATGCCTTTCTTATCTTACCTGATTCTGGCCACCAGATCCTTATTTCCTATCATATGAGAAGTGAATCCACTAACAATAATTCATATTCCAGTGAAATCTAATGATTTAAAATTAAAATCTACAACCACTTCCTTCTCATCTCTATCTTGTTGATCCATGTTTTTTATTTCAAACCCATTATTGGATTGATAATACTCATCTTCCTTGGTGTATGATGGACTAACTTCATCTTGAAACACTAAAAAATGATTTTTTGTTTTCATCTTTCTTGATGGGTTGGTGAATTGTTGCTTAAGACCAATTTGTTTATGCTTTGTCACATTCCTCTTCATGGTTAATATACAGTATCTATCCATGTGTCTAAATCCTCCACACCAAAAACAATGACCCTTAAAAGATATACAAGAGTATTACACATTTCTTTCCTATCATTATTGTTCTTGTTCCCTTTGGTATATCTTGGATATGGAACACACATTTTTTGAGTGTCCCATCTTTCCGCAACAACAACACCTTATGTGAGGTGCATTCCTATTTTTCACTTCTACACCATGGGTTGTCCCTTGAGTTTTCTGAACATTCTGACTTTGCTTCAAACTCAAATCAATCTTTAATTTCAGAGACGGTGCTTGTGTTCTAGCATTAATCATCACACCCCTATGTTTTTTATCAACCCTCATATTAGCCTTATCATTTAAATTTGACTTTTTATTTTGTTCTGATGGACCTTTATACTCCAGCTTCATCTTCTTGGTTGCCCAGATGATCTTCTTTGTTGATGTTGTACTGATAATGAATAGTTTTTCTTGATCCTTAACATTTCTTCGTTGACTGGCGGCCCCCTTTTCATGTTCATCAACACATTTGATTTGATCTTTCTAGTTTGGGTAAAACTATCGATTTCCCTTTTCTGTTCTTCAATTTTAAGATTGTACTCTATAACCTCATCTGATCTCTCTAGAAATGAAGACTTTAGTTTTTCAATTTCCACATTCATCTCAGAATTCTCTTCTTCCTACCAATCCATATAGAGTTTGGAATCACGAACCACTTTGTTGGCTTTCTTGGTTTTGGATCCCAAAACATCTATTTCCTCAAGAGAAGCTTCTAATTCGACTTGAAGATCAAATCTGCCTTCAACATATCCTTATTCATTGTCACCTTATTACCTCATTTGGGAATTTATGACAACAACCACCATATAATTCAATTCATGATCCTTCCAGTCTTCCCAGTATTCTGCCTTAGATTCTTCTGTACTGTCATTATCATTCAAAAAAAGACTCTTATTTCTAAAGAATTTTTTCTTAAAATTTTTCTTGCCTTTCACATAGGATGAAAACTTTTTCATAGTAATTTTAACATCATCCTATTCATCTTCTTGAAACTTATTGAAACTTCTTGGGGTACATTGATAAAATGTGCCCAACCTTTTCACATCGAAATCATGCAAGAGGTAGTTTCCCTTTGAACTTTCCTTTTCCTCTTTAGAGATTTGAGGAATGGAATGAAATCACCTATTCCATCTCTTCATCTTCCAGAACATCCAAAATGGTTAGCTTCCTCATGGCCTTGAAAACCACTTCTTCAAACTTCCCTTCACAACTTTAAAATAGCCATATACCCATGGTTTTGGAAAACTGTGGGTATAGGTATAGTATACGAACATATACCCATGGTTTTTTCCAAAGTTGTGAGTATAGGGTTTTTTTGATGACCTATACCCACAATTTTTCAAAATAATGGGGGAAAACCCTATACCCAAGATTTTGGTCCAAACCGTGGGTATAAGTGTTTTTTTTTCAGGGCCTATACTCATAGTTTTTCCAAAACCGTGGGTATAGAGCTTTTTTTCGAAGACCTATACCCACGGTTTTGTAAAACTGTCAATATAGCTTTCCCACCTTATGGTGGTGAAAAAAAAATTAGCGGGAAACAAATAATATTTAGTGGGTAAACCTATACCCACGATTTTCCCTCCTAAACCCATGGTTTGAATTAATATATTTAAGAAGATACAAATAATAAAACATATAAGTTTTCTAGTCTAGCTGGTGAGGCACTATTTGTTACTTCTGGTGGCCTTGGGATTGAATCCTACCTAAAGTTTTTTTATAAAACAAGTAATAATAATATATTAAAATAAATGTAGATTTATTTAATTCTAAGTGGCGTAGATCGGTTTGTTAGGCGTTGTAGGGTACTAGAGAATGACCTGGGATCGAAACCCAAAACAAAGTTTTTTCATAATACAGATGCATATTAATATATTTATCAAAATATTGATATATGTAAACGGATGTGTCGTAGCTTAAGAGGTGAGATGCATTGACATAGAAGAGTAGGTCTCAGAGGTCGCAGGTTTAACACCTATTGCCTCCATTTTTTTACTATTTATTATAATGATAGTTTTAAAGCCGTGGGTAAAATACTTTGATAGCATGGCAGTGGGTATGTGGCTTTGACAGTGTGGCAAAAAAAAATACCGACAGTTTTACAAACCGTGGGTATAGGCTGGGGACCTATCCCGACGCCTTGGTTTCCTAGAGTTCCCAAAACCGTAGGTATAGCCTATACCAATGGTTTTGAACTGTAGGTATATGTTATTTTTTCAGTAGTGCTTTTTGCAAAGACTCATTATCATCATTTCTCATTTTGTATGCAACAAGAGTATTATGCAAGCTATCCAGTGTCAGCTCCTTCATATTTTTATCCTCCAAAACAAAAACTTTTGGATTAAATCAAGGTGGTAGTTTTCTCAGAATGTGCTTAACAGTTTTTTTGTATTCAATTTCTCTAAGAGCACGCATGTCTTCCACCAGAATATTTACCTAGACAAAGAATGTATCAATAGACTCGTTAGGGTGAATTCTAGGATCCTCATATTTATTCAATAAAACCTGCAGCTTTGATTCTCTGACTTTTGAGTCTCCCTCATAAATATTTAACATCTTTTCCCAAATAGCATGAGATGACTTACATGACATCAACTTCATATATATTCTGTTTGATAGTGCTCCCCCTAAAGCATTGATTCTCGTAGCATCAGCATCCACTTCTCTTTGTTCAGCTTCCACTACGAGAAAAATAGATATTTGCAACGAGGTATTTGTGACGGGGAAGGGTCTCGTCGCAAATAGTTCTTTCGAACGGACTATTTTCGATTGGACCCGCTCCCCATAAAAAATAATTAGTTATTTACGACAAGTAGACGGTCCCTGTTGCAAAAAGGGTTGGCAAGACCTGCATGCCAAACCGTGGGAAGGGTATTTGCGACGGGTATAAAATCCTATCACAAATACCCAGTGACGTTTTATAGTATTTAGAACGTGACCTGTCGTAAATACCTTTTTAACCACCACCCCTAATTAATAGGGGTTAGCATTTTCAACAGGTCTCATCGCAAATAATCTAACCTATATGTACCACCATTAGTTTTCTTCCCATTCCACTCCTTTTCTCTACCCCTCTCCCCCTCTCTAATTACATTTTCTCTCTCAAAATCTTTCAAATATTAAAATTCTAAATCGGAGCAATATTCACGGCTTATATCCTCTAAAAGATTCAGTTTTAAAGTATTTGTCTATTTCTTTTATTTGTTAGTTAATTTTTTTTATTTTATATTATTATAATTATTGATAATTATCTGCAATTAAATTAAAATAGAATTCAATCGTTTTATTTTGCGTTATTTTTTACCAGTAATTATGTTTGATTAGTATTAATTAATAATTATTTAATTAATTATTATTAATTAGTAGTCAAAAGTATTAATTAGAAAAATTATTTATAATTATAAATAATTAGTCATAATTTAAAAAATTAGTGATAATTAGTAGAAATTAGCATTAATAAGTAGTAAATTGAAATAAATATTTATAAGTAGTAATAATTAGTAACAATTACTAACAATTAGTGGTAATTTGAAATAATTTGAAATATATTAAAATAATTAGAAATAATTAGAAATAATTAGGAATTATTATTGATAATTATTAATAATGAGAAAGAATTAGTAATAATTAATAAAAATTAGTAATAATTAGTAATAATTAGTAATATTTAGTAATAATTTGTAATAAGTAGGATAATTCTTAATAATTCATAGTAATTTGTAATAATTCGTAATAAATAGTAATAAATAGGAATAAATTGCAATAAATGGTAATAAATAGTTATAAATATTAATGAATAGTATTGAATAATAATAATTAGTAATAAATAGTAATAATTAGTAATAATTAGTAATAAATAATAATAAATCGTAATAATTAGTAATAATTAGTAATAATTAGGAATAATTAGGAATAATTAGTAATAATTAGCAATAATTACTAATAATTAGTTATAATTATGAAATAATTAGGAATAATTAGTAATAATTTAGGAATAATTTAGAATAATTAGAAACAATTAGTTATAATGTGTAATAATTAGTAATAATTAGTAATAATCAGTTATAATTAGTAATAATTACATAAATTAGAATTAATAGTAATAAATAGTAATAAATATTTATAATTAGTAATAAATAGTTATAATTCGTAATAATAAGTAATAATTAGAAATAATTAGTAATAATTAGAAATAATTAGGAATAATTAGGAATAATTAGGAATAATTAGAAATAATTAGGAATAATTTGAAATAATTAGTAATAATTAGGAATGATTAAAAATGATTAATAATAATATGAAATAATTAGGAATAATTAGGAATAATTAAAAATAATCAGGAATAATTAGGAATAATTAGGAATAATTAGTAATAATGAGGAATAATTAGGAATAATTAGGAATAATTAGGAATAATTAGGAATGATTAGGAATAATTAGGAATAATTAGGAATAATTAAGAATAATCACGAATAATTAGGAATAATTAAAAATAATTAATAATAATTAGTAATAAATAAAAATAAAAATGATTAATTAGTAACAATTAGTAATAAATATGATTAATTAGTAATAATTACTAATAATTACTAAAAATAATAATTATTATTAATAAATAGTAATTAATAATAGTAAATAGTATTAATTAGTAGTAATTAGTAGTAATTAGGAATAATTAGTAATAATTAGGAATAATTAGTAATAATTATGAATAATTACTAATAATTAAGAATAATTAGGAATAATTAGTAATAATTAGTAATAATAGGTAATAATTAGTAATGAATAGTAAAGAATAGTAATAAATAGTAACAAAAAGTAATAATTAGAAATATTTAGTAATAATTAGTAATAAATATTAATAAATAGTAATAAATGGTAATAATTATAAATAAATAGTAATAATTAGTAAAAAATAAGAATAATTAGTAATAATTAGCAATAATTAGTAATAATTAGTAATAATTAGAAATAATTATTAATAATTAGAAACAATTAGCATTAATTAGCAATAATTAGTAATAATTAGTAATAATTAGTAATAATTAGCAATAAAGAGTAATAAAAAGAAACAAATAATAATAAATAGTAATAAATAGTATTAAATAGTAATAAATAGTAATAAATAGTAATAGTTAGTAATAGATTAAAAAAATTTCCCACAGATTTGCGACACCACTTTTTCCCAACTAATCATCTCCTTGCAAAATTCTCCCACTAAAATCACTATGAAAAATCTTCTCCCATATACGAATATCCATTTTCATATGCATGAGAATGGAGAGTCGCACGACGAGGCCTCCCTGTTCTCCATTCTCAGGCATACGAAAATAGTTATGCATACATCGGAGAATAATTTTCATACTAATTTCAGTCATTGAATGTTATAAGGAGATGTGTCGTCGGGAAAAAGAGCTGCTTCCAATCCGCTGGAAAATCTTCCACTCATAATTAGTGGTAATTAGTATTAATTAGCTATAAGTACTAATAATTACTGTATATTAGTATAAATTTTAAAAAAAATACAATAAATAACTATGAAATAATAGAGATTATAATAAATTGCTTGAAAATGAATTTATTTTTATTATATTTCTTGGATAGTTTTTTTTATTATTTCAAATTATTAAAAAAAACTAATTATTTTATATATTTTTAGAGAAATATGGAACATGGAGGTCAAAAATAGTCATTATTAGATGATAGATCTTGGATAAATCGGCACAAGAATCCAAATAGTTCTCGATTAAATACTCTATATATTGAGGGTGTTTAATCTTTCTTACCATTTTCATCATCAAAAATAGAATTTGTTTCAGAAAGGCTAGTTAAGTGTCCTTAGAAAAATTTACCTCTATAGAAGTTTTAAACATTTGATAACGTTTGGGGGCATCTATTGAATTTTGGTTTTCTACCAGATTATATCTTTTGGTATCAACATGGTCAACACAATTTTAGAGAAGATAGTAATAATTTGGTTCTGGATCCTTAACAGTTTCAAAATTTAGTACATGATGTAGAAATTTTGTCCTTTAAAAAAATTGAAACTCAAGATGATATTGATTTAACTCTTGAGTTGGAACCATCTCAATTTTATGAGTTGTTAAGGTCCACTAAGGATTCCATATATCCTGTTTGTAGGATAAGAAAATTTGAAGTGGTTGAAAAATTTATAGCTATTAAATTAGATAATGGAATGTCAAAAAGATATTTTGAACAGATATTATCTTTGGTTAAATCACTATTACCTGAAGTAAATGTGTTGCCTAAAAATTTCTATGAGAGTAAGAATGTGGTTCATAATATGGTTATTGGTTATCAGTTAATTCATGCATGTTCAAATGATGGAATCTTATATTACGGTGAAAATGATTCTTTGGATAGTTGTCCCACATGTGGACAATTTATGTATAAATAGGCTCAACTGAGGATGTTTGGATTGATTTATATAAAAAATTTGAGATATTTCTGACTTACACGCATATTGCAGCATTTATTTATGTCTCAAAACAGAATGACATTGATGTCATGGAATAAAACCAATATTTCAATTGGTAAAATCTTAAATCATTCATCTAATGGTGATTCATGGAAAACTTTTGACCAAGTGCATTCATATTTTTCTTTAGAATCCCAAAATGTGAGATTGGGTCTTTATACCGACAGTTTCTATCCAATTGGTTCATACAGTAGTCAGTATTCATGTTGGTTTATATTTATAACTCCGTAATATTTACCTCCTTGGATGTTGATAAAGGATCTATATTTTTTTGACCTTATTAATTCCAAGACTACCGAAAAATAATATTGATGTTTATTTGAAACCATTGATTGATGAGTTAAATTTAATTTAGGGAAATAGTGTTAGTACATATAATGTTGATGTGAAACAAAATTCCCTAATAAAAGATTCATTGATATGGAAAATTAGTGACTTCCGATAATATGTAATGTTATCTGGTTGGAGTACACATGGTCCAAAATCCTATCCATACTGAATGAGAGATAAAAAAGAATTTATGCTCATTAATGGAATAAAACTTGTTTTTTTGTCTGTTATCACAGATTCATTCCAACCAATCATCCTTTTCAGAGGAACAAATATCATTTCCGAAAATGGACAATTGAAATAGATGAACCTACAACAATGATCTCAGGTACAAAGTTAAAATCAATTTCCTCTTCATTACCTCCCATCACATTTGGACCAACAACAAACCAACAGAAATATCATGGCTTTGGGAAGAAACAAAATTGGATAAAACGGATCATTTTTTGGGATCTACCATATTGGTCTGATTTGTTGGTATGTCACGTGTTGGATGTCATGCATATTGAGAATAACTACTTTGATAATTTATTTCATATAGTTTTTTATATACTAAGTAAAACTAAATATAATGTAATGGCATGATTTGATCCTTCCAAAATTTTCAAGCGACCAAAACCTAAACTATTTGAAAATGTCATATCATAGAAGTTAATAAAGAAAATATTATCTTATACACTATCCAAAGAAAATTGGTTATTATTTTGTCAGTGGATTTCATATTTCAGACATACATATGGTTATGCTTCTAATTTGGGTAGATCTGTTAGAAATGGTCATATTAACAGATTGAAAAGTCATGAATGACATGTTATAATGGAAATACATATATCAATTAGATTAAAAGGATTGTTGAATTATATGTTTTGGGATGTTATTATAGACATATAATATTTTTTCCTCGACATTTTTGTGGTGAAAACATAATACGATGCACTTAGAAGACTACAAGAAGATTTCGGTTTAATTTTATGTAAATTGGGAAAAAGATTCATGATAGTATTATTTGACTCAATGGAACATTTGATTTTACATTTTCTGTATGAATAAAAATGTCGAGGTCTGGTATAGTTCTGATAGATATACTCATTCGAGAGATGCATGGGTAAATTGAAGAAAAATATTTCGAACAAAGCATCGATTGAAGGCTCAATTTTAGAAGCTTATTTTCAAGAGGAAATTTCTTATTTCTTATCTCATTATTTTCAAACTGAATATACCTCAAAACAAAACTACATGAGCCATAATGAGGAAAATTTTGAAGATGAAATGAGCAATCAATTAGACATTTTTAATCATCCCAAACTTTGCTTTACTGGAGTTCATGAATGATGGCTTTTAGATGATGAATATCATAGAGTTTATACATATGTTTTGCTCAAATGTGATGAAATAACACCATTTATACTCTTAGTTATCCTAACACTTATTCTATAAACTTTGTTATAAAAAATTAATCTTATTTTATTTATAGGTTATATGATAATATTTCAAGAAACAGTTTCCAAAAATTACAATATCTTCTCTTGAAGAACATTGAAAAAATAATTTTTCCTACTGGTTTGAAAAACTGGTAACAAAAATTATTTTTGGTTTAAAATATAAAATATATTTATTACTTGTTATATTGATATTTTTTCAATATTTCAGGTATCTCAACATGCTAATGAAATGGATAATCAATTATGTGTATTAAGTTACCGACCATCAAAAATAGCCAAATCTTATAATGCATATGGGGTGAATGGTTTTCGATTATATACATGTGCATATAGGGAATAGAAAAAAAATGAATAGCGGTGTTTTCTTGAGAGGATATCATCATAGAGAAACTGAATTTGACTTTTACAACATGCTGGAAGAAATTATTGAACTGTGTTATATAAGGAAGAATTATGTAATGATGTTTAAATGTCATTGGTTAGATATTGAGAGAGGATTGCATTTTCATCTAACCCATGGAATCGTTGATATTAATAAAAAAGTATTCTTACTGTAAATAAACTATTTTTAATAGATAATCAGGGACATCAAATTTATTGTGAAAATAACTATTCTACTTAAAGAGAGTTGGGTGATTGGTGGAGCATATTAAAAAATAAATCATAGTAAAATTAGTTTAATCAAAGTGAATGTGGTTCCGCTAAAGTACAAGGAATTGAAATTTTTCAGGAGACTTCTCCAAATCCATCCTTTTTATAAAGAGACATGAATATCAATGATAATACACCATTGTTAATGGTCAATGGTGATGATGATGTTAATGATGTTACAAATGTATTTTAAATGATAAGAGATGATAAAACTAAAACTCATATGGAAATTGATGATGCTCAGGAGGAATATGAATACATTGGCATCATCAGATATATATATGAGGATGACGATGAACATTGACACCATTGAATGATGATTATAATCATATATAATATATATCTATATGTAAAAAAATTTCAAATATTTCCTAATAATAAAAATTTCATGTTTTAGATGGATGAGGATATATTTCATTAATTGTAGGAGGCCGATATACCTTTGGACAAGTAGGATGTTGGATCATCTGACCCTCAAACTGATAGTGGTTTTGGGAGTACTCGGAGGGGGTGTGGTCTTGCACGATTAATGATTCCTGACCCTATCCAGAGCAATGCCCACGTATTGGCTTTGATCCATGCATACAGAGTTTTGTTTACATGTGTATTTTAGTTAGCTTTCATTAATTTATTTAAATAGTAATTGTTTGATTATTTTTTCTTTCTCATTTCTTTTCACATATAGCTCTTGGACAGGGGAGCACTATATTGTGCAATTATTTTTTTGAAGCATGGGTTAAATGGGATGAGATTCCCATTGATGTTCAACACCACATGTTCGATCATTGGATGGTACGTAAATAAATAATATTTATTTTGAAATTTACATAATGAATAACTTTAGATTATAAATTATTTGTAGGATTTATGGTGTCACATAGATGAGAACATGTGTGGAGTTTTATAGAAGGCATGGAATGGGTTTATACATTTTCATTGCTGTCATTTTTTGAACAATTTGAGAAGGAAAGGAATGATGAAAGTCAGAGTGATAGAGTTTGAGGATTCTTGTCAAACTCACCCACTTGATTACATTTCATCTCAGGTTTGGGATGGATTATGTTCACATGGGTTGGGTGGTCATTTTATGAGGAGATCATCGGTAGGTTGACAAAACCGAGGGAGATAGGATGTGACACATCAATCTGGTAGTCGTACTTTTAGTACACATAGAGACCATATGGTAAGTAATTTTTTTAAATAATTTATTTAACTTCAAAACATAAACAGTTAATTTTATATTCATATAGGAAATCAAACATCCCGATATTTTGGAGTTTGATGTTTATAGGAGGATTTACAGTGATCCAGTCACTGGAGATATTAGAGGTGATCGCCAGTGTCATATTGTGGTCAGTATAATTTCTTTTTGAGTTCTAAAATTAACTACAAATAATATTTTAACTATTTTAATTTTAAATTGAAATTGTAGGAGTCATATGAGGTCATGACATCTCAGTCACAAACTGAGAGTCAGGTTGAGATCGATGATCAGACCAGTGACCACCGATTTGATGAGGCAGCATGGATGCAAGCGACCCAGTATGCCTTCAAGAAAGGCTGAATTGTTGGTATCAGCTCTCGATTGATGCCTGGGAGTTATTATGCTACCACTGCGATGTCAGCTACCAGCTCAAGAGGTGCTGATGGAGATTCATCATCATCTACTGGACAATGTCAAGAGCAGCTACGAGATCAGGGTGATCTTATAGAGAGTATGTGTATGGGGTATAAGGAGATGTGCCAATGGCAGCAGTGGTAGTAGGAAGAGCATTGACGACAGTAGAAGCAACAGTAGTAAGAGGAGATGTGGTGATGAAAACTATAGTAGCATGAGAATATGGAGTACATGCGACGTCTGACTCATGGTTTAGCTATTGAGTTCCCTCCACCATCTCCTCCAACTCCCATGGAAGACCCTCCCCTTGTGTGATGTATTTATTTTTTATGATAAAACATTTGAAAATATATATTTTTTGTAATATTGAGTATTTAAATTTCTATATAGCTCATTTTTTATATTGTTGCGAATGTTTCATTTTTAGTTGTTTATTTAATTTTTTATTTTATTACTTTATTTAATTTTTTTATTTTTTTTGTTATTTTATTATTTATTATTTATTATTATTTTGTTAATATTATTATTATTTTATATTTTTTTAATATCTCAGTTTTTATTATATTATAATTTTTTATTATTTTACTAATATTAATATTATTATTTCATTACTATTAATAATAATATTATTATTATATTATTAATATTATTATATTATTATTATATTATTAATATTATTATTAATAACATTATTTTATAATTTTACAATTTTTTATTTTACTAATATTAATAATAATATTTCATAAATATTAATAATATTTTATTATTATTATTAACATATTAATATTATTTAAATTATTATTATTATTATTTAATATTATTTTATTATTATTTTATTCAATTTTCTTTTATTTTAATTTTTATGCTATTTGCAATGGGGCCTTTTAGGATGGCCGATCGCAATAGTGTTTTTTTTTAAAATTGAGAAAACTATTTACGATGGCCCATTACAAAAAACTCTCTTTGTGATGTCCTTTTCTACAACATGACATTTTCAATGGAGACTCGTCGCAAATATACAAATTTCCAGCAGTGTTCTGATAAAGAACCACTATCGATATTAGCTGATATTCCATGCATAGTTGTTGTAAAGACATCCATTCCTAATGATCGCAAGTAGTGTTCCTTCTAATTCTTTCATAGTTGAAAATTGTTTCCATCTAAGATCGGATTTTCTTTGCAATTGACCACCTCCATTTCATCTATTGTGAGAGATCCACTAACTTTTAACCTTTCCCATTGATACCAACTGTTAGGCCCACTAGGTCAAATACCCTAAGAGGGGGGTGATTCTGAGAATTACAGATTAAAACTACTTCCCCTTTGGATCTTTATTCATTTTTAAACAAAACAAACTTATCTCTTTCTCCTGTAGTAATGTATTAATAGAAATTAAATCACACCTAAGACACATCAATTTTACCTGGTTCACCCTCACCAAGATACGTCCAAGGAGCATAAAATGATAATGTATAGATTTACCAAATCCACTAAATCACACTACTAATTACAATGTCTGAGCGAGATCACTTATATGCCCAAGTTCACTGCCTTTACAATGTTTAGGTTCATCTCACTAGTTGCCAAGGGACACTACCTATGTCTCTTTCTCTAGCTCACTGTTGGGGGAAAGGATCACCATCTTCCTCTTATTTTTCTCACTGATCTTGGAAGGGATCCACTCACAATTTATAGACTTATAGGTATCTTCATTTACATGAATTAATGTATCCTCAACTATATGTAGATGTTTTGTTGAAGATCCACTTTCATCCACTAATGAATACCACTTTACCACAGATGTACTGGGAAACTTCAAACATTCTTGCAAACTTAAGGTGACTTGGGTGCAACATTAATGTCTTGCATGAAACTTTTTCCTTTTTCATAGAAAATCAACTTTTGCACAAATTTATACCTATGCATAAATCTCTACCTGTGCACCACTCCTTTATGATGCTCAACACCCTTATTTAATGCAACTCCCTTCTTACACGGAACTCTTACGTGCAACTCAGTACTTGTGTGAAACTCCCTTCTTACATGAATCTCAATACTTGCATGATTCTATTATCTTATTCACTATAAGAGTTGAGTATTTCCAAATTGGGGGGGGGTCATCGACTTTACGTGCAACTTGCGTAACTTTTCCCTGAGTGTGCAATTCTCATTTGCGCAAGTCTCTTTCGCGCAAACTCACCTTTTGCATAAATCCATAACTTATGTGCACTTATTTAATTTTCCATACTTTCATGTAATGACCTTGAAAAATTACTTTCAAAAAACATTCCAAGACTCCTAAACACTTTTGTGCAACTTCCTTTTCCGAAAACACTTTTCTTTATTCTCTAATTTTTGGACCCAAAAATTTGGTAAACACATGGAAACAGAACCACCTTGTAAACAATATTTTTGAACCAACTCATGAGTTAACATTTATTTTATATGGATCTTTGTTGAAATACCTTGTCACAAATTTCCTTGGATCTACCCAACTGATCTTGGAAACCCACTTTTTCAACAAAAACAATCAACCTAAAAATGATTCAAAGTTACCTTGAGGGGTTTTTTCCCAACAAACCTTATTTTAACTTTTATGTATAAGAATAATCTTATTGTATATAGCCTCTTAATAGGTGAAAATGTTTCATAAAAATCGATTCCCTTTATTTGGGAGTACCCTTTTCTCACTAATCATGGTTTTTTTGAATCATTGTACCATCATTATTTATCTTATTATGAAAGACCCATTTAGTCCCAATGAAATTCTTATTTGTTGGTATCAAAACAATCTATCATGTCTGATTCTTCTCAATTTGGACATGATATTCATTTATAGCCTGAACCTAATTCTCATCCCTAGATGACTCATCAAAACATTAATGCTCAACCTGATATAAGAAGGATTCCTACTGTAATAACTCAATTCTTCATTTTTGAACTGGCACTACTTGATCAGTAGTGATGTCCAATATGTTAATTTCAACTTCACTCATTTATTTTCATGTATCTACTAGTTTATATTCATCCATTTAATTATCTAAATCCTATTATGGATCATCCTCTAGAACTATAACTTCCCCTAAGCTACATATCTCTTCATCACTGTCCTCTTGCAACTGAACATGTATTTGTTGAAGATTCCACTCATTCTCTTCTATAGTTACATCCACTACTAGAAAAATAGGTATTTGCGACGGGTCATTTGCGACGGGATCCCGTCCCAAACGGATTTTTGCGACGGGGGCCCGTCGCAAATGGCCCGTTGCTGAAAACGGCGTCGCAACAACACTTATTTGCGACAGGCCCGTCGCTAAAGCCTTTTTTTGCGACGGTTATTTTCCCCGTCGCAAATAGTACTCCGTATATTTGTAAAAAACTTTTAAAATAGTATTTGCGACGGGACCCGTCGCAAAAACTATTTTTTAAAAAAAATAAAAAACTATTAATAAATTATTTTAATGCATATAATAATACTAGTATTTGTGACGGGCATAGTATCCCATCGCAAATACTATAAAAAAAATTATTAATAAATTATTTTAATTAATATAATAATAGAATTATAATTCACAAATAAAAATAATAAATTATTTTAATTAATATAATAATAATAGAATTATAATTCAAAAATAAAAAATAATAGAATATTAATAAATTATTTAATTAATATAATAATATTAGAATTATAATTCATAAATAAAAAAATATTAATAAGTTATTTTAATTAATATAAAAATAATAGAATTATTTTACATTCAAATATTAAAATAATTCAAGTATTACAAAAAATATAATTAAATTATAATATTATAAAATTTTAATATATATATATTAATATTATAAAATATAAATAATATTATTATTCATATTTATATTTTTATTTAAAAATATAATATTATTAATATTTTATAATGAGACAAAAACTAAGAATAGAAAAAAAAATTGATTTCCCAAATTTTATAACATAAATGCAAACTCTAATCTGAATAAGGGGGGGAGGTGGGGGATCTGTAGATGGTGGTGGAGGAAACTCCATCCCTAAAGCATGAGTGAGTCGGCGCATGTACTCCATCTGCTCCTGATGCTGCTGCTGCCACCGACTCGTCTGCTCCTCGTACAACTGCTGCTGACGTCGATGCTCCTCCTCATGCTGCTGACGCATCTGCTCCTGCTCCTGTCGGAGACTCTCTATCTGTGCAGTCTGAGATCGCAACTGATCCTCATACTGTGTAGTAGAAGAAGATGCACGAGATCCTCTCGAGCTGGACGCCGACATCGCAGCACTGCCATAATAATCTCTGGGAGTCAGTCGAGAGCCGATACCAACTACCCAGCCCTTCTCGAAGGCATACTGGGTGGCCTGCATCCATGCCGCCTCATCAAACTAATGGGCAGTGGTCTGATCTGATGACTCGGCCTGACTCTCAGGCCGGGCCTGTGACACTGCGGCCTCATATGACTCTTATAGTTGCAATTTAAAATTAAAATTGTGAATATATTATATGCAGTTAATTTTTAAACTTGAAAACAAATAATACTGACCACGATGTGATGCTGACGATCACCTCTGAGCTCCCCAGTAGCAGGATCACTATACATCCTCCGATATACGTCGTACTCTGTAATATCGGGGTGTTCGACAGCCTATAAGAATAAAAAATAAACTGTTAATATTTATAGTTATATGAAATATTTATAAATAATGTACGTACCAGATGCTGTCTATGAGTACTAAAAGAACGACTCCCAGCTCGATGAGTCACCTCCTGTCTCCCCCGATTCTGCCTCCCCACCGATGATCTCCTCTGAAAGGCACCACTCAACCAGTGCGCACATAATCCATCCCATACATGGGATGAAATATACTCTGGTCGGTGTGCTCTACATGACTCCTCAAAATCTGACACTCCTGCTTTCTTCATCGCAGCGTTTCTTAAATTGTGCAAAAACTGACGAAGGCGATCACGCATGGCCACCTCCCATGCCTCGTGGATGGCGTCACGCATGGTATCCTCGATCGGATACCATAAACCCTACAAATAAATCAAAATATCAAGTTAGAAATGAAATAATTTTCAAAATAAAAATTATTTATTTACGTACGTACCAACCAATGGCCGAACATGGCCTGCTGCACATCAATGGGAATCTGCTCCCATGTGGTCCACGGCTGAGAGAAATAGTTGTGCAAAATAGCGCTGCCCTGTCCGACTGCTATATGCGGAAAACTGAAAAAATAATAAACATTTATTATGTGAATAGATTAATGAAATCTTAGTCAAATCCACAGGTTATCACATAGGTTATCACACCTCTGTGTGCGTGGATCAAACCCAAGACATGGACGTCGCTCGGGGACGGGGTCAGGAATCATCAATCGTGCAAGACCGCGCCCCCTCCGCGTACTCCCTGGAGCGCCTGCAGGCTGAGGGTCATCTGTCAGCAACGCATTCGCATCGAAAGTCAGGTCAGCATCCGCCAACTCAAGAAATGTGGCGTCGTCCATCTAAAACATAAAATGTTAATGTTAGCAAATAATTGATAATTACTATTATATATACATATATAAATATTATGATTGTATATAAATACCATGGAATGCTATCAGTGTTCATCTTCATCATCATCTTCATATATGTCAATGTCATCTTGATATTCCTCCTCAACATCATCGATATCCATTCGAGTTATAGTTGCTTCATATCTTACCATTTCAAATTCATATGTGACATCATTAACATCATCGTCATCACCGACTCTTAAATGTGGGGTGTCGTCATCAATACTCATGTCTCTTTGTAAAAAATATTGTTTTTGAGTACTCTCTTGAAAAACTTCAATTCTTTGCACATCAGTGAAAGCACATTCACTTTGACTAAACTGATTGTCTCGATTTTTGATTTTTATTATACTCCACCAATCAGTCAAGTCTCTTGATGTTGCACAGTACTTTGCATAATAAACTTGATATGCCTGTTGATCCAATAAGAATGGTTCATTTACTGCGAGAACACTTTTACATTTAATATCGATGATTCCATGAGTCGGATGAACACGCACGCCTCTCTCTGTATCCAACCACCGACATTTGAACATGGTTATGTAATGTTGTCCAAGATAACAGAGTTCAATGATTTCATCAAGTATGCCATAAAAGTCAACTTCATTTTCTCGATGATGAGATCCTCTCAAGATAACTCCACTGTTCATTGTTTTTTTCGATTCCCCATATGCATGTGTGTGGAATCAAAATCCATTCACCACATATGCATTATAAGTTTTAACAAGTTTGGAAGGTGGGTTACTCAATACACACAACCGTTTGTCAATTTTATCAGCATGTCGAGACACCTGAAAATTTGTGAAATAATTATCAATATAGTAAACTATACATTGAATGAGTTGCTAAAAGATAAAGAATTTATGTTACCAGTTTTTGAAACCACTGAGAGAAATTTTTCAGTCGACGTTCTTCGAGAGCAGCTGTTGTAATTTGTGGAATTTGTTTCTTGATATGATTATCATACAACCTATAAAAACCAAAGTTATTTACTATAACATAAATGATAGAATAAGTGATATAAACACTTACAGTACAACTTATGTCATCTCTTCACAGTTGAGAAGAACATACGTATGAGCTCTCTGATGTTCATCATCTGAAAGCCAGCGTTCATAAACTCCACCAAAACCAAGCTCTGACTGGTTGAAAATAGATAATTGATTGTCAATTTCATCAATATTCCTCTCGTTCCGTCCCATTCGGTTGTGTTTTGAAGGACACTCAGATTCAAAATAATGGGAGCAGAAAAAAGATATTTCCTCTTGCAAATAAGCTTCTGCAATAGATCCTTCAACAGATGCTTTGTTACGTACTTTTCTTTTCAATTTTTGCATGCATATTTCAAATGGGTACATCCATCGAAACTGTACCGGACCTCCAAATTTGGATTCATATGGCAAATGTAACATCAAATGTTCCATTGAGTTGAAGAAAGATGGCGGAAATATTTTTTCCAGTTTACATATAATTACAACAACATCTTTTTCAAGTTTGCCTAGAGCATCATAATCTGTCGTAGCCGCACAAATTTCCCAAAAAAAATGAGACATGTCTGTTATGGAATCCCAAATCACAGAATTCAACAGACCTCTTAATCCAATGGGTAGAAGTCTCTCCATTATAACATGACAATCATGACTTTTTAATCCAGTAATATGACCATTCTTTACACATCTACCCAAATTAGAAGCACAACCATCTGGAAGTCTCAAATCTGCAATCCACTGACAAAATAATAAACGGTTTTCTTTAGAAAGTGTATAAGCTGCTTTTGGTTTCAGTAACCTTTCTGTTCTGACATTCTCAAATAGTTCCAATTCTGGACGCCTACAAATTTGGGCAAGATCTAAACGTGCATTTACATTGTCTTTGCTCTTTCCTGGCGTATCCAAAACTGTATGAAACAGATTATCAAAACAGTTCTTCTCAATATGCATGACATCTAACATGTGTCGGACCAACAGATCAGACCAATATGGAAAATCCCAAAATATGCTACGTTTAATCCAATTGTGTTCTTTCCCAAAACCAGAAATTTTTTGTTGGTTTATTGTGGGACCAAAAGTGATGGAGGGTAATGAAAATACAACTGATTTTAACTCCGAACCTGATAGCATTTTTGGAGGTCCATCCCTTTCAACTGTTCTTTTTCTGAAATGAGATCTATTTCTGCGAAAAGGATGATCAGCTGGAAGAAATATGCGATGACAGTCAAAATAACAAGGTTTCTTTCCATGAATGAGCATAAATGCTTTGTTCTCTCCCATACAGTAAGGACATGATTTCTGACCATGTGTACTCCAGCCAGATAACATCCCATAAGCCGGGAAGTCACTTATTGTCCACATCAATTCTGCTCTCAATATGAAATTCTGTTTCGTTGCAACATCATATGTACTGACACCAGTACTCCACAATAAATTTAATTCATCAATCAATGGCTTCAAATAAAAATCAATATTTTTCTTCGGATGTCCTGGAATTAGTAAAGTCAAAAAGATATATGGCTCCTTCATCAACATCCATGGAGGTAAATTGTACGGAGTTAAAAAAACAGGCCAACATGAATATTGACTACCATAAGATCCAAACGGACAGAAACCATCAGTGGAAAGGCCCAGTCGAACATTTCTAGCTTCTAAAGCAAAGGATGGATGCACTCTATCAAAATGATTCCATGAATCACTATCGGCTGGATGATTCAATCTTTTATCGGTTGAAATATTCTCTTTATGCCATGACATCATTGTCGCTGTATTCTTAGACATGAATAAACGTTGAAGTCTGGATGTAAGCGGAAAATATCTCAACTGTTTTACAGGAATCAAACCAGACTTCCCATGTTGTCCTTCTTTATATCTCAGTTGCCCACATGTAGGACAACTATCCAACGACTCATTTTCCCCAGAATATAAAATGCAGTCATTTGAACATGCATGAATCTTCTGACAAGTAAGTCCCAAATTTCAAACTAGCCTCTTACTCTCATAGTAATTTGCAGGTAAAACATTTCCTTCGGGTAACAGTGTTTTCAGCAAAGAAAATATCTGGTCAAAACAGGTGTTTGACATTCCGTTATCTAATTTGATAGCCATAAATTTTTCAACTGCTTCTAATTTTCTCATCTTGCAGCCAGGATATAATGCATCCTCAGCAGATTTCAACAACTCATAAAATTCAGACGGTGCCAACTCAGGATTTGAAGCTATATCAGCCGGAGTTTCTGTATGATGAACAGATGAACCTGCAACATCATGTACTAAATCTTGAAACCGGGATGGATCCAGAATCAAGTTGGTATCACCTGCTCTAGAACTGCGTTCACCGTGTTGATACCAAAAAACATAATCTGGTTGAAAACCAAAACGCAAGAGATGTTCTCCCACTTTTTCAAACGTGTCAAACGTTCTCAATGCACATTTTCTGCAAGGGAATTTTATTTTACCTTCTGAAACAAATTCTGAATTTGATGCCGCAAATGATAAAAAAAGTCTCCACACCCTCAACATATACTGGATTTAAACCAGAACCGTTTGGATTTCTACGTTGATTTATCCATATGCAGTCACCTAATAATGATTGTTGATGACCTCGTTGTTCCATATTTCTCTATAAAATATAAAAGCATTACTGGTTTTGAATAATTTGTTAGAAAAAACACTCAAGTAAAGATTGAATATATTGAGAATAAAGCAAAACATGTTACAAATATTGATAATTTTAATATTATATTGATTTTTTATTATTTTAATAATACTAATATAATTTTTTCATAAACATTAATTATATAATAATAAAATTATTACATTATTAGTATATTTTATTATTAATATTAAAATAACATAATTTTTTATATTATATACAATTCTCCTTTCATCTGTGTGTTTAACATTCTGTCTCCACATGTAATATTTGCATTCACTTTCACCTCTCCATTGGCGAGTAGGTTGATAATTTTGAAAAAGAATGCGAATATTACATGTGGAGACAGAAAACACACAGATGAAAAGAGAATTGTATATAATATAGAAAATTATATTATTTTAATATTAATAATAAAATATACAAATAATGTACTAATGTTATTATTCGTAAATATTGGTAATTATTCCAAATTATTGGTAATTATTTCTAATTATTGGTAATTATTTCTAATTATTGGTAATTATTTCTAATTATTGGTAAATATTGGTAAATATTGGTAAATATTGGTAAATATTGGTAATTATTGGTAAATATTGGTAACTATTGGTAATTATTGGTAACTATTGGTAATTATTGGTAATTATTACTAATTATTTCTAATTATTACTAATTATTGGTAATTATTACCAATTATTGGTAATTATTACTAATTATTGGTAATTATTACTAATTATTGGTAATTATTACTAATTATTGGTAATTATTACTAATTATTGGTAATTATTACTAATTATTGGTAATTATTACTAATTATTGGTAATTATTTGTAATTATTGGTAAGTATTGTTAATTATTACTAATTATTGGTAATTATTACTAATTATTACTAATTATTGGTAATTATAACTAATTATTACTAATTATTGGTAATTATTACTAATTATTGGTAATTATTACTAATTATTGGTAATTAAAACTAATTATTGGTAATTAATACTAATTATTGGTAATTATTTCTAATTATTGTTAATTATTACTAATTATTGGTAATTATTACTAATTATTGGTAATTATTACTAATTATTGGTAATTATTACTAATTATTGGTAATTATTACTAATTATTGGTAATTATTACTAATTATTGGTAATTATTACTAATTATTGGTAATTATTACTAATTATTGGTAATTAATACTAATTATTGGTAATAAATACTAATTATTGGTAATAAATACTAATTATTGGTAATTAATACTAATTATTGGTAATTATTGGTAATTATTGTTAATTATTGGTAATTATTACTAATTATTGGTAATTATTGCTAATTATTACTAATTATTACTAATTATTGGTAATTATTACTAATTATTGGTAATTATTACTAATTATTGGTAATTAATACTAATTATTGGTAATTAATACTAATTATTACTAATTATTGTTAATTATTTCTAATTATTACTAATTATTGGTAATTATTGTTAATTATTACTAATTATTGGTAATTATTACTAATTATTGGTAATTATTACGAATTATTGGTAATTATTACTAATTATTACTAATTATTACTAATTATTACTAATTATTGGTAATTATTACTAATTATTGGTAATTATTACTAATTATTGGTAATTATTCCTAATTATTGGTAATTATTACTAATTATTGGTAATTATTACTAATTATTACTAATTATTGGTAATTATTACTAATTATTGGTAATTAATACTAATTATTGGTAATTAATACTAATTATTGGTAATTAATACTAATTATTACTAATTATTGGTAATTATTGATAATTATTACTACTTATTGGTAATTATTGATAATTATTACTACTTATTGGTAATTATTACTAATTATTGGTAATTATTACTAATTATTGGTAATTATTACTAATTATTGGTAATTATTGATAATTATTACTACTTATTGGTAATTATTACTAATTATTGGTAATTATTACTAATTATTGGTAATTATTACTAATTATTGGTAATTATTACTAATTATTGGTAATTATTACTAATTATTGGTAATTAATACTAATTATTACTAATTATTACTAATTATTGGTAATTATTACTAATTATTACTAATTATTTCTAATTATTTGTAATTATTGGTAATTTTTGGTAAATATTGGTAAATATTGGTAATTATTGGTAAATATTGGTAATTATTGGTAAATATTGGTAATTATTGGTAATTATTGTTAATTATTACTAATTATTGGTAATTATTACTAATTATTACTAATTATTACTAATTATTACTAATTATTACTAATTATTGGTAATTATTACTAATTATTGGTAATTATTACTAATTATTGGTAATTATTATTAATTATTGGTAATTATTACTAATTATTGGTAATTTTTACTAATTATTGGTAATTAATACTAATTATTGGTAATTAATACTAATTATTGTTAATTAATACTAATTATTGGTAATTAATACTAATTATTACTAATTATTGGTAATTATTGATAATTATTACTACTTATTGGTAATTATTACTAATTATTGGTAATTATTACTAATTATTGGTAATTATTACTAATTATTGGTAATTATTACTAATTATTGGTAATTATTACTAATTATTGGTAATTATTACTAATTATTGGTAATTATTACTAATTATTGGTAATTATTACTAATTATTCCTAATTATTGATTATTATTGGTAATTGTTCCTAATTATTAGTAATTAAATGAATAATTACTAATAATTAGGAATAATTACCAATAATTACAAATAATAACATTATTAGTATATTTTATTATTAATATTAAAATAATATAATTTTCTAATTTATATACAATTCTCCTTTCATCTGTGCGTTTTCTATCTCCACATACAAATAATACATGTGAAGACAGCAAACACACAGATAAAAAGAGAATTGTATATATATATAAAATTATATTATTTTAATATTAATAATAAAATATACTAATAATGTAATAGTGTTATTATTCCTAATTATTGGTATTTATTATTAATTATTAATATTTATTCTTAATTATTAAAAATTATTACTAATTATTCCTAATTACCATTAACTATGAACAATACTAATAATTTAAATTTATTAAGTAACAAAACAATGTAAACATAATTAAATTACAACTAATTAAGAATAATTGAAACTAATAAAAAATTAAAAATAAATATTAAATTAAAATAAACATAAATACCATGAAAATTGATCTGCTCTGATCGTTCTTCAAATCTTTAATTTCAACTCCGGAGAAAAAAATTAAACTGGAGAAAAAATGAACTTTAGAAATACAACTTTGAGAGAAGAAGAAGATGGAGTTTGATAATGATTTGAAAAAAACGGATGGGGGTATTTATAGGTTAGATTATTTGCGACGGGTCCATTTGCGACGGGATTCCCGTCGCAAATAGTGTTATTTGCGACGGTACCCGTCGCAAATACCTTAGCCAACATTTATTACGGTCAACGGTTAAATAGTTATTTGCGACGGGACCCGTCGCAAATAACCACCTGCCGACATACTATTTGCGATGGGGAAATATTCTCGTCGCAAATACCTTTTACCGCCGCTGGTTATTTGCGACGGGAATATTCCCCCGTCGCAAATAGCATTCCCGCGATTTGGCGCGCAACGCGCGCCAGTTCTTTTGCGACGGGGAAAGCAATCCCGTCGCAAATGCCTACTTATTTGCGACGGGTAAATACCCCCGTCGCAAATACCCATTTTTCCCGTAGTGATCATTCCTTTCAAATACCTTTCCTTACTACTTAATGAAATATTTATCTACTTTTCTTTTTCTTTAGTATCCAAGAAATATTCATTCATCACTATGGGATTAAAACTTCTTGTGTTTCTCTTTATTGAGAATAAAACACTTACTTCTGACGTCTTGAAAGTACATCAATGTTGGATTCATTCCATTCCATATCTAATATTTATTATTCTCTTATTTTGGACATAATAACTCTCTATTTGATGTGTATTATAATTTCATCAAACATCATTGGATGTTCTTTCTCAATGATCATTTTTGTATCCATGTTGTTGATAATTCGATTTCTTCTCTCAACTACTCTATTTTGTTGTGGATTTATTACAAATAAAACATGTTACCTTATACCATGTTTCTTGAGGCAATCCTCCACTTTGATATTTGTGAACTATGATCCATTATTTGTTCAAATCTTTTAGATTTTTTTACCTATATTCTTTTTAACTTCCGTTCGATAACTTATTATGAAACTCAACACCTAAGACTTGTGGGTGATGACTGAAACTCGTTTCATTCTACTAAAATAATCTATGAAGAGAACCTAATATATCCTCCCATTAGTAGAAGTTAATGAAATAGGTCTGAACACATTAATATTGACTAAATCAAGCACTGTTGATGACCTTTTCTCTTTTTCATTATATGTCTTTTGAAAAATCTTCCCTTGATGACAAGCATCGCATGTATGGGTGTGATAACATGATAACCTAGGGAGGACTCGAGCAGAATCACATTTCACCAGATATTCTAAGGAATATTGGATTAAATAACCAAGTAATTTATAACATAACTTGTTTTCTTCTTCCTTGGAAAAAAACAACATATCTTCTTATCCACTTACAAGGTATATATTCTCCTAAATATAGTTTCCCTGTAAAACAACTACACCATATCTTTCCTTAATGATTTATAATTTCTTTAAAAATTTTATATCATTTACTATGTCACATAGTTTAATGAAACTTATAAAGTTTTGATTGAGCCCTCTAATAACCAAAACATCTACAAATCACATGTATTTTCCCCAAAACATTTCTTTTATTGAGCCAATAATTTTTAGGCCTTCAACATTACCAAATAATGAAATACCTTCCTTATCATATCTGATTCCTATCACCAGTTCCTTATTTCTTTTCATATGTGAGGTGTATCCACTCTCAATTATCCATATTCTGTTGTGGTCTGCTTCTTTGAAAGTAATATCCATAACCACTGCATGCTTATCTCTTTTATTTTTGATCCATGTCTTTGACTTCGTACCCAGTATAGATTGATAATTATTATCTTTATCGGAGTATGATGGAACAGCTTCATCCTGTAGATATGAAAATAATTTTTTCATTTTCATCTCATTTTATGATGCATTTTGTTGCTACATATGACCACATTCAATCTTCTTTGGCACATTTCTATGCATTGTTGATGAGAAATATCTGGCCATGTGTCTGAATCCTCCACACTTGAAATAGTGAACATCAAATGATAGCATTGAATATTGAGCTCTATATGGATTCCTCTATTATTATTATTATATTTGGAACCTCTTAGTTATGGAACATACACTTTATGAGTGTCTCATCTTACCACAACAAAAACACCTAATGTGGGGTACATTCATGTGTGTCTCTACTGCACTACTAGTTTTACCCAGGATTCACTGAATCTTATAGTTCTGATTTACACCCAAATCAATCTTCAATATCAGTCTAGGTGATTGTTTTATAACTTCATCCATTACATCTTTATGATTTTGATCAACCCACATACTAGTTGTAACATTCGGATCTATTGTTTTCTTCTCCCAACATTCCTTTTTCGATTTTTCCTGATATTTGAACACTACTTTTCAATTTTCTGCTGCCATTACGACCTAATTTTCATGATTCAATGGTTTCTATTGATATTTCACATTCCATCACATGATGAAAACCTCCCCCTAATGTTTTTAGATGATTTTATTTTGATCTTTCATTTTATTATTCAAACCATTGATCACACTTTTCTATTATTCAACTTTGATCTTGTACTTACCAATTGTATATGAGTTCTCTGGCATTGAAGACATAATATTTCCAATTTCATCAATCTAATAAGAATTATATTCTTCTTAATCCTACGTAAATAGTTTAGAATCACAAACCACTCTATTGGATTTTTTTTCTCCCCACACATCTCTCTCTTCAATAGTAGCCTTTAATTAGACTTGAAGGTCAAGTCTTCCTTCGAATTTTGATTCATCTGTAAAGTATCGAAAATTTAAGTTATTTTTTTAAAATATATGGAATTATTATGAAACCACACACTCTGATGAAATGTTATTATGAGGCCCAGAGAGCTTGGAACGGAATTTTGAACTTTTTATGGTGCGTTCTGTAAACGTGCGAGCAGGTATTTCTAAATTTTGAACCGTTGCTCGGATCAAAAATCTGAGGGCACTGTTGAACTCAAAATGTTAGGATTCACCTAAAATGGACTTAACTTCAACTCTGAAGGGCCGAACAAAAAAAAATTATTTTCAGACTTCTCAGTAAATAATAAAATAACTTTAAAAAAAAATTATTTCATTTCTTTTGTAAACTAAAAAGCTACAACACGGAAACACTATCGTGCAGTGATGAGGTAGAGAAAAGGAACATGAATGAGGCTCATTAATGGCCGGTATCATGTAGTGTAACAATGAAATAAAGGAAGTGTAACAGCGACGCTATTTCATAAATGAAACAGCATAACGATGCGACATCACAACATAACTAAAACGCTGCAATGGGTTTCCTTTTAATTATTTTCCACATTGGTGGAACGAGGATTAAACCATAGTGATTCACTAACAAAACTCTTATGGATTTCATCTCTAATGAATAATGACACACCAACAGATCATCATCGACTTCGACACACCTTGAAGAACGGAGCCAGAAGTGACGACCGACATCGACATCTTGAAACCTTGAGGATGAAACGTCGTGACTTTGAACGTCAAAAAGGTAGGGGTTGTTTTATTTTTATGTTCTTCCCCATTATTTTTCGAAATGATGAACATAGATCAACCAAAAAATAGGTTGATCTGTGATTCATGTGTTTATGCATGGTGGTAACATTATTTGGGGATTTCTCTATCAATGATTCAAACATTACTTGATATGATTGAAGACAATCCCTGAACCTCCCCCTATTTTAAATCTCCAACATGTAGGGCATGGGCTGACACGAACAAGGCTTGAGCACCTCTTCCAAGTGTCTTATTTGTGGCCATACCCTCAAAGTGGAGGTAAGATGATTTTGGGAAATTTACGGTGAAGAGAACGGTCCCCAGAGACCACAGGTGCATGTGGCGCGAAGAACGAACCACTGGAGCACGTACGGTGGTCCGTAGAAGGTTCTTCTAGTGGTGTCTACATGCAGCGGCATGTAGAGGAACCAACTGCATGCCGGACTGTGGGATAGGAGACCGCGACCAACTGGGTATGGCGGCAAAATGTTCAACTCCATGCGGGTGCCACGTGGAGGGATGGCCCACATCTGGGCCATCTGGTCGGCTGGAGAGCCGTAGTCCATTGATACCGTAGGAGAGGAGACCCCACATCCATGGGGCCAATAGGGGATAGATACGGTAGCCTACCACATCCCTACTGGATGGCGCACCTCCAGGCGCATCAAGCGGTCGGGCTTCGGGATGGCAGGATGGTCCCACACCCAATGTTTCGGTAACACACCCAGGGGGATGAACCCACAGCGAGGAGCCATAGCTATAGACTAGTGGTACATTCCCATCACCATCGATCTAGAACCATGCCTTTCAGGCTAGGCTAGACTTGGATAGGTCACCGGGCGACATTGCGGGTTGAACCCTTGTCCAAATCAGGCCGGGTCGAGTAAGGCCCATTAGGCCTGGGCCACTGGTCTGGCCAGATTGGGACAAGCTAGACCCAAACCAGGTCGTTTCAAGTAAGTCAAAACTTAACTAGGGGTTTTGGGACCCTCGGGCCGAGTTGGTCGTGTCAGTCCGATCAGGTCCGACTAGACCCAGATATAACCAGCCCATGTTTACTAAAACGCCCGTATCTTGTAAATTGAGCATCTGATTGACGAGCCGTTTACAGCATTGGGACCCTCTTAATGAGGCAGATCATTTGGAATGCCCTGAAGAGTATTTCATGGATGTTGATCTGGGAAAAATTTTGTAAGGGGTGGTTCTCTCATGTGTTCTTCGTACGGAACCCTGCAGTTGGCTGAAACATGAGGACTTATAACTTTCTACTCTATGAGACTCGACTATGGCCCAGTGGGAAGAATTTTTGTGGGACTTTGCAGGCCCATTGTAGGAATCACTTCTATGTGACTTTCTAGGCCCATGGTACATGACGAGGAGGAATACATCAGTTGGCCAAGATTAGTGGGAAGCACTTCAGTGACTTTACAGGTCCACAGTATGTGATGAGGAGGTGTACCTAAGAATTCCAAGGTTAGTGGGAAGCACCTCTCTATGACTTGGTAGGCCCACTGTACTCGAAAGAGGAGGAGTTATCCAGTAGACGAGGTGTTCGATGATGTGACTGATGATTCTCATATCACTACCCTATATGTATACATGGTGTGAGTTGTCTTGTGCTTCATGCTTTACTTTTAGGATTATTGTGTGGCCTTTTTTTGGGGTCCCTACTAAGTACTTTGTTACTCACCCCAGCATGTGCTTCACCCACACATGTTGTGTCTGGAACAGACGATCGATGTTTTGACATAGACTTTGGTAGACCAGGACCTAGAGGTTCTTTGGAAGATGGGAACGATGGAAACTATGATGGTGGACATGGTGGCCTAGGACCAGAAGTAGCCTAGTAGGATTGGGTGTAAAAAACATTCTACTTTTTATTCGAGTAGCTACACTACTCTCACAATCAGGTGGGGTTTTCTACGGATGGCCATCAGAGTTTTTTTTTGTACATTGCTTCATTAAATTGTTTTGTTGGGTTTGTATTATGGTTCAATTGTATTAGTTTCACATGTACTGATATTTGCTTTGGTGATACTTGTTCCTTTTCAGTGTGTGGGTTTTGGTTGGGCGTGTGTGTGCGTACAGGCACTCAGGAAAATGCATCCCACTTGTAGGTTGACACCTTCGGTGCTAGTCTCCATCCCCTAGACTTTAGGAGGAAGGCTTGGGGTTGTCACGACACGGGACTTGGGGGACGGGTCATGAAAAGGTGGTATCATATGGAGGTTGGTCCTATAGAAATGATTGGGAGTATATTGTTTTGTTTTGGAGCAACATTTTTGAGTGTTTCTAGTCTGAATTTCAGATTCGGGGAGTCCAGTGTTGGTGTGGCGGCTAACATATCCATACACTAGGACCTTGAATTCTTCTTTTTTACCCTATACATGAAAACATTGGATGAATAAGTGCCTCCTTTTGTTCTTTTGAATAAAAGTCTTCCCACTAGGTATAACCTTCCGACCATGGTTCATCTTGATCTATCTTAGGATTTCTACATGTAGGCGACCATCCAAGATCCCGATATGAGGTCGTGAGGATATCATACCTAGCGACTAGGCATCTATTCAGGGACCACTTCTAAAGATGGCCCCACCGGGTGGTGCACCAGTGCTACCACCATCCGATGGTCATCATCTACTACCAGTGATTCCATCAGAGGATGTGCGTAGACTCAGTGCCCTGTACAAGTATCAGAGATAGAGACCTCCCAGGTTCAAGGGACAGATAGATCCTTAGGTCACTGAGGACTGGTTGGTGGTAGTAATGAGAGTCTTCTACTTAGTGATGGCACCACCTGACCATATGGTGATCTTGGTATTGATCCTTCTGCATGGCTCTGTAGGGAGATGGTGGAGCATTACCACCCAGACACATGATGAGGCAACCCTAGCCTGGGTATACTTTGGTGTCTTTTCCAAGAGGAGTTTTTCCCCATGACCTTTCACTCTATGCACATTCAGGATCTGCTTCACCTAAAGTAGGGAAACATGATGGTAGTTGAGTACTAGATGAGGTTCACTGAGCTTTCCCACTACTTGACAGATATAGTGTGATACCCTTTCTTCAGGGATCGAGCCTTTGAGAAAGGAATCAAGAGGGATATTAGGGAATAAATGTTGTCTTTTAGCATCCCAAATCATGCTGGGGTGGTGGAGCGAGCCCTTGTGGTAGATAGCTTCTTAGTGGAGTAGGATTCCACAACTAGAGCTACTAGTATAACCCAAGTTGTAGAGTCTTTGGCAGGCAGCAGACAGCAGACACGAGGGCCCGAGTGGGCCAAGTCTTTCAGAGGACGACCCCAGGACTCAAGGTCGGTAGTTCGGGGCTCCTAGACTAGAGGGAGTCAGCCAAAAACCAGTATTTTCTTCTTGTGAAGCGGGAAGGGACACATGTCACGTGGCTTCCGGACCCACCATATAGATGACTAGCAGATGGTCAAGGGGCCACCGAGACAGCATCATAGGTTCGTGCGAGGAGGTCTATAGGGCAGTAGACATGGTATAGGCATAGGTCGAGTAGGCAGTGGTGGGTGGCGGTTCAAGGTGTTACTTCTACCACCCCCAGGTGGTCCACCCCGACCTTAGGGAGAAGGCAGATAGGGGAGATCTCATCTCCAAGCAGTAGAGTTTTATGACCATGGTACTCCAGATATGATTCGAGGTATTTTATGTGTCTTCACCAACCTAGCTATAGTACTTATAGACATAGATTCTAGTCACTCCTTCCTTTTCATGGCTGTCATTTGGAGCTTGGAGATTCTGGTGGAGTCGTTTTCTCAATCCTTATGGCTAGAGACTTCTACAAGATGGGATTCAAGGATTACACACTGGTTCTGGAAGTCTGAGCTTACTCTAGGAGGTGAGATCTTCAGCTAGGATCTCTTAGTATCAATGTTGACATCTTATGACATCATCTTGGGTATGGACTGGTTATCCATAGTCCATGCTCAGATCTACTGTTTTAGGCTTACAGTGCAGTGTGTCCGCAGAGATTGGACCAGTTTTTCCTTCACCGGTGAGAAGGAAACCCTTGCAACACAAGATAGACTTTCTCAGAGGAGGGTGCAGCTGATCACTCTCAAGTTGGCTAGCCTCACCCTTAGTGTACTGGATAAGAGGATTCAAAAATTTCTTATAGTGTTGGATGAGTAGGAGGATGTTTTTCCTGAGGATATTCCAGGACTACCTCCTCATAGGGAGGTAGAATTCTACTTCAACATTTACCCTAGGACGAAACTAATATCCACATCGTCATATCAGATGGCTCCCCTAGAGCATCCCAAGCTGAGGTTACAGGTAGAGCACTTGTTGGAGAAGGGGCTCATAAGGCCCATAATTTCATCGTGGGTATCCCCAATGCTTTTTTCCAAGAAGGAAAATGGTAGTTTGAGGTTGTGCGTGGACTTCTAGCACCTGAACTAGGAGACTATGAAGAACAATTATCCTCTATTGAGGATCGATGACCTCTTCGACCATCTGAAGGGAGTGAGGTGGTTCTCAAAGATAGACCTCGTATCGGGCTATCACCAACTATGAGTATGAGATGAAGATGTACCTAATACGTCCTTCATGTGCCGATATAGACACTATGAGTTTCTCGTAATTCCTTTCGGCATGACCAATGCCCCAAAAGTTTTCATGGGACTCATGAATATAATATTCTAGACTTACCTTGACCAGTTTGTTGTGGTCTTAATTGATGAAAACTTGGGGTACTCAGCATCAGAGGAGGAGCACACTACACTCCTATAGATAGTCCTAGATACACTTTAAGAGAACTAGTTTTTTTTAAGCTCTTGAAGTGTCTGTTTTGAATATAGAAGTTCCACTTTCTGGGACACATCATTTCAATGTCTAGAGTTGCAGTGGATCTAGTGAAGATAGATGTGGTACTTTCTTGGGAGCCTCCTAGGAGCATGACTGAGGTGTAGAGCTTCTTAGGGTTGGATGGTAACTATCAAAGGTTCATTCTTAACTTTTCAAAAGTAGTAGCACCCTTATCGGCTTTGACACAGAAAGGACAACCCTTCCTATGGATGGAGAAATGTCAGCAGAGTTTCCAGGAGATGAGGTGGAGACTGACTAGTGTTCCTATCTTGAGACTATTAGAGGAGGGTGTTGGGTATGTAGTTTACTACGATGCATCAAGGACCATAATAGTTTTTTCAAAATAAAGGAGTAAGTAGTGATTGCCTATGACTCATGCCAGTTGAGGAAGCATGAGAAGAACTATGTGACCCACTACCTGGAGTTAGAATCTGTTGTCTTTTCCTTGAAGATGTGGCATCACTACTTGACGGGAGAACGATTTATAGTTTACTCCGACCTCAAGATTCTCTGGTATATCTTCTCCCAAAAGGACCTGAACCTTAGACAACAGCAATGGATAGAGTTCCTCCAGGACTATGACTTTGAGATATACTATACTCCTGAGAAGGGGAACGTGGTGGAAGACACGCTCAGCAGGTGGACTGGTTTACAATTAATGAGTGAGGTGATAGAGAAGTTGGTTGTGATGAAGATATCATTTTTGGATAAAGGTGAAGCTGTTTACCTTCATTTGATGATTATTAGTCCCCCACTCATACTATGAGTCAGGGAGGCAAAACTGGTGGATGTTGACTGTGAAGACCGATGTTCTCATTTATCCTCAAGACGGTCTCCTGATAGATTTTCGAAAGGTGGGGTGCACGTCATCTTTTTAGAGGGTACACCATAGTGCTAGTGACGTCGTGGGAGGAGGTGTTGAGGGAGTTTCATACTTATCCTATGTCTCACTAGTGCAGAAAATGTTTTTTACATCGGTTATTTTTCATTTTTTACGTCGGCTTCTAGCCGACGTTAATACGTGTGACGTTATAAATAAGGTTTTTGACGTCGGTTATTTAAAAACCGATGTCAAAAATATAAAATCACGATGTTTATCACATTGGTTCTAAAATAACCGACGTGATAAAGAAAATGGGAAGAGTTTATCACGTCGGTTATTTAATAACCGACGTGATAAAAGGCCTGGAAAATGGTTTATCACGTCGGTTCTTTAACAACCGACGTGATAAAAGGCCTGGAAAATGGTTTATCATGTCGGTTATTAAACAACCGACGTGATAAACAGGGGTGAGGGGTGTTTATCACGTCGGTTCTAAAAGAACCGACGTGATAAACTAGGGTGAGCGTGGTTTATCATGTCAGTTCTTATAAAACCTATGTGAAAAACCGGGGGAGGGGGTTTTATCATGTCGGTTATTATATAACCGCCGTGATAAACTGGCGAGAGGCGGTTTATCAGGTCGGTTATTAAATAACCTACGTGATAAACCATTTTCCAGGCCTTTTATCACGTCGGTTATTGAATAACCGATGTGATAAACCATTTTCCAGGCCTTTTATCACGTCGGTTATTCAATAACCGACGTGATAAACCATTGACCAGGCCTTTTATCACGTCAGTTATTAAATAACTGACGTGATAAACCATTCTCCAGGACTTTTATCACATCGGTTATTAAATAACCGATGTGATAAACTATTTTCCAGGAATTTTATCACGTCGGTTATTTAATAACTGATGTGATAAACCCATTTTTTTTAAACAGAATGCAGTCATCTTCTCTCCACCAGAATCAACCAGAAAACAAATCAAGAAATCGTACCACAAAAACAGAAGTAGATTAGAATTAAGCATCTACATTGATAACATATAAAACTTACCCCCTAGACAGCCCCCACCCTCATTTATACCCCATGGACAGCCCTCCCCCACACCGTTGGAGCCCTCAACCTCATGTATACCCCCTAGACAGCCCTCCCCCACCCCATTGGATAAAACTTACCCCCTAGACATCCCCCACCCTGTTGGAGCCCTCACCCTCATGTATACCCCCTGGACAGCCCTCCCCCACCCCATTGGATAAAACTTACCCCCTAGATAGCCCCCACCCTCATTTATACCCCATGGACAGCCCTCCCCCACCCCGTTGGAGCCCTCACCCTCATGTATACCCCCTGGACAGCCCTCCCCCACACCATTGGATAAAACTTACCCTCTAGACAACCCCCACCCTCATTTATACCCCATGGACAGCCCTCTCCCACCCCGTTGGAGCCCTCACCCTCATGTATACCCCCTAGACAGCCCTCCCCCACCCCATTGGAGCTCCCACCCTCATGTATACCCCTTGGACAACCCTCGCCCACCCCATTGGAGCCCCCACTACACTCCTGGACTGCCCCCCGACCCCCGGACACCCCCAAACACCCCTCGACAACCCCCACCGCCTGAAAAGCACCCCCTCACCCCATCACCCCACTTGACAGCCCCCACCACACCCCTGGACAGCCCCAAACATCCCCAAACACCCCTGGAAACCCCCCCCCCCACCCCACCGGACAGCCCTCCCAGACCGCTGGACACCCCCAACCCCACTGAACACACCCCCACACCCTTGGAACCCCTCCCCCATAGACCCAAATCCATACCAGAAAAACCATCAAAAGTAGACCAAAACAAGAAGTAGAGCAAAATTAAACATTCACTTATATAACATTCAAAACTTACACTGTCAACTTCAAAAAAAAAATAAATCCAACCTAAACAACTACCAAATACACAATTAAAATGACAATATTCAAAATTTCATTTTACATTACAAACAACTAAAATTCAATCAAACCTGTAAAATAATTTGACCACTCCACTTGTACATGTTTGATGTCTTCAGCAGTATAGGGTTGAGGGTCATCAAAAAGCTAAAAATGAAAAATAAGATAGTTAACGTGTATAATGAATAAATCAAATTGAAATATTATGGCAAAGTTTAGGAGGAAATCATACCAGGTCAAAATTCACAACTGTCCTAGTTGTTATTATTTCATACATAAATCTTAACATATAATATCTGCATTCGATGACGCCTTGTTGTTCATGACAATTCTGTTTGAATGAGTGTAAATTCAATATATTATTTTTATGTAATAAATCAAAAAGTACAAATTATTAATGTAAATTTACCTTCACATTTACATATTTGATCTTTGCATTTCTTTTCTTTGTGTTTTTTCGATAGTAGACCCATGCACTGTTAGAAAATAATACGAATGGGGTAAATTTAAAATTAATTATAATATATAAAACTATTGAGAAATTGAAACTTACTTTTCCAATATATTCTTAAAACTTTCCCGCACATCACCATGAACAGAGCATATCCAATAAAGAGCTTTCTCCCTTGGGCAAAAAATCCCTAACATCCAATGATCACTGATAAAAGGAAATTTAATGTTAGTGGTTTTTTATGTTAAAAGATAATTAACTCTTTGAGAGAAATGTGTTTCATACCTCTCACAAAAAGGCATCATCCAACATTGTGTGATTATATTCTTTTCAAATCTTTCAGCAATATAAACCATTCTTTGTTCCTCATTCAATGCACATGCTTCTGGGGAAATCAATTGCGGGTCCATGAATCCATATACTTCTGTCAGCTAATTCCTCTCAAAAAAATTATAAATATACCTAATAAAAAACATACATAAGTATACATTTTTAATAAATATAACGCAGGGAAAAGGTGTTAAGACTTACATGGAAAAAATTTGCACCACGTTGATGCCCAACTTATCTCCAGTAACAAGCACCATGATATCAGATTTTGTAATCCCCACACTTATTTCACGTCCACAAACATGAGATTCCATTGTAAACTCATAAAAACCCAACAACAAATGTGAATATCTTGATAATCTGTCAAGACCACTGGAATCTGTATCTGATGTCATAGATTGTTGTCTTTGTTGTTGTCTATACAGTATTTCTTTACCTTTGAATTATTCCTATGAATAAATTTAGAAATATAGTATTTTTCAAATGATAAAACAACTTTAATAGAAAAAAAGATATAACATTCATACCTCTATGGTAATGAGTCGAAGAAGTCTGGATGGCCAAACTAAAAAATGGCTGATACTCTGTCCAACTGTCTCCACCTCATCTGTAGGTATTGGTACCCTAGCTGATCTATCTATAATATCATGTACAGTGACCCTCTGATTATCTACCTCTAATTGTTGATGATGAACTGTATCTCCTATACAATATACCAACCTGTATGCTACTATATGATGTTGAGAATCATCAACATACAACTCACAATATGTAGGAAGCTGCGACGGAGGTGTAGGATAAAAAATGGGGTCCGCAGGCTGAGGTGGGGGAGTGGGAGCTACTGGTGGAGGTGGAGGATAAATAATGGGGTCTGCAGGGGGAGGTGGAGGAGTGGGAGCTGCAGTCTGAAATTGTCTTTTCATTTCTGCAAACATAGACTGCACCGACTCTCTAATCTTGTCCTCCATCGTCGCATTAATATTTTGAACTTCAGCCTCCAAGGATTCTATTTTTTTTATAAACCCCCTCAATGTTAGAAGTTGAAGAACGTGGAAACACTTTTCTTACCGATACACCTTCCGGATATCCTCTTACACGACCAGGATGTTCAGGCCTTCCCAATGCTGCAAATAAAATATCTTCCCTCCCAGTAGCTGTAAATGTCCCCTCTGAACTCTGCTCCTTAAGAGAATCCTGTATTAATTAATTGAACATTTCTGTAATGATTGAAACTTATATGAAGAAAAAAGTTAACTTAAATAAATTAAATAGATATCTTACAATCCTCTCAGCTACAATTCTCAATTCTTCCAAAAGATATTGCCCTTTTTTTCCTTCCGAGATATCTTCCATTTTTTATGTCTAGATGGAGGGGATGGAGGGGCCATCTCTCCAGAGCTTGAAGACTCAGCTCTTAGTTGTTGAAATTTTTCCGCCATCATTTCTTCTTCCAATAATGTATACCCTCCCTGAGATAAACTATGAGGGTATACATTTTTAGATTGGATGTCCTGATGAGCTTTCCTTGTTTTCTGTAATTTAAGAATAAGAAATCATTAACAAAACATTAATAAAATAATTTATATAAGAAAGTTTATAAAATTTTACATTGCCCTTACCAGAAATGACTCTTTTTTTTCTACTTTCAAAAAACTGTCTCCATGTGTCTTCATCTCTAAAAGGATATATACGACATGGATTGTCATGACTCCTATGACCATAAATGAAATCAGATGAGAGGGTTGATTTGAAATCCCTCCATCTCCTGGCAGCCAACGATATTCATTTCTTCCTGACTCCTCCAGTGTCAGGAATATCAAATGTCATCTGATAAATAAGAGGTTAAACATATTATATATACTAGAAAAATTAAAAGAATGGTCAAAAAATGACAAAAGATCTTACCAAAATCGTCTCCCACAACTGAGAGATAATCGATTTATCCACACCTCTCCAATCATCATACAGAATGCTTACTTTGGTCTTAGCCTGAGTTGCAACAAAACTCTTAAAATCTTTGGCATTCGAACCTCTAGGAATATCATCATCATCAAACTCAACTACTATCCTCTGATCCTGCGTACGGGCAAGTGATAATTTTGGTAAACGTGTGCAACCACGTTTACCAACCTTTAAACTCTTTGTCATAATAGGAGAATGTGAATGTTCATCCCCAGAGGTATGACCAGCAATATGATCCTCTCCAGAATCATGTGGTTGATCATCTGAATGATCTGTCATTATCCTTCAAATCAAAAAAAACAAACATCAGTTCACAAAAATACAAATTCAAATATTTTAATACTATTGTAATCAGAAAATAGAAAAGTGTACTAAGTTACATAATAGTAAACATTGGTAATATGGTAAGCATGTTAAACAATGGTAAAGATGGCAAAGATGGTCAAGATGGTAAAAATGGTAAAAATGGTAAACCTGGTAAACATTGTAAACATGGTAAAGTAATTGTCAGTGAACAAATATACAAATTCAAATATTTTAATACTACTGTAATCAGAAAATAGAAAAGTGTACTAAGTTACATAATAGTAAACATTGGTAATATGGTAAGCATGTTAAACAATGGTAAAGATGGAAAAGATGGTCAAGATGGTCAAGATGGTAAAAATGGTAAAAATGGTAAACCTGGTAAACATTGTAAACATGGTAAAGTAATTGTCAGTGAAAAAATATACAAATTCAAATATTTTAATACTACTGTAATCAGAAAATATAAAAGTGTACTAAGTTACATAATAGTAAACATTGGTAATATGGTAAGCATGTTAAACAATGGTAAAGATGGCAAAGATGGTCAAGATGGTCAAGATGGTAAAAATGGTAAAAATGGTAAACCTGGTAAACATTGTAAACATGGTAAAGTAATTGTCAGTGAACAAAAATAAGCATTTTAAAATTCATGTAATGGTTATAAACATGATAAAGTAAACTAAACAAACTTAAAACAAACAAAAACATATACTTATTTTATTTTAAAACATGTTTTAATAAATAAAAAACATACAATATCTAACATTTCTGGAAAAAATAAATGTAAACAAGAAATAAACATATGTTACCTGTAATTTTAGGAATGTACAAAAGGATTGTTTTTCCAAATTCCTTCGTCGTGATCATTCCTTATGGCACAAACTATGTCTTCAACATGATTGTCATTATGTTCTATTAATATTTCCATGGAAGTAGGGATCTCACATAAATCAGCATATTCATCAAGTTCATCCTCACCAACATATTGTTTTTTCCCTTGTAAAACAACATCCCATTGCATATCTGATTGATCTACTACATAAAAAATTTGTTTTTCATGTGTTTCCATTATAAAAGAATCAGCTGTGTCTTCCAATCTATTCAGATTAACAAGTGTCATTCCAAATTCATCGTGTCTGACACTGTTGTTACCGTTAAACCATTTACAGTTAAAAACAAGAACTTTAATTTTAAATTAATCAACCTCCCATATGTCTTCAATCACTCCATAATATGCATTTGATGCAGAAATTGGGTTTTTGTCCTTAGCACTCGAAAAATGCATTGCTTCTGCAAACACCAATACACCACTATTCTGAACTGCACTTCTGTTGTCCTGAGCTTTTGTATGAAATGTATAACCATTAATGTCATAACCGGACCATGTTATCACATTTAAACATGGACCACCCACTATCCATTTTAATGTCTTTGATACATCTGATCTACCAAGCAAAGTATTTTTAATCCATGAAAAAAAAGTTTTGTTGTGCTCATTCAAAATCCACATTTCTTTCTTCTTTGGATGACATTGTTTCAACTCATTAATATGCAATGTGATATACGTTTGAGAAACAGCTATGTTATTAGAGATGTATGATTCTAACTTCTTCATCTGTTCAGCTAACAATGATTTGACTTTCAAGCCGTGAATCCCCTTTCCCTCATTATTAACTCGTTCATGGCGAGATGGAGGCAAACCTATGTGTTGTGCCACAGCCAAGTAGCTCGTACAAAACTCTGCTACGTCCTCAGAAATATACTTTTCAATAATGGAGGATTCAGGTCGATATAGATTTTTAACATACCCCTTTAATATTTTCATATACCTTTCAAAAGGATACATCCAACGAAGATATATAGGTCCACAAAGCTTTATTTCTCGAACCAGATGAATCATTAAATGCACTATTATATCAAAAAAAGTTGGAGGAAAATACATTTCCAATTGAAAAAGTATAAAAATTGCATCCTTTTCCAAAATGTTCAAAGCATTCACATCAATCTCCTTGTTACAAATTGAATTGAAAAAATAACACAACTTCATTATAGTCTTTCTGACACGAATGGGAAATATTCCACGCAATGCAACTGGTATAATTTGTTGCATCATGACGTGACAATCATGTGATTTCATACCTATCAACTTCAAGTCCTTCAATGAGACAAAATTTATTACATTAGAAGAATAACCTTGAGGCACTTTAGTATCATGAAGACACTGACAGAAGCTAATTTTCTCCCTCTTCGATAATGTATGACAAGCCGGGGGAAGAAATGTTCGTCTTCCTTTAGGAGTGGGAGCTAACTCCAAACGTATTCCCATTGATAGTAAGTCTAATCTTGCATTCAACCCATATTTAGTCTTTCCTTTAATATCTAACAATGTTCCAATCAAATAATCACAGATATTCTTCTCCACCTGCATGACATCAATATTATGTTTAACTTCATGATACCTCCAATATGGTAGCTCAAAAAAAATTGACATTTTCTTCCAAATATGTCTATCATTACCAGATTTCTGTGTCTTTCCCAATGTCACGTCAAGGTTTTTCACCCTCTCAAAATACAGATCAGGGGATAAAGTTTTTGGAGCTGTATCAAATTCTTGTGAGCCATTGAATGCCTTTTTTAGTCTTCTATAAGGGTGTTCCATAGGCAAAAACTTTCGATGACCCATGTACATTGTTTTCCTCCCATGATGCAATTGACAATAGGACGTCTGTTGTTCGCAAATTGGACATGCTTCATGCCCTTTAACACTGTATCCAGACAAATTTCCATATGCTGGGAAGTCATTTATAGTGAACATAAGCACTGCATACAGTTGAAAATATTCCATTTTATAAGAATCATACACCCTAATACCATTATCCCATAACAGTTTCAAATCATCAATCAACGGTGACAAGTAAACATCAATATCATTACCAGGTTGCTTTGGACCAGAGATCATTGTACTCAATATGACATATTTGCGCTTCATACAAACTTCAGGAGAGAGGTTGTAAATTACCAATAAAACAGGCCATGAACTATGTGTGCTACTGAGTGTTCAGTATGGATTCATTCCATCTGTGCACAACCCTAGTCTGAGATTTCTAATATCATTTCCAAATGTAGAATACTGCGCATCAATTTTCTTCCATTGTGTACAATCAGCTGGATGACATATTTTTCCATCACATACCCGCTCTTCGGCATGCCATATTAACCTTTTTGCATCATGTGAATTAGAAAATAAATGTTTTAAATGATTAATTATAGGAAGATACCAAAATACCTTTGAAAGGAGCTTTGTAATCTCTACATCAGCCTGTGATTTTTCTTTCACCTTATACCGTGATGTCCCACATTTAGGACACTCTGACAGAAATTCATATTCCTTCCTATATATAATGCAGTCATTCGGACAGGCATGTATTTTCTTGTATCCCAATCCCATCGGGCATAATATTTTCTTGGCTTTGTAATGTGAATCTGGAAGATCGTTATCTTTTGGAAGAATGTATTTCATCAATTGTAGCAGCTCTGTAAAACTTCTGTCACTCCATCCATGCTTCACCTTCAGGTTAATCAATATTAACACTACCAACAAAACCGTAAAATCTGTACAACCGGGATATATTGGTTTTTCAGCATCACCATATAGACGCGCAACTGTCGGTTCTATCCCAATTTGTTCTGCTACAATATTGCGAATCATTTCTTCAATTCCATTGAAGTGACCATCTTGCGAATCATCATCATCAGTGACATTTCGTCCAGTTTCACCATGCCAAATCCAAGGGCTGTAACTCGGATTAAAACTATCACAAATCAGATGATCTTTTATCTCTCTACTTTTCAACTTCTTCATATTCAAACATTTCAGGCATGGACAGAAAAAAATGTCACTACTTGGAACATTTCGTTTTGCAAATTCCAAAAAGGCATCAACACCTTCCTCAAATTCAATGCTCATTCGATGTGCCATAATCCAACTTCGACTCATTATTACCTATAACAAATATCAACAAAAAATATATATTTTTAATATAATATAAATATATGTTTATATGAAAAAAATCATAATTTGAATGTAAACCAATTTAAAATATAAAACAAATCTATAGGTATTTAAAAAAATATGCTTGAATATTATTTTTAAACAAAATATAGTTATATATAACAATTTTAAATTTCATTGAATCAAAGAAAACCATGACGCCTACATAGTTTAATATTGATTGCGGTTTTGATGTTTTAATATATTAGATAAACTACCTATTTAACATGTTATTAATGGTTTCTATAGACCCTAAATCCATTTGGTAAATATTTTCACACAATTATAAAAATCAATGGAAGTGTTTTTAGGAGGAATATGTTCAATCATTTGATTTTGAGGTCCCATATTCTATAACAAAAGGGAATGTGGATACCAAAGCCCTTAGTTTGGTTTTTTATTCTCAAAGGGTTTGTGATGAAAAAGAAGAGTATAAGTTGATGTATATGATAAATAAAATACAACTATATTTTATTTATGGTTATGATAGAATGAATTCATACCATATCATTTAGGATATGATCCCACCAAAAGTAACCCTCCTCAGTTCGAAATGAATAAATTTAGATAATTATGCATGAATTCATACAAGTATTTTTGTACATAAACCAAAAAAAGATTATTAGTACTAAAAGTAAAACTAGGAAGAAATAATAAACTCTATATACTCATGAAAGCTACTCCACAACACTTCCATGCTACTAACATCTATAAAAAACTACAAATTGCTTTTAAAAACCAAAAAAATTGTTTATATTTATGTATGGTGGGAATAACATATATACATAGTAAGATCCTCCCTAAAACATCTCATGAAAATGTTGAGGAAGTACACTAAAGCCCTATGAAAAAAGGAATCTAAATCATCACCTAAACAAGGAAAAATAGTTTCATATACTCACTATGTATCACTCACAAAATAATTCATATAAATAAACCTTTTCGTATAAAAAATTATATATATATATATATATATATTAAAATTAAGGTTCTCGGATACCACTTATCCACTAGTTTTCCTCTCACACCCCAATGCGCTACTCCACAACACTTCCATGCTACTAACATCTATAAAAAACTATAAATTGATTTAAAAAAAATTGTTTATATTTATGTATGGTGGGCATAACATGTATACATAGTAAGATCCTCCCTAAAACATCTCATGAAAATGTTGAGGAAGCACACTAAAGCCCTATGAAAAAAGGAATCTAAATCATCACCTAAACATGGAAAAATAGTTTCATATACTCACTATGGATCACTCAAAAAATAATTCATATAAATAAACCTTTTCTTATAAAAAATTATATATATATATATATTAAAATTAAGGTTCTCGGATACCACTTCTCCACTAGTTTTTCTCTCACACCCCAATGCTAATATCATGGTCTCACCCCGCCCATAAATCATCCTACACCATGTGAAATTGTATCACTTCCATCAATGAATCATATGTATCTTATATTATCACATCACCATCTTATCAAAAAAGTAATGAGGAGCATACTTGGAAACCACTACATCTTGTTTACATTAAATGTACAAAAATCGCAAAACATAATTATAGAATATCCGTGAAAAAAAATGAACGAAATAAATTCATGGAAGGCTTACTTGAATGTTGCGAGTTGAGATGATAGATCTGAGAGGAGTGAAGAAGATAAAAAATGAAGCCAAAATGAGTTTAACGCAGGTCGATCGACTAGTCGATTAGGGTTTACCGCACGAGAGAGACGAGCCGATGGATTGTCAATCGAAAAATCGTAAATGATAGTCCACGGGGCTTTAATTTCTTTAAAAGTTTTATAATTTCGGTTATATAATAACCGACCTTATCAACTATTTTTTAAATTTATAACGTCGGTTATTTTAAAACCGACGTAAAAAACCCCCCGCTCTTTGGTTTTTTACGTCGGTTATTTTGTAACCGACGTAAAAAATGAGTTATGTACGGGTTTTTTACGTCGGTTATTTTAAAACCGACGTAAAAAAACCCCCCGTGATTTGGTTTTTTACGTCGGTTTTTTTATAACCGACGTAAAAAACCAATGCGCGGGCGGTTTTTTACGTCGGTTATTTGGAAACCGACGTAAAAAACCTGATATCGACGCGTTTTTTACGTTGGTTATCCTATAACCGACGTAAAAACCCAAAGCCCGGGGGGGGGGTTTACATCGGTTATAATATAACCGACGTAAAAAACCCCACGCTTTGGTTTTTTACTTCGGTTATCACATAACTGACATAAAAAACGCGTAGATATCAGGTTTTTTACGTCGGTTATAGGATAACCGACGTAAAAAACAAACAGGCGCGATGTGTAACGTCGGTTATGAAAATAACCGACGTTAAAAAGCTACTCACCGCATGTTTTACGTTGGTTATATATAACCGACGTAAAAAATGGTGACGTAAAAAACGTTTTCTGTACTAGTGTCGGTATAGCCTGGAGTGGCAAAGATGTACCAGGATCTTCGATTTTAGTACTGGTGGCTGAGGATGAAGAAAGTAATAGTCAAGTTTATTTCACAAAGCCTCACTTTTCAGTAAGTGAATGCTGAGAATCAGGTTCTAATAGGCTTGTCCCAGCCACTCGAGGTGCCAGAGTGGAAATGGGATAGTATCTCAATGGACTTTGTGATGGGGTTACCATGAATGTCCATGGGCCATAACTCTATCTGGGTGATCTTTGACTGACTCACCAAGTCAACTCACTTCCTACCCATCCGGGAGGAGGGACCGATAGAGGGATTAGGAAGCCTCTACATCTAGGAGATATTACGGATTCATAGGATGCCTTCAATGATCATCTTATATTGTGACACTCGCTCTACATCCCAGCTATGGAGGGGCTTATAGGAGGCATTTAGGATGCAGATGCACTTGAGCATAGCTTTTCATCCCCAGATGGATGATTAGATGGAGCAGACCATACAGAACTTGGAGGAAAAGCTACATGCTTGTTTCCTAGATTTTGGTCGCAGTTGGGAGCATCACGTACTAGTGGTGGGGTTTGAATACAACAACAACTATGACTACACCATTGGCACGACACCATTGGAGGCCTTGTACGAGCGGCCTTGCAGACCCCCTCTATGATGGATAAGCCTAGGAGAGTCAACACTCATGGGTCTAGAGTTGGTATGGGCTACCACTGAGAAGGTACATATCATCTAGGAGTGGATGAAGACTGCACATAGTAGACAAAAGTCTTATCCCGACCGAATATGGAGACCCTTTGAGTTCTAGGAGGGAGACAATGTTTTCCTTCGAGTCTCTCCCTGATGAGGATTGTGGATATTTGTCCTAGGTGGAAAGCTATCTCGGAGGTTCATCAGACCTTTTCAAATCCTGATTGGAGTTGGTGATGTGGCGTACCACCTAGCTCTTCCCCCATAGATGAACTAGGTGCATGATGTTTCCCTATGTCAGAGCAGGAGATATACGTGAATGACCCATCGCACGTCATTGACTAGGGAGATCTATACATTGACAATGGGGTGACATTTGTTGAGTTTCCGATAGAGATAGAGGGTCGATAGGAGCAAGTCCTATGTGGGCGGTTGATTCCTCTAGTCTACATTTGGGGGGCATCACGGGAATCTCTAAGAGATAACATGGGAGTAGTAGTCTTAGATTCATGCTTAGTACCCCCATCTGTTTGATAAGTTTTTGGTTTGGATTTTGGGGATGTAAATCCCTAAGTTGGGGTGAATGTAATTTATCAAAAATTCTGTGTAATTTTTTTTAATTATATGGAATATTTATGAGACCACACGATCAGATGGAACGTGATTCCAAGGCCCTGAGAGACCAGAAAATAATTTTGAACTTTTTTTAAGTTACGTTCAGCAAAAGTATGAGAGGGTTTTTCTAACTTTTGAAAAGGTAATCAGATAAAAAATACAAGGGAACCGTTGAACTCGGGACATCGGGATTCACCTAGAATACAATTAACTTTGGCTAATAAGGGCCACATGGATAATTTTATTTTCGGAATTTTTGGAAAATAATAAAATAACTTTAAACATAATTATTTTATTTCTTTTGTCAACTGATGACCGGTAACATGAAAACGCTACGGTGCAATGACAAGGTAGGGATGAGGTGCATTAATGAGGCTCATGAATGTCTCATATCACATAGCGTAACTATGAAATAAAGGAAGTGTAACAGCGGCACTATTTCATAAATGAAATAGCGTAACAACGCGACGTCACAGCATAACTGAAACATTGTGATGTGGTTCCGTTTAATTGTTTGATGTGTTGGTGGAACAAGGATTGAACCTTAGAGATTCTCTGACGAACCTCCAATGGTATTCCTCTCCAACCAAGAATGATGCACCAGGTGATCATCACCGACTTCAACACAACTCGATGAACAAAACCAGATGTGATGAGCGATGTTGACATCTTAAATCCTCGAGGAAAAAACAATGTGTCTTAGAATGTCAAAAAGGTAGGGGTTTTTTTATTTTGATGTTCTTCCCAATTCTTTTCTTGAAATGATGAATGTAGATCAACCCACGAATAGGTTGATCCAAGATTAGTGCATTTATGTAGGAGGGTAACTTTATTTGGGGATTTCTCTATCCTAGATTCAAAAATTAATTGACATGATTGAACAAAATCCCTGAGCCTCCCCCCAATATTAAACCACTAACATGGAAGGTGCGGGCCGACACAAATAAGGCCCGAGCACCTCCACCATGTGTGTTCTTTTTGGATGTACCCTACAAATAGAGGAAAGATGATTTCGGGACCTTTGTAGTGAGGAGGATGCTACGTGAAGACTGCAAGTGTAGGAAATTCGAAGAACAGACCACTAAAGCACATCCAGTGGTTTGCCGAAGGTTCTACCGGTGGAAGAGATAGAGGTGGCACGCGGTGGCACCAGCTGCATGCCGTTTGGTGGGATAAGAGACTGCGGCCAACAGGCCACGACGGTGGAAGGTGAGATGCCAAGTGGGTACCGCGTGAAGGGACGACACGCGTCCAAGCTGTCCGGGTGGCTAGCGAGCCGCGTTCTGCTGACTGTGGAAGGAAGCGAGACCCGGTATCTGCGGGGCTAGTTGGGGCCGGACGCGGAATCATGTCGCGTCCTAGAAGGATGGCGCACCTCTGGGTGGACCGAGTGGTCAAGCTTTGAGCTGGCGGGCTCCGCCCCCAGCCAGCAGTTCAAGGTGGTCTTGTGGCCCAGTGGGCCGGACCCATACCCTTCAGACTAGGCCAGAGTAGACCGGGTCGCTGGGCGACCATGCAGGTTGGACCCTCATCCAAACCGGGCCGGTTCCAGCAAGGCCCATTAGTCCAGGCCCACTATCCATGCCATACCAGAATAACCCAGACCCGAACCAGGTCAGGTCAAGTCAGTTGAAACTAAACCAGGGTATGTGGGACCCCTGGGATGAGTTGGTCGGGTCGGTCTGACCGGGTCGGACCAGGCCGAGATATAACCGGCCTCTATTTACTAAAATGCCCATATCATGCAAACCAAGCATCCAATGGATGAGTCGTTTTTAGCATTGGTACCCTCTTGATGAGGCGGATATTTTGGCATGCCATGATGAGGCTTTCATGGAAGTTGAGATGTGATGAATGGATTGAGGAGCAGTTCTCCCAAGCGTGCTACGTACGGAACCCTACAGTTAGCTGAGACCTCAGGACTATAGACTTTTGACTCTGTGAGACTCAAATATGGCCCAATGGAAAGCAATTTTATGTGGCTTTGTAGAACCATAGTTGGTAGAATGTCTATGTGACTTTTCAGGCCCACGGTACGCGAGGAGGAGTACTACCTCAGTTGGCCAAGATTATTGGGAAGCAGTTCTGTGTGACTTTTCAGGCCTACAATACGTGATGATGAGGTCTACCTAAGAAGCCCATGGTTAGTGGGAAGCACTTTTGGGTAACTTGGCAGGCCCACTGTACTAAAAAGAGGAGGATTTATCCAGTAGCCGAGGTGTTCGATGATGTGGCTGATGATTATGCTATCACTTTCTATATATGTATACCTGGTGTGAGGTATCTTATGCTTCATGCTTTACTTTGAGGATTGTTGTGTAGCCTTTCTATTTTTTGTTTTGGGGTCCTTACTAAGTAATTTGTTACTAACCCCTACATGGGCTTCACCCACACATGTTGTGTCTATTGCAGACAATCGATGTTTCGACAGAGACATTGGTGGACCAAGACCCATAGGTGCTTAGGGAGATGGGACCAATGAATGCTACGACAGTGGACTTGGTGGCCTAGGACTAGGAGGATCCTAGTAGGATCTGGTGGACAGGACGTTCTACTTCGGCTTCCAGTAGCTACACTACTCTCAAGATCAGGTGGGGTTTTCTATGGATGGCCATCAGAGTTTCCTTTTTGTACTTTTTTGTTCTCAATTATTTTTTTGGGCTTGTATCCTAGACCACTTGTATTAGTTTTACTTTTACTCTGCTTGGTTTTAGTAATAATTTTTCCTTTTTAGTGTGTGGGTTTTGGATGGGCATGTGTGTGTGTACAATTACTCAGGAAAATGCCTCCCATTTTTAGGTTGACGCCTTCGATGCCAGTTTCCAGCCCCTAGCCTCTAGGGGGTAGGATTGGGGTAGTCACGTCATGGCCCCGGGGGATGGGTCATGACATCATCATTATCTCTCTCTTCCATTGTCTTGGAATTTCTAACAACTGCCACCAAAACATTTTCTTCATGATCCTTGTAGTCCTATAACTCTCCTCCATCAGATTCTTCTGAACATTCATCTTCTTTTGAAATCAGATTCTTATTTTTGAAAAAATTTCTCTTCGAAAATTTCTTACTCATCACATAGGTTGAAAAAATATTCAGGGGAATTTATAATTCATCCAATTAATCATCTTGAAACATATTAGGATAACTCATTGTAATATTTCCAACCCTTCCATATTAAAGAAATGCAAGTGGAAGTTTCCCTTTGAACATTCATTTTCCTATTTGTAAATTTGATGAAAAAAATGACATGACTCCGTCTATCTCTTCTTCTTCTAGTAAATCTTCAATAGTGAGTTTATTCATGGACACGAATGATACATCCTTATACTTTCCTCTTTCCATATACTCATTATCTTCATTTCTTATCATGTATTTAACAAGATTAATGTGAATGCTATCCAATTTCAGCTCCTTTGGATCTTTATCTTCCATTAAAAAAACCTTTGGATTTAACCAAGGTGGAATTATTCTCAAGATATGCTTGAAAATATTTAAATCTCCAATAATTTCTCTAGGATCACACATTTATTCCAAGAAAACATTCACCCAGTCAAATAATTCATAAATAGACTCATTAGGATGCATTCTGAATTTCTCATACTTGTTCCATAGAACCATCATCTTTTCTTCCATGGATTTTGAGTCACCTTCACAAATATATAGAAAGTTTTTTCACATATAATTTTATGACTTACATTACACCTCATTCATATATATAGAATTATAAATTACTCCCCTAAATCATTAATTACTTAGGCGTAATCATTCATCTTTCTTTCTTTTGCTTCTAATAAAGCACCACTATTGACACTGGCTGAAATTCTATGAGTTGTTGCTTCAATGAAATTCATTCCTAAAGATCATAAGTAGTGTGGAATCTGATTCTTCCATAATTCAAAATTGATTCCATAGAATATTAGAAACCCATTATGATTGAAAACTTCTATTGAAATCCTTTAAAGAGAAACACTTATATTAAACTTTTGCTCTGATACCAACTGTTAGCCCAACTAGGATGAATAACCTGAGAGGGGGCGGAATCAGGGAATAACCTATTAGATCAAATTCCCCTTCAGATCATGTCTCTTCATTAAAAAAACACTCTTCTCTCTTTTTCCTATGGAAATGTATGAACAAAAATTAAATCATGCATAAGAAAAATCAGTTTTACTTGGTATACCCTCATTGGGATATGATCAAGGAATATAAAATCGAAATGTGATGATGTAGGAAATAAACTAAGGCTCAAGAAAAAAATGAGGTTCAGGATAGATCACTTCTATGACCAGGGTCACTTCCTATACAATATTTACGGTTGGATCACTACTTCCCAAGGGTCACTCCATAAATTTCTCCTTCGATGGATCACTACTGGTGGAAAGAATCACCTTATTTCCCTTAATTTTCTCACTAATCTAGAAAGGATCCACATACAGTTTATGGACATATAGGTCCATTCATTATCAAAAATTAATGCATCCTCAATTTTATGTAGACGCTATATTGTAGTTATTTCTTATCTTCTCCTTTAATTCTATAAAAACACATGGATGAAACACATCCAAATTCTAGAAAACTGGAAGAGACTTATCTTTACTTTTGAAATAGAAATTACCTCCACTTTAAAAATATATTCAAGAGATCGAATGTCTTCCTTTCACTTCCTTGAATTTAGTTGTTAACAAAATCTTTCTTCAAGATTTTTCAAATGGTGTAGAACCTCTATCTTCTTGTTCTCCATTATAATTTAAATATTATATTGATACTACTTATATGGTAATTTAGGAATGTATCTCCTTGCACAAGACTCTAGTGTGATACCATTTTGTGAGACTCAGGTGTGTAACCCCTTACATGAGATCATAGTGTGTAACCCCTTTCACAAGATCCTGGTATGTCGACCATTGTGTGAGATATTAGTGTGATATCCTTCCGTGCATTTTCTGAGATCCTGGTGTGAGACTCTTTTATGTTTTTCACAAGATCCTAGATCAAGACCCTTTCTTTGTGAGATACATGTCAATAGCACTTTCAACCTTTGCATGAGATATGGTAATGATACTCTTTTGACCAAGAATTTTTTCAAACCATTCACAACACTTATGCGATTTCAATCGTGTATTCTTCTTCATGATATCTCTCTGCGTAACTCATTCGTGAGATCACTCTATGACACTCCTTCTAGAATGTTTCTTTAGATAAAACAATAAGGAAAAACTTCATCAGTTTTCATTGATGAGTTATGGGGTATTTATTGGTATAAATCAACCACCTTTAACCCACAAATCTTAGGCAACCATCCATTCAACCACCATAGTAATCAGCATCATGCACTACATGAGATCCTATCTTTAGATCAAAAGTCAATCTTACAATGGTTAGTGATGTTATCTTACAGTAATTTGCGTGATCCATTAGGATATAAAAGAAAATCATGATCACTTTGTGAGATACTATCACGGGATCTAAAGACAATCAAGCACTTCCTAAGATTCCATCATAAGATCCAAAGTCTAACATTTGGTAGCATGGTTTCGAATGACCACGAGATACCTATATCTTTTACATTTTTTCTTTATCTTCATGTGCTTAGTGAGATATCTCTATGAGATATTTTGACAAGAATTCGTTCTCTTCATTAAATTCTCAATATCTCATTGTGAGATCAATTCATAAATTCAATCTTCATGACATCAGTCAAACATTCATGCTCCACGAGATCTGAAATCTCTCCCTCATGCAAGATCAAACATTTTCACATTCATAAGATCATAAATTTTTCCCTGGTGTGAGATCATAAATTCATGAATTCATGAGATAATAAATTTCACCCATTATCAAGGTTATACATTAACACTTTCATTATAACAACCATTTCTCTCTTACATGAGATCTTAGATATCACGTTTTTGCGAGATCAGATATCTCTCTCACACTCTTCATGTCATCTTTAACAAAAAGACTTCATCAACAACCTAAAACCTTGTAAAAAACATAATAAACCTAGAAGAATCATCACGATGTATTTTTTACTAACACATATATATTTAGTATATATGAATTTAAAGTAATCCATAAAATTTAGTGACATAAAATGAAATACACCATTCAAAGAGATAGTAGGCCATATGTAAAAATGAATGTTGTTCTAATTTTATTATCAGTTTGAAAGAAAGAATTTTTAATTATATATTCTTATTAAAATAATTTCATTCCATATATATCAAATATGTTCATTAAACAAATCCTTATTACTTTCCTTATAAAGTCTGAATTAATTACATCATTTTGCAAGGCGGTAATCCAATGTACACACGAGTGGCATTATCGTATTCCCACAAAATGAAGAGTACAAAGGTATGTGTGATATTTTGTTTCTATAATCATAAAAAACATAAATATAATATATATAAATAATGAATCCATCTTTATTTCCATCCTTGAGAGGTGGTAATGGAAAAAAGTAATGACATCGGTTCATGAGGTGGCAGTCCTTCGTACACACGAACAATGATTTTATAACCAATTTAATTGAAGTGGAGATTATTGTAGGTCATGTACTTAACATAACAACATCTCAATATATGGAAGACACTTAGTTTCTTATATTATCAGGGTATAATAAGAATATAAATATATGGAGGATGAAATAATACAAAAATTCTCATTGATGAATGTTACATCTTCTTCAATTACCCTCCTTAGGTTTGCACCAAAAGCCTTCCTAGGTAGGGTTTATATCCTAAATAAAAATTCTAGGATGAGATGATTGGTGTTTTAAAGTGATTTTGGTAGGTATTTTCCTAAATAAAAGAGTTTTGACGTGTAAAGAAATGAGGATAGGAGGTGGCCTTTTATAAGTGAGGTGAGTGACAATAGTAATTTTTCGAAATAAAGATTTCACCCATATTTATTTCATGTCCCAAGTCTCCAATAATATACTATTCTCTATCCAAGAAGATATATGTTCTCAATATTTCCACACAATGGTTTTTGCACAAGTTTTGGGTTATTTGTAACCCTTATATTTTTATTTTAACCCCCCCCAGTAAACCAATTTTTACCTTAACCGAGGTACATAATTTTTACTGCTTTCACTATTAATTTTGGTCAAAATTAAATATTACCATAATATAAAATAGAAATTATTTAAATTCCAAATATGGAATTCTTTTTCAAAATTCAATTCATATAAGTGGAAAATTTTTATTTAAAATTAATCATATAGATGTGATGACAAAGTGGGTTTTCAAAGAGAGAATGATCAAAAGTTAATAAAGTTTTGATATCCATTTTCAATATGAAATTAATTACAATGATGTAAATTGTATTAAAAAATATAAAATTAAAACTAATTTTACTTTAAAATTAATTTAAAATATAATTTTACTTTATAAATAACTTAAATGAAAATGTAGTTTCAATTAAAATTTAGTATTTTTCATTATTCATCAGAAAATTAATATTTTCATAAAATTATCTAAAATTCACTCGAAGATAATTTTGATAATATGATTCTAAAAACTATTTTTTAAAAAAAAATAAATTTTCTAAAATTTTATAGAATTAATTAAAAAAAGTGTGCTTTAGATGATAATTTTTTTAAAAATATATATTTTTAAGTTTAAAACTATATTTATTCTTATCTCTTATTTAGAAAACACATAAGATGAATGTTAAAAGGTTTATTTAGTATATAATATATATATTTCGTTAAAATCATTCACCAAAAATGATTCGTTTAATTTATTGAGGTAAAATGCATTTATGTGTATAAATTTTTTCCCCACAAATGATTTCCTTTATTTTCCAAGGTTTTTTATTTTCAATTATAATTAATTAGTAAACAATGAATTGACTATATATATTTTTTAACCATATATTTTCATTATTTATTTAATAGTATCCCTAACCATCATTGCAATGTCCAGGTGATACCTATCATATTAAATAATAATATTTTAATAGTAAGTCATATTTTGGTTAAACTCAGTGATGTATGTAACATAATATAAACTTGATATTATGTATAACATAAGAAAAAATTAATGTTTCATGTAATTAATCCAAAACTCATTGTTACATGTAATAAAAACCAAAATCAATGTTGTGTGTAATGAAAGATAAACTCAATGTTTTGTGTAACGCAAAATAATATAAACATTAATTCATTTGAAAAAAATCACAAAGGTGTCACATTCAACCCCACTTGAAATGATTTTTTAATTCAAAAGTAATCTCATCCATAAAAGGTTTATCATTTTAAAATCTCTTAATGTAAACCCACATCATAAAAATTGTTAATAAAACATCCTCTTAAAAAAGATAAAGGGATGTAAGAAAGTCCTATAGAATAACACATACAAGGTTTCCAAATGAGAGAACAAAGGTAGGAAATGAAAACATGGATATATAAGATAAAATTAATAAACAAATACTAATGGTGATTATAAAAAAAGTGTTTAGGTTAAATTTAATGACCACAATTCCTTAAAATAAATTATTGTGAAAAGGAACATTGATATAATCATAAATGATGATAACATAACAATAGTTTCTTTCACGATACTTTTACTAATGTCGGTGAATTTTCATGAGAAGATATAATTAGTTTATTTCTTTATTTTCATAAGAACAATATCATCCTTTAGTTGTTACTTGATCAATTTCTACTTTATAACTTAATCCACGAAATAAAGGTGAATTTTCTATTCCTAAAACACTAATGGGTCAAAAGGTCCATAAATAGATTGATAATTCATTTCATTTATCTTTATTGAACATCATAATAAAATGGTTAGAAAAGGTTATCCAATATGCATATATATTCACATAGTGAAGTAATACATTAATCTCTAAAACCTCATCCAAAGTAAAAATTAAACCATTCCATAAATGTTTAACCTTAAAACCCTTCCAAAAATCAAAATTTATAATAAAGGTTAATAAATTTATCAAAATAAACTTATCATTAATCCCCCACATATCATAAAGTATCTCCTGATTTTCATATACCAAACATGTGAATAAATTCATCATGTATTATCTTGAAATAAGGTAATAACTGGAATTACCATAAAATCTTATTGAAAACAAACCTTCTTACTAATACCTTACATAAAACATGGATTATTGGGTATATTACTTAAATCCAAAATACTGTAAACTCCATCTAGTATAATCCATTTTTTCTAAAAAAACATTAATTAGTTCCAATGTAATCTGTACTATAAAATTTACTTATTGATATCAAAAATATATTTATCCCAACATCATTATCTCAAAATCTATAAAATATTAAAGGTTATATTTACATAAACAAAATATCACCTTTCCATTAAATAACTTTTCTATTCCATCAGTACCCCTTAACATATTTTTGAAAATCCTTAATGAAGAAACATATAATGAAAAAATATTATATATTTCATGATTTATATAACATAATTCTAGAATTTTAATACATAAACACTTCAATTATTCCACCTCATCATTAATCCATTAATTGGGCCTCATCATCTTATTCCATAATACCTCTTTCCTCCCATATATCATTCATGGTGTCTTCATTATCATCATTATAACCATTACCTATACCACATTGCTAATTATTTTCATGATCATTTCCCTTAGGATATCGACCTTTATAATTACCATACCTTCCACATTTAAAACATTTAGCCATTGGTAATACCATAGGGGGACTAATATTCCCATCCATTGGGTTAAATGAATTTCTCTTTTTTTCTCATCAATCACTAACTTTGTATCCTTCTACACATATAAAACATATTCCCATTTACTTCAGACATTACCTATAGTGTTTCTTACCACATTCAAGACATATAGTAAATTGAATCTTCATTCATATATCGTATCCCCTACCCAAACTCTCCACAAACTCTATAATTCTATTTTTTTGTGAGTCCGAGAGTTGGTTAAGGTTCATGTTATTTATCATGTTCTTTGATAACTGATTAGTCATAATCCCAACATCCTTTACTCCAACCATTATCCAATTTAGATTCTCAACAACAATTTTTCTATATCATTCAATGTTAACCCATTTCCTTATGTTTCTCACCATTGGCTTAAACCAAAAAACATAGTGTGAGAAAAACTAATCATAGTGGAAAATAAATTAATCATGAAAATCACTTATAAGATGTATAAATCATTACACATTCATTTAAATCCATGAATACATAGGATTAACCTAGGTCATCCCTGATCATAGTCTATATATATACTTCATGGTGGTTTGTAAATAGTTTGAGATTTTCCAAAGAATATCTATAACGACCCGAATCCGAAGCCACTCAACCGGTGCCCCGTACCCGGTTCTCCACATAACCTCAAGCGCATTTCCCCAAACTTCAGAGGCTTCCGACTAGCAGTGAGGGCCTTGGTGAGTCATTGAGGAAACTATGCCCTCATTTGGTAAGGTATACAATGAAATAAAAATAACAATCAATAGAGGAAGTAGTGGACAACATACAATAACTGAAACAAAATAGTGGTAGCAATGAATATATAGTAATGATGATAATGATGCAGCAAGTACATGTATCTATGGAAAGAAGAAAACACAACAACGTGATAAAATACAACTGAGAAACAAAATACAAAAAGTAAATAGTAACTCTAGTAGCAACGCAGGCCTAAGCTCAGTCTTATGATCTCCAGATCCAACAAGAAATCATGTACCTGAAGTAGAAGGGCCGCAGTCCCTATCCACACCTCCAACCATATAACCTATTTGGCCCGAAAAGCAGGACCCAAATAGGGTGTGAGACTAATCCCAGTAGGCAACCACCACAAGATCTGTGCTCTACTGTCAGTGAGAAATATATCAAAAGTAAAGGAAATAAATGCAGCAGAAAAACAAGAGTACACTAAAGTAAAAAATCCTACAAATCTCCATTCACATTTATTTATTAATTTAATAAAACCATTTAATTATCAACCAAGGAATCTAGAAACCGCTATATATTCCCAAGGCATAACAAGTAACACAACAGGTATCTCAAAAGACTACCTAAATAAAAAGTAGTACAAAACCGAAGCTTGTTCTTTGGCTTGGACTTGTCACAACCAACCAAAAAATATTCACACTGACTCTATGGGTGGCTCAACTAGCAGAACCCTATAGTAAAGTAATCATACAAAGGCACAGACACTCTAGGAAGCACTCACCATCAATTACCCTGTGGTCTTGCAACGATAGTTATAGACACTCTGAGGAAGCTGTTATTTCTAATCCCCCCTATGGTCTCGATACGTACGTAAACTATGAACACTCTAAGGAAGCACAAAGTCCAATTCTCGTAGGTCCTGTGAATGATACAAATTTATAATAGACTCTCTAGAGAATCCTTTAATCGTTAATTCCCTCTTTAGTCTACTGCACCAGGTTCGCACAGCCCTGAGCAGTCTAGTTGTGCGTAATCGACTGTCAGTAGCCCTAAGTAAGTTCAAAAAACTACTTGGCTAATAACTATAATGCATTAAAACATATTAACAGCAGGCGATACAAGAAATCAATTATATCAAGGAAGGAAATCAATGCAACAAGGTCTGCCTCACAGGCAACCTAAGACAAACAGTGATAAATAGTCAAAACAAGGGAAACACCCATGGGGTGATCCTCAAACATGCTAACGAGCAATCATTATTCATCTAATAGCCTCAATCATACGAGAAATATAAGGCAAATAATAATAAAGGATCAAAACCCTAACTCGAGATACACGATACATGGATATCCAGAACTTTTGTACAGAAACTCAAAGACGTTCAACGTAAGGAATCAACCCACCTACCTCGATCCAAGGAGATCAATATACTTGAACCTCGGCCCGTAAATTGGCCTAAAACGGAGTAGATCTGCAAATACGTCTAAAACATTTAACCTCTGATAACTCCCATAAGATAAGTAATCAGGAAACGTGGCCAATGAAGAACCAAGAACTCACCGCTGGGATTCTATTGCAACCAACGGTGTTCGATTCGAATAACTGGTGATGGATCGGTGGCTCGGAGAAGATTCAGCCTCCTCGGATTCTCTGGATGGAATTAGGCGAAGAAGAAGATAAAAATAGGGATTAGATGCGACCCCATTCTATTTAACAAAAAAGGAAAGTACACGATGTGTACTTCTAGAGTACATGGAGTGCACTCAAATTTTCCATACTCTGCATTAGGCGGGCTCCAAGTCACCCTATACAGCCGTGTGTGGCCATGGCATGACCATCACACATCTTCCGGTGGCATCGGAGTAGACGGTGTGTACTCATAAAGTACACAACGTGTACTCTGAAAATTTTCAGATTTTCCTCTTTTTCTCAAAAACTACCAGGAAGGGAAAACATACCTGAAAAGAAGATCTGAGTTCTTAAAAACTTCCCCCCTTAGAGAAATTTGTCCCTGAATTTCCATAACAAGGTGGAGAATAAGAAACCTCGAACAACTCTAGCCACTGTGATCGTATATCGGCCTCCCTCTCCCAAGTCTCATCATGTACACGGTCGTGCTGCCATAGCACCTATACCCATAGGAACAGACCGACCACAGAGTACCTTTTCACCATGATAAACAATACTAGTAGGATGCTCCTCGAATGATGCATCATACTCTAACTCAACCTCTTCAGGTTGAAAAACATGAGATGGGTCTAAGAAATAGCGTCGAAGCTGAGAAACATGGAAGACGTCGTGCATATCCTAGTACCTCTGAGGTAACTGAAACCTATAAGAAACTAGCCCAACTCTCTCCAGAACCTCAAATGCCCCAACATACCTCAGTGAAAGCTTACCCTATCTCCTGATCCTCTTGTGTCCCAACCTCGGGGGAATACATAAGAAAACCTAATATCTGACCTTGAACTCCAAAGGTCATCTCCACTGATCATCATAATATTTCTGATGAGACTGTGTTGTAGCCATCCTCTTCTGAACCAACTCCACCTGTTATGTGGTCTCTTGAATGAGACGAGGTCCCAGCATAGCTGCCTCTCCTGCCTCCAGCCAACACAAGGGTGATCGGCATAGCCTACCGTATAAATCCCCTTAAGGTGCCATCTGAATAGTTTCTTGAAAAATATTATTGTATGAAAACTCTACTAGAGGTATATGCTTCTCCCAAGAACCTCCAAAGTTCAGAATGCAAGCCCAGAGCATATCCTCAAGAACCTGAATCGTGCACTCTAACGGGCCATCTGTCTGGGGATGGTAAGATGTACTCAGAAGTACCTGTGTACCCAAAGCCCTATATAGACCTTACTATAAATGCGACGTAAATCAGGAATCCCTATATGAAATGATAGTACTCAGAACCCCATACAAGCATACAATCTCATGGATGTACAACCGTCCAAGCTCCTCAAAACTGAAAGTCTCATTAATCGTCAAGAAGTGAGCATCCTTCGTGAGTCTATCAATGACAACCCATACTGCATCATTTCCTCGAGGAGACCTCGGAAACCCAGTCACGAAATCCATCGTGACATCATTCCATTTCCACTCGGGAATGGGTAACTGCTATAAAAGTCCTGCTAGTCGCTGATGCTCTACCTTCACTTGCTGAGAAGTGGAACACCTCATGAAAAAACCAGAAACATCTCTCTTCATACCTGGCCACCAATATTGGCAGTGTAGATCACAATACATCTTGGTGACACCAGGATGAACTTCCCAAACTGAGGAATGAAAGTCTCGCATCATCTCCTCGTGTATATCTGCTGGCACCCAAACGCGTCCCTGGAAATGAAAGATCTGATCCTCGCCAATGGTCTATCCAGGAAGAGGGTCATCTCCTGACACGCTTTCCCATAGGACTATTCCATTAGAATGTGATAGCTGCCTCATTTGAACTCGGTCAAGAAGCGTAGCGGTAATAGCTACAGAAGATAGTAAAGTCTACCCTTGTATGTCGTGCACCACCAAATGCATCTCAGAGAATAAGGCCATAAGCTTCCACTCACTATTAGCCTTCTGAACTGCCTGTATCTGAGTCCTCTGGCTTAGTGCATCAGCCATTGTATTTCCTTTCCCAGGCGTATAGGAAAGCTCGAAATCTAAAGATTGGAGATACTCAACCCACCTCTACTATCTCAGATTCAAGTAACACTGCGTGAAGATGTAATTGAGGCTCTTGTGGTCAGTATATACCACAAAATGCTCCCCTAGAAGATAATGTCTCCAACAACGCAAAGCATGAACAACTGCAGCCAACTCCAGGTTGTGCGTAGGATAGTTCCTCTCATGTGGCCTCAACTGCCAATATCCATATGCAACAACATAATCCTCCTGCATAAGCACTGCTCCAATCCTAATTCCATATGCATCACAGAAAATTGTATAAATCTTTCCCGGCTCCGAAAAAACGAGAATCAGTACTGAAGTCAATCTCCCCTTTAGCTTCTGAAGGCTGAATCACAGGCTTCTAACCAAACATACTTCACCCCCTTCTTATTCAAGCCCATCAACGACATTGCTAATCGTGAAAAGTCCGGTATAAACTGCCTGTAGTAACTAGCCATCCCTAGGAAACATTGTACCTCGAAGACATTTTTCGGCTGCTCCCAGGTAACTACTGCTCTCACCTTCTCTGGGTCTACTGATCCTCCTATCTCTAAGATGACATGACCCAGGTAGTGAATCTCATCCATCCAAAAGTGGCACTTAGAGAGATTATCATATAACTGATGCTCCCTCAGTGTACTCAAAACGATCTTATGATGGGTAGCATGGTCGTGTCGAGTGTGAGAGTACACCAAGATATCGTCCACGAAAACCACCACGAAAGAATCCAAGTAAGGATGGAAAACTCTGTTCATCAGCACCATGAAAACTGCTGGCGCATTCGTGAGACCGAACGGCATAACCAAATACTCAATAGACCATATATGCTCCAGAAGGCTGTAAGAGGTATATCAGATGGTCTACACGCAACTAGTGATAGCCGGATCTCAAGTCGATCTTCGAGAACACTCTGGCTCCTCAAAGCTGATCAAAGAGATTATATATTTGTGGCAATGAATATCAGTTCTTGACTGTCAACTAGTTTAGCTTCCGATAATCCACACAATGCCGTAAAGTACCATCTTCCTTCTTTGCAAACAAAATGGGTGAACACTAAGAATAAGTACTGGTTTGGATAAAAACTTTTACATGAAACTCCTCCAACTGCTTCTTGAGATCCTGTAACTCAGGTGTATCCATCCTATAAGAAGGTATGGATATCGGTGCTGCTCCTGGAACAAGATCAATAGAGAAGTCTACCTCTCTCTCTAGAGGAAAACCAGAAAAGTATTCTGAAAATACATCTGGAAAGAGGTCAACAACTGGAGAAAAATCTATCTGAGAAGTCCCTTGGTCATCCAGATATAAGCTAGAAATATGGTTCGTAACACCGCCCAACCCATGATGCTCTGGTCCAGCTCTGATTTCCTGGACATCCCATTCACCCTTGTGAAGAAAAGATCTTCCCTCAGGTGATGTGAAACTCACCCTAGGATAATAGTAGTCGACGAAGGCCTAGAAGGTAACTAACCTATCCATCCCGAGAATGACATTATATCCTGTCATCTCCAAAACATAGAGATTCCATGAAAAACAACACCCACCAAACTCTAGGGGTAGACCAAGCACTGACGCATGCTAGAAGTTCTAATTCCCAAGGGAGTGTCTAGCATCATCATATCCTCAGAAGTATAAACAGTAAATCTAAGGATTTCCACAGTATGCACAGAAATAAAGCTACGAGAAGATCCTGTATCAAAAAGTGAAGAGGATAAAACTGATGCTATTAAAATCATGCCTCGAACTGTAGAATGTCCAGGATCCTGCTCCTGATGAATCTTCTCTACCGCAAAAGTTTGGCCTGCACCGTGGCCCTGTATAGCAGCCTGAGATCCCTGAGCTGATCCTCCCTAAGCCTGACCACTGTGTCCACAGCCTCTACCCTAGCCTGAACGACCTGAATAACTCCATCCTCTAGTGTTCTGTGGAACTTCTAATCCTTCCCCTATACGCAGAGTTGAAACTAATCCTCCTTCACTAGCTGCTGGAAGGATGACCTTGCAGAAACGCTACAGATGACCCATATTGTCGCAAGATCGGCACTCCACTGAGTCTCTTGGGCACTATGGATTCTTATCACTACTTCTTCCACACTGATAACACACCACTTGGTTGCTAGAGGGGAGATTCTGTCTACCCGAAGGAATGCCTCGCTTCCTCGAGTCACCTCATGTAGACTCTCGGTGGCGCTTCCTGCTGTCTACCTGAAACGAATCAGCCCTGGATGCTAAACTGCCCTGGTCCACAGCTCCAGTCTCCCTCAAATTTCTCTCTGTGATAAGCTCCTGATTGACTATCAGAGAAATATAAGTTAACTGAAAGACGTTCACCTGTGATATGATGTCCGATCTGAGGCCTTCCTCAAACTTCCTCGCTAAAAACAGCACTTCATTCCCCAGAATGAGAGTGAAACACTGTAACTTAGTGAAGCGAGAGGAATACTCCATAAATATGAGAGTACCCTACTGCAGGTTCATGAAATCTCTTGCTCTATCAGCCCTCAGCATCGCCAGGTATAAGTAGTCATAGAACGTATGTAGAAACTCGTCCCAAGCCATAGCCTGTTGGCACCCTGCCTGCGAAACCACATCCCAACATCTCTTGGAAGAATCTCGCATCATATAAGTCGTGAGATTCACTCTTTTCTCCAGAGGCATCTCCAGATGATCGAAGATGGATATCATGGATTATAGCCATGACTCCGCAGCCTGCGGTCCTCCATCCTCTATGAACGTGGGAGGATGATGCTGCTGAAAAACCAGCATCAGCTCTGCCATAAACGGGGCAGGATGCTGAGCTCCCTAGAAGGTCTTCATGAATTTCATGAAACCCTATCTGAACTGTTCATTGGAACCAATGTCTAGAATCAATGCAGGTTCCATGTCCAGAACGATAGGCAGAACTACTGGTAGTCCCTGATCTGTCGTATCAGGCGTACGGTCACTGCATGGTTCCTGACGTGCAATGGGAGGACGTCTTGGCGGCATGAATCTGCAAGTTCACAAACACACCTTCAATAATTACAAACATAGTAGAAACTTAAGAGAGTAAAACAGAACAGAAGAGAAGAACTCTATAATTTGGGGAAAACATGACAACACGGTGTGTAGTACCACTACATGGTGTGTTTTCCGAAATTTTACCTTGGGCGTGTACCTTGGCCATACATGGCTGTGTAACCAACCTGGCTACGCGACATGTTATCAACTACAAGGCATGTAATAACCCTTTTTATCCCTGCCCAGTTACTCCTACATAGCTGGGAACACGGACTGTCCCAGCAGGAAACTACACGGCGTGTTTGTCCACTACACGGCGTGTCCTTAAGATTTTTTCCCCTGTATGTGTCGTTAGTCACACGAACTGGTACACTGAGCACTACTACACGGTGTGTAAACAATGTACATGGAGTGTTGTCCTGTGGATTTTCCAACCCATGTATTCAACTACACGGCTAGGTCACATGGAAGGAAAGTACACGGCATGTACATGAAAGTGCACGACGTGTAACCATGAAAAGTAGTTCTTCCCGAACAAAAGGACACATGGCATGTGTTCATAAGACTACACGCCGTGTTTTCTGGGTTTCTGGGCAGTAAACATACAAGAACCCCCAAAACCACTGAAGAAAAAACACTAAAACAAGCACCTTTGTTCCAAATTCCGATCCGTGGGGGTCCATACTCCCTACGAATCAAATCTTGGCATCATAACAATGCATATATCACGTAAACAATATAACAAACTCACGATCCACCAAATTCTAATCCTCGAGGGCCCATAACACCTCTAAGACCAAATTTTGGCATCCATGATAAAGAATCTCTTTAAAAAATAATACCATATCAACATAGCAGGTATTATATCACAGCAACTATCACAACAACATGCATAGTCTATCACAATTCCTATCACAACAGCATGAAATTTCTAATGCAATTTAGATGGCATGGAAAAATGCATGACATGTGATTTTCTAACAAGTGCCTATATGATGAATGAGATAGAATACCCTCATGTCATCATGTTGCAACAAAATAGAACCATAATCATACAAACAGTAACAACACAACACAAGTCCACCACCCAATGGTGAAGTCAATTAAATTGTGACATTTTCAAAACTCGAAAATTGCAATATTCGAGGTAACCTGGATTTTTCCCTGTACACGGGTTCTAGAACTCCCGGGCACAACTATTTACCATTTACCCATTCCGTTCTATCCGTGTCTAATGTCGCTAAACAGTAAGTCAATAGAAAAGGAAAGAAACGCCATGGATACCACTTTGTAATGACCTGAATCCAAAGCCACTCAACTGGTGCCCCATACCCGGTTTTCCACATTACCTCAAGTGCATTTCCCCAAATGCCAGAGGCTGCCGATTAGCAGCGAGGTCCTTGGTGAGTCATTGGGTAAACTATTCCCTCATTTGGTAAGGTGTATAAAGAAAAGTAAATAACAATCAACAGCAGAAGTAGTGAACAACATACAATAACTGAAAACAAATAGGGGTAGCAATGAATATATAGAAATGATGATAATTATGTAGCGAGTACAAGTATCTAAGGAAATCATCAAACACAACAATGTGCTGAAATACAACTGAGAAACAAAATACGAAAAGTAAACATTAACTCCAGCAGCATCGCAAGCCTAAGATCGGTCCTATTCTCTCAAGTTCCAACCAACAATCATGTACCTGAAGTAAAAGGGGCACAATAATTATCTACACCTACAACCATATAACCTGTTTGGGCTGAGAACCAGGACCCAAACAGGGTGTAAGACTAATCCCAGTTGGCAACCACCACAAGATCTATGCCCTACTGTCAGTGAGCAATATATCAAAAGTAAAGGAGATAAATGCAGCAGAGAAACAGGAGTACACTAAAGTAAACAATCCTACAAATATCCATTCACATTTATTTATTAATTTAATTCAATCATGTAATTATCAACCACATAATCTTTCAACAACTCTATATTCCCAAGGCCTAGCAAGTAACACAACAGGTATCTCAGCAGACTACCTAAACAACAAGTAGTACAAAACCCAAGCTTGTTCTTTGGCTTAGTGGACTCATCACAACCAACCAAAAAATATTCACACTGACTCTCTGGGTGGCTCAACTAGAAGACCCATATAGTCAAGTAATCATACAAAGTCACAGACACTATAGGAAGCACTCGTCGTCAATTCCTCTACGGTCTTGCAATGATAGTTATAGACACTCTGAGGAAGCACTTACATCTAATTCCCCCTGTGGTATTGATACGTACGTAAACTAAGGACACTCTAATGAAGCACAAATTACAATTCCCGTAGGTCCTGCTAATGATACAAATTTATAATAGACTCTCTAGGGAAGCCCTTAATCGTCAATTCCCTCTTTAGTCTACCGTACTAGGTTCGTATAGCCTTGAGCAGTCTAGTCGTGCGTAATCGACTGTCAGTAGCCCTAAGTAAGTTAAAAAAACTACTTTCCTAATAGCTATAATGCATCAAAACATATAAACGGTAGGAGATACAAGCAATAAATTATATCAAGGAAGGAAATCAATGCAACAAGGTCTGCCTCGCAGGCAACCTAAGCCAAATGGCGATAAACAGTCAAAACAAGGGAAACACCCATGGGGTGATCCTGAAACATACTAACGAGCAATAATTATTCATCTAATAGCCTCAGGCACACAAGAAATATAAGGCAAATAATAATACATGATCAAAACCCTAACCCGAGATACCCAATACATGGATATCCAACAATTTTGCACAAAAACTCAAAGACATTCAAAGTAAGGCATCAAACCAACTACCTCGATCTAAGGAGGTTGATATACTTGATCCTCGACCCGTAAATCGGCCTAGAATGTAGTAGATCTGCAAAAATTTCTAAAACTTTCAACCTCTGATAACTCCCATAAGAAAAGGAATTAGGAAATGTGGCCAAAGAAGAACTAAGAACTCACCGCTGGGATTCTATTGTAACCGACGGTGTTTGATTCAGATAACCGGTGACGGATCAGCGGATCCGAGAATATTCGGCCTCCTTAGACGCTCTGGATGGAATTAGGTGAAGAAGAAGATAGAAATAGGGATTAGACGCGACCACGGTCCATTTAACGAAAAAACGATAGTACATGGCGTGTACTCACCTTTTTCGTACTCCGCATTAGGCGGCCTCAAAGTCAACCTTACACGGCCGTGTGTGTGGCCATGAAATGGTCATCACACGACTTCCGGTGGCATCGGAGTACACGACGTGTACTCATAAAGTACACGGCGTGTACTCTGAAAATTTCCAGATTTTCCTCTTTTTCTCAAAAACTACCATAAAGGGAAACATACCTGAAAAGAAGATCTGGGTCCTTATAATATCTCCAATGAGTTTCAAACTAGGTGTGTAGAAAGGCCTATTATTATTCACTATGTGATTATTTAGTCCATATCAGTGCACCCTTTTTTGATTTATTACCCCTAGGTACATATATTCTAGATCCACATCTAATTTTATTATCTATACAGTGGTGTAATTGGTTGGAAACCACTTGATCTATCCTTTACCAAAATTACAAGACATTTTCTTATACTTTGACTAGTCCTTAGACTAATACATAGAGATATCCCTAGTCATATACTTAGAAATACCTATAGGGATCTCATTAAAGTTTTCTCATCCGAGTTTCCAATGTTTAACTAATCCTTTCCTCTGATACCAACTATAACAACCCAATATTTTCATATGTAAATATTACATCTTTTTTATGCATATTTATCACATTACATAAACACATGCTTGAGTATCATAATAGGTAGTGTGTTTGGATACTAGGAACACAGTATTTTAATTTTGTGAAATCCCTTCAAATCTACCATAAATATTTTCCCCTTTAGTAATCTTCATAAACATACCCTTATTAAAAACATTCATTATAACACGGGAAAAGGAAACATAATAAATGGTGATCTAATATGTTCAGTAAGGGAAAAAAGTGGTATGTAAGCATAACATGAACATAAGCTTATGGTATCCTGAGAATAAAAGTTGAAAATCCCACCATTAATTTCAAAGATTATAATATTTTTTCACGGTATAAAGATTGGTAGTTCATAGGAAATGAATCATAAGGAAATCAAAGAACATGAGAAATGAGAACAGAACATTGGCCTTAGAAATAGATATATGGTAAATAAATAATCATAGAAACCTTATGAAAAGGCCACCAACCAATAGATTCATAACATGTGTGGATTGGTATAACCACTCATGTACCTATTCGGGTTTGGGATAACCATCCATGTACCCAATTTTTCAGGATAGGGATAACAACTAGCGTACCCTCCTTTTCAGGCTTTGTCTAACTACCTCTATGCCCTCCATGTTAGGATTTTTCTAACCACTCTTGTACCCTAAGATATCATAGAACATTTATCATTACCCAACGTATTGTAGGGAGATATAATCCCACCATTCACATAATGTAAATCATATATTTGTATGCCACTAGATCGTAAATCAATCATCATAATAGAACCCATGAAAAGAAATAGGATTTATAAAAATTTCATCATAACATATGCAAAAGAAAATAGTTTCATAATCAATTCACATGGCTTAACCCTTGTAAAAGAAATGGGTCTCATAATACATTCATCATTTCATCATATCATAATCCATGGAAAATGAATGGGTTTCATTAACAACTTTTCATCAAAACATAAACCATACATAGAAAGAATCAGAATGGTTTCCTTGGATAATTCACCTAGTAAATAATAAGTGTCATCAAATTATTTTATCTTAAGTGGAAAATTATTTATAAAGGTCACTTGATAAAATTCTTGAGGAAAAATAGCCTTTCCCCTTTAATTTTTTTTGAATCATAAAATTTTTTCAAAATACTTTCCTTTAAAAATAATATTTAAAGATCATTATAAATCAATTATTGAGGAAAATTTCCATTACACTTGAAAAACACTTTTAAAAAAATAAAACATTTTCAAAATCATTTTCATTGAAAATAATAATTAAAGATCATTCTAAATCAATTCTTGTGAAAACCATCCTTTCCACATGGAAAAACATTTTTAAAAGATGAATTTTTTTTTAAAAATATTCTTATTTTGAAAATAACCTCAAAAACATGTATTTTATGCATGAAATAATTAATAGGTCATGACTGTGGGAAATACTATTCATGTTGTGAATGTTAAAATAAATATTTCTTTCACATTTTCAATAAAATTAAAAGGGAATTGTTTTGACAATGACATGAAAATTAATTTCAAAAAAAAAAATTAAATATTGAAGAATGGTTAAAAATTTATTTAAAAAATTATTTAAAAATACATTAAATTTTTTTTTGAAAAAAAATTATAAAACAAGGTTTTTGAAGAAAAATGCGTTTCAACTGAAAAAATGGGTTTTCTTAAAAATATTATTTTAAATTATTTAGTACATAACTAGAATAAAATGAATGGGAAACATGTATCCTAATTATATAACCATAGGATAATAAAATTAAAGACTTAATTTAGAGTTATATCACAATATTTCATCATTGGTAGCATAATAATAAATAGTCCTGATAAACGATGAGATTGTAACATAAAACTATTACCAGTTTAGTAACATTGAATCGTAATCCTCGTGAAAGAATAACATTAAATTAAAATATAATATCATGAAAATAATTATATTCATGATATAACATGTCAAATTGGAAGTATATAAAGCTCATAGAAGATGATTGGTGTATAACAGAATATATATCTAATAGATGGTAAATTGAGGGGGAAATTCTCTTATTGCATTGATAAAATTGAAAACCTAAACCCAATGAAAGAGTAATTCTCAAGTGGATATTAAAATACCAAAAATATAATGTTAAAAATTATAAAAAAATCATGGGTAGTATATACACCGTAAAAAATACATATACGATGAATATGGCATTTGTCTCAGAAAAAAAGTGAGACGAAAACCCATTACCTTAAGTCTCGGCTTCCTTCATACAAACTCAAAACTCCTATAAAATAAATATATTTTTATTATACACCAATTAAATAACCATAAATATATATATCATATCATATATGAATTACGTTTTTTTAATTTCACCTATATAAATAATTCCATGTTAATGTAGCGTTTTGGGTAATAACCGCTTTTTGGTATTTGTTTTGATTTATTAACTTCAGTCATGTTACATTGATCAATATTTAATAATATATAATATTTTAAAAAATTTATAAAAAATATATTCAGTATATATGAATTTAGATTAATCCATAAAATTTAGTGATAGAAAATCAAATGCATCATTCATATAGATGATAGGTCATACGTATGAATGAACATTGTTCCCATTTTATTGTCAGACTAAAGAAAATATGGTTAAATGATATATAATCATTAAGAAAAAATATTATGTCATATATTTCACATATTCCCATTAAAATAATCATTAATACTTTCTATGTAAGGCGTTAATGAATCACATCACTTCGCGAGGCGTTACTCCAACCTACACACGAACGACATTATTGTATTCCCAAAAAATAATGAGTATAAAGGTATGTGTGCTATTATGATTAATTAAGAATAAATATATAATAAATATCATATTTAAATAAGAAATACATCATTATATCATTACTTTAGAGGTGTCAATGGAAAAATTAATTATGTTGCTTTGTGAGGTGGCAGTCATCCGAACACATGAATTACGATTTTGTAACACATTTGATGGAAGTGGAGATGATTTTAAGAAATTATGTTAATATAAAAAAAATTCAGTATAAGTTATATATTGAGGTTATTATATAATCATGTTATAATAATAATTTTAGGATGTGTAGGAAGAAATATAAAAAAATTATCACTGATTAACTTGACATATTCTTTGGGTATCCTCTTTAGGTTTGCACCAAAAGCCTTACTAGGTTGGATTTATGTCCAAAATAAGGATTTTAGGATGATAAGAGGGAATTTGGGAAGTTATTTAGGAAAATATTATCAAAAACAAAATATTTTTAAGTTATTATGAAGAGAGGATGGAGGTGTCCTTTTATATGTGACGTGAGTGTAAAACTTGTAATTTTCTTTAAAGAAAGAATTCCACTGATGGTTTTTGTATTTAACAATGAACTAGTAATATAATATTATTGGTAATAGAATATATAAGGTATATATATTTCCATAAAATGGGTTTTTAACAAGTTTTTGGTTATTTTTAACCCTTGACTTTTTTTTTACCCCTCCCCCCCAGTATACCCATTTCTACATTGACAACGCTAATTAGTTTTTACAATTTTCAATATTCATGTTGGTCAAAAAATTATTTTAACTTATTATAAAATTAAATAATTATGATTCCAAATACGGAATACATTTTTAAAAGAACAATTCACTTAGTTATAAAATTTTAATTTAAAATTAATCCCAAAACTATGACGAGAAAGTGGGTTTTCAATGAGAAAATGCTCAAAAGTATTCAAAGTTTCGATATCCAATTTCATTATGAAATCCATAACAATGAAATAAATTTTATTAACAGATATATAATTGAAATAATTTTACTTTAAAAATAAATTTAAAATATATTTTAACTTTGTAAGCATTTTAAACAGAAAATAATTTTTCAATTAAAATTCAGTATTTTTCAATTTTCATCAGAAAAGTAATCATTTTAGAAAAATTTCAAAAATTCACTAAAAATAATTCTTATATTATTATTTAAAAATAGATTTTTATTTTTATAAATAAATTATTTATAAGTTTCAAATATTAATTTTAAAAAGTGTTTTCTAATGCCGACAAATGTACTTTTTAGAAAATATAGTTTTAAGTATATAATTGGATTTATTATTATCTCTTGTCTAAAAAACAAATAAGATTAATTTTAGACATTTGATTGATTATATAATATATAAATTTCAGTAATATAATTCAAAGAAATTATTTTTTAAAATTTATTGAGGTAAAACACATTTATGTGTAAAAATTATTCTTTTCAGAAAATGATTTCCTTTATCTTTAAATGGTTTTTATTTTCATTTCTAATTAATTGCATATTAAAGAACTCATTATAAATAAATGTGTAAAACATATATTTTCAAAATTTAGTTAATCCTATTCATACCCACCATTCCAATTACAAGTTGATAACTATCATATTAAATAATAATATTTGAATAGTACGTCATGTTTCGTTTAAACATGGTGTTTCTTATAATTCATGCTAAACTCAATATTGTGTAATATAAGAGAAACTTATTATTGCGTGTATTTCTATCCAAAATTAGTGTTATCTGTAGAACAATACAAAATTTGTGGTGCATGTATCTCATGATATACTCATTTTTGTTTCCAACACAAAATTTCGAAAGGGCTAAATTTGTTTGAAAAATATATTTCACAAAAATCTCAGGGTGTTACATATTGTTCCATAGAGGTGATTTTATGCACGTACTTGGAGATGAAATTTTCATTTTCAATGCAACTGGAGAATATTATAAAATGATTTATCCTTTAAAAATCATAATTATATATAAAATATCATATTTCTTCATTAAATTCCATTTTATAACCATCCATTTAAGGCATTTATGAAAAACTAAATGTGGTGCTTCATGGGGGTGGTAGTCCACACACACACACAAATGAAGTTCCAATTTTTCTATGGAATTGTGAAATAAAAATAATTATTATAAAATATAAATTATTAAATTTTAATATGTTAATAATAATTATTTTATAATATTATAATAGTAAAACATATTATTTTATGAGAATGGTATTGAATAAAAAAATTAAGAAGTTTCTAGTAATCAGATTGTGTATTCCAGCCTTCTATTGGAGGACCTCTTAGGAATGGAAGACTTAGGAACTTTCCTTGGATCGAGGGGATTCTAAAAATTGTAGTGGGATATAGGGGGATTAAAATTGGTATATTTTTAAGAATAATTATAATTTTAGAGTGTATGTAAATGTGTGTTGGAGGTATCCTTTTATAACTGATGGGTGGATCTTTTGTGAATACCTATAACTTTATTTCAATGTCATGTAAATTTCAAAGGAAATTGGCTCCAAAAGTATAAAATAATTGATATGGGATGATTTTGGATAATAAAAATTCTTCACCATTCATTTAGATATTTTTTTGAGAAAATTTATTCTTTTTCTCTTTGGTTTAACTTTTTACACTAATTTACATTTACATTGATAACTATTTTTTACCTCGGTAACATATTTTAATGCCTAAATATAAAATCAGCGTTATTATATAGTTTTGTAGTTATTAATCAAAATACTCCAAAAATTTTATTATATTAAATTTATAAAAGTGGTAAAATTAATTTTAAAATAATAAGTGTATAATCCATAAAAATAGTTTTTAGAAAAAATATTAATTAGGCTCTAAAATATTAATTATTGGTTTCTAAACTAAACATAATACATTAAATGTATAATATTAATAATTAAATAAATATTTTATTTTTGTAAATTATTCATAAATTTTTAATTTATTCTTGTACCCTAATGGTGTAATAAATTTCACAGTATTTGTAAAAATGATATTTATTGAATTTAGTAAAAAAAACAATATTTTAAAAAAAATAAAAAAATTAATCATTAGATAATATCTCTATCAAGGATAAAAAAATGAAGTGAATTTTTTAAAATTTACATTCTAAAATTTATAAATTTATTTTTTAAATGGAAATATAAAATATAATTAAAATTTGATCTTATAAGAAAATAATTTCTTTAATATTAATTTTTCTTATTATTATTTCCTACTAATTATTAATTAAATTAGTTTTAATATATTATTCATATAAATAATATATTTTAACATTATTCTCCTTTGAGATATTAATTTTTTATAATAAAAATGCATAGAGCATAAAAAGTAAATTCTTAGAAAATATGAATATTTAATCATAACATGATATTATTAGTTATTTAGTTATACTAATTGAATTTTATCAATGAATTAGTATTAATAATTATCTATATTTTTTCTTTCTACATATATTACATAATGTGGTTACCTCTAATTGTACTCACAAACTTAAAAGATACATTATAATGGTTATATTTACTACTTATAATTTTATCCTAATAAAATGTATCATGATTCATCTTTCTTTGGTGTTTCATTTGAAACATGCTATTAAAAATAATACTTATTTATAGAATAATTAAATATTCAAATATTCATATGTTATATTCCCCCACCCCTAAATAAATTTAATCATTGTAATTTTTAATAACACCCACTAATGAAAATATCTATGAGTATTTATAAGATAGATAAGACTCATTATATAATTTCTAACACATTATATTGTGCATGACTAAAGAACTCATTTTTCCTTTTATAATAGGAATATATTGTGATTATTAACTATTTTTTTACAAATATTCCTCATTTTTTATCAATTATAATTTTTTGTTTTTTGAGACACACCTCCCATAACTTTATTTTTTGTATCCTCTTTCAAAACAAATATTAACAAAAAATTGTTAGAAAATAAAATAAAATCACAAAATAGTTACATATGAATATGAAAACCCAATAAAAAAAATTATCCTCCTATTCCACCTTCATTTCAGTCTATGATACATTTTTTCATGTAAAATATTTGTTTGGATCAGCCTTTAACTCCTTCCATTTAACCTAGGTTGTATGTGGTCATTTTCCTATAAGGTTCTCTGACCTTACAACACATATATTACATCCTAAAATTCCATAAAAAATAATTCATACTGATTTATAAAGTGAATCTAAATTATAAAATCATATCTCAAATTAGTATCAAATTAGGTGTGTAGTTAGCTCCACTTATTGTGCACATAGTGAAGATAAATTTAACACACAACCAACTATTATTAAAGAATTACCCCTAGCTACATCTATGTCAAATAATGCATCCATTTTTATACAGATAAAAAGATTTTATTTGTAGGAAACCACACAATTAATAATTTACCAAAATTTTATGATGGTTTCATACATTAAATTGTATGCCCTTTTTTATCACTAATGTTATTAAGCCATAATCCTCGAACATAAAATCACGTACAAACCAATGTATACCTTAATCATCTATATATGTGAAAAATATTAATATTTTACCTAAAAACAGTAAATTTAATCTATATAACAACATATACCAACATTAAGGGTTGTATATACCTTGATACTGTACTCTTTTTAACCTATGATTTAAAATAAACCTTTACTTTGATACTAACTGTGATGTCCCATAACCAAACACTCCAAATTCGGTATGAATAAACACATACATTGCATATCAACATTTAAATCAACAAAAGTGACCCAAATTTTAGCATATATAATTATAATATCAAACAATTATATTGAGTCATTTACACACAATGGACCTTTTAGGATTAGAGTTATAGATGTTTTGGAAAGACTTTTATCTAAAAAAACCCATATATTTCCCATCTAATGGACATTTCTTCCATTATACAATGAATTGCTTACCCTGCAATAAGTCTTCAATGTCTACTACAAAATTATCAACACATGATACCCTTATATACATATCATATGTTATACTCTTCTTTTTAACCTGAGGAAATGAAAACATAAGAAAGGTGGGCTCAGATTATTAGTAAAGGAAAGTGTGCATCGATAGATATCATATAATATATATGGAATGAATAAAATGGAGAGAATAAAAGAAAATAAAATTATTACACACAAAAAATCACATGATCTTGGAATATATCCCTAAATAACGATTTAAAAAATCACATGGATAATAATAAATATTTTTTTAGTGAAGTAATGCATAATTATTGACATCATAAATCTTACCGTCAATGTCTCATTCCAAGACATTATAAATAATTCGGTTGTCAAACAATGAATACCAAGTATAGTTTATATCCTAATAAATTAAAATGAATCTAGGGGTAATTTTGGGCCCCTATCATTACTTAATAACTTTAATCTATTAAACATAATAAATACATAAATAACAATAAAATTCCCAATCAACTTTCCTTAGTAAATAATAATCATTTCTTTTGGGATAATAAACATACAGGATGCCAATAATTTCCTCAGTTAATAAATGGAATCACATTATCATAATGGATATAGATATCGAAGATATATTTTATCATTAGAGAATATCCCAAGTGTAACATGATAAAATTTAAGGGATATTGAAAAGGTTGAAAAATAAATTTTATAACTATCACATATATCGCATTAAGAAACAAAAAGAAATATATGTTTACTAAAATTCATGAAATCACCACTACTACAAAAATGTATTTATCTAGCACTAGGGTTTTAACATCCCTTACTAAAAGAGATGTTAAAGACCCCCCTTTCTCAATGCTATAAAAAATTTTGTTAAAGGATGTCTTTAACTGTGCTAAAGAAAGCACTGTTAATGGGGTACCTTTATTAGCACTTGTAAAAAAACACTGATAAATCCCCCCTTATCAACACTATTAAAAAAGCATATATAAAAAGAGAATTTATCATAACTTCTAAAAAATCATTGATAAAGGGTATATTCCAAAAATATATATTTCATTAAAAATAATATATTAATATATTTAAATTTTTATAAATATAATAAAAAAATTAAATATGTTTTCAATAAGGATAAATAGACATTTACATATAATATATAAGATATTTAGGGAAAATTTATTATAACTCTAGAAAAGAACTACAAACCCAAAAGAACCCAAAACCCCAATAATAACTCAAGAAACCCTTAAACCCCATAAGAATGTCAAGAACCCCTAAAACCCTAAAACGTCCATAAAAATTGATTCGAGAGTCCTTTTCAAATCCATAACCAATAAAATAGGATATTATTAAATGATATAAAAAATGATATTTAAATCATGTGTTAATGAATGGAATAAAATATATTTAAGTTTCAAAAAAGTCAAAAATCGAACTCAAACTTCAAACAACAATAACTTTTGATCTGGGTGTCTGTTTGGGATCCACCACATATCAAATCGAATCCTAAGATGATATTTATTCTTTAAAGGGTCTAATAATTATTTTTATAAGATTTTACATATTTTTAAACCACTAAAAATGACCATAAGGCCTCCCAAACCGAGTTTTAGTCAGTATACCCCAATTTCATAAAATTCAAATGTCAATAAATTCTAATATGAGAGTAAGTTCGTAATGTACCATATATCATATTGAATATAGATCCATGATCTTTTATTTGACAGGTTTTCGAGATGAAAAAACTAACGTATCAGAAGTTGCATCATTTTATTTTTTTTAAGGGTTTTAGGGTTTTCATAGTTTCAAACATTTTTATGTGTTTTAAGGGTTTTTATAGTTAATATCTATTTTAAAATATATGTATAAATAAATATATAATTATAAATATATATATATAAGTAATAATATATAAATATATTGATAAAAAATATAATGAAATATATAAAAGTATATAGATATATCATAAAATTTAAAACAAACCAGTATAGGGGAGTGGAAAAGGTGCTAGTGTATAAGTTGGAGGTTTTAGGTTTGAAACTTGTTGGAGGTAGGAGAATGCACTGGTGGTGGGATTATCTAAAGCACTGATAAAGTGGTAGGGTAATCACTAATAATTTTGGGGTGAGCATTGATAAGGGGGCATGAAAGAAAAATTATACCCTTTATTAGCATGGCCTTTATTAATGCTTTTTTTAGAAATATTAAAGGGGGACTTTGACAGAATTAAAAAATGATGATAAAGGTGGTATTTAACAATGATAAAAAATTGTTGATAATGGCCCCCTTCATTAGCTCTAAAAAAAGAGTGGATAAAGGCTCCCTTTATCAATTCTTTTTTTTACGGTGTAAAAGGGGGTCTTTATTGTTACGTTTTAAAAGCATTATAAAATATAAACCTTTATCATCTCTCACATTATCATCACTCATATATCATTGATAAAGCGCTTTTAATTTTGTTTTTTAAGGTCTTATTTGAGAAGTGATCTTTAAAAAAATTATTTATAAATAAATAAATTTAGATTGATTATAAATTTTAAAAATTATCCTCTAAGAACAAAACATTTTTGAAGAAAAATTATAATATAAAAATTCTTTAAAAACTTTATTTGAGAAGTCATTAATGCACTGAAGAATTATTTATTAAAAATAAAATCCATTGAATCCCTTTTATAAAAAAATAATTCATTTTTAAAATCATAAATTCTCTTTTAAATAATATAGGAATATTTACATTTCCATTAAAAATCAGTAAGAATTAAAATCACATTTAAACCCATTTAAAAATATTTAGTGGAATCTTTATAATGAATAATGTTCATAACAGAAAAATAAACTCTTAAGCCTTTAGTAACTTTTGAATTGAATTCTCTTGAAAGGGATAAATTTAAAATGAAATTTAAATAATAGGAATATAATAAAATCGTGATAGAATTTGTTAAAGGGGAAATATATACACCACAAATAATAATACAAGTGGTGAATATTTAATATGTCAAAAAGAAATAACGTTGAGGTGAGAACCGTTATAACTTATTTATTAATTGAATAAAATCCTATAAATTATATAACATAAGAAGAATTTTTTATTATATTGAATTTCATTAATGGTATGATAAAATTAACACACACGATTAGTAAATATAACACAAAAAGTGAAACAAGTGGTTAATTTGGCATATATCTTAAAGGCATAAACTTTTAGAGGAGAAAAAATGGTGACATTTATAATATTTTAATTGAAACCTTTTAAAAGGGGGAACATTAAATGAAACTATAAATACCATGAATAAAATAAGTAAACCATGATATAACATATCAAGGAGGAATTATACACACTATATAAACTAAAATAGGTGTATAATTAAAAACATGTCTCAAAACGGAATTTGAGACAAAAAACCCTTACCAAAACTCTTGGATTCCATGAATGTTAAATAAACACCTTTATAATAAATATAAACATCATAATAAAATATTTAGAAACTTTATTCATGTCTATTATAATTTTAAAATTTTAATTATAATTATTTTCCACACATTTTTTAGTTAGATATATTTTATTTCCATCATCGATGTTATAGATTTTTATTATTTCGAACATGATTCAAAATATAAATTCCAATAACCCTTATGTCATACCAAGTTCATTATTAATATATTATAAGATGAAATATAATATATTATTTATAATTATTTATAAATTTATAGTTTAAAACTTTGATAATGTTAGTTATGATTCGTGGATATGGAAATTGATGAAGAGCTTGTTTCTATAATTTTATCAAAAAAAGGTGGAACATTAATAATGAGTTAAATATTAATTAAAATTTAATTAACCTTAATAATTTCATAAATATAATTATAATTCCTTATGAAATATCTTAGAATCAACAAATTATGGTGGTGATGAAAAATGAAATACGTCGTTCGGTGGAGGTTGTAGTAAGGACATATTCCCAGAGGATATTTACATTATCCATAAAAAATGAGAAAAGTAAAAAATATTTTATCATTTAAAATCTAAAACATGTTATAATTATAATATTGATTCACTAAATATATTTTGTGAATAATAAATTTAAATATTTTATAAAAAAAATACTTTTCTTTGCGAAGGATGTAGTTCACACATACACACGAATGTGTTTCTCATTTTTCCAGTGGATAAGGGTAGATAATGGTTATAACATTAAATTATAATAATTTAAATATATTGATAATTATTATTTCATTTTATTATAATATAAAAAAATAAAAATAAGAAAAATAAGAGACTAGTACTCGCGTTAAGAATTTGAACAATCACATGGAAGACCACTTAAAAATTAAGAATTTATTGATTTTCCTTGGACTAGGAACTAGAAAACATAGAATAGATATATATGATAAGTAAAATGGTAATATTTTAAAAAATAATTCAAATTTTATAATATATGTAAATTAGTGGTAGAAATATCCTTTTAGAAGTGATAGGGGTGGCACTTTTGTGAATACCCATAACATTATTTCACTTTCATGTCACTTTCAATGGAAAGTGAATCCAAAAGTGTAAAATAATAGAGAGGGGATTTGTATGTATTTATAAAACTCTTAACCACACATTTTTAGATATAGTTTGATTAATTTTATGCTTTTCCCCCTTTGTTTGACTTTTTTATCCTAATTTAAATTTAGCGCGATAACTATTTTTTTACCCATGTTATTTATTTTCATGCTTAAAATAAAATTACTCTTATTAGAAAATATTTATATTATTAATAAAAATTTGAAAACCATTTTATAAAATTAAATATCTAAAAGTGATAGAAATTAATTTTAAAATAATAAGTTTATAATGTATTAAAATAGTTTTTAGAAAATAAATATTACTTTAGTAGAAAAATGTTAATTACCAGTTTCTAAACTAATATTTATATTTTCGATGTATAATTTTACTAATTAAATATATATTTTATTATGATAATTTTTTTATATTGTTTATGTTATTATTCTACCCATGTGATGTTATAAATGTCCTGGTATTTGTAAAAATGGAATTTTTCACTATTCACCAAAAATCAATATTTTTATAAAGAACCAAAAAATTCATCCTAAGATAATATTTTAATTTTTAATAAAAAATTCAAATTTATTATATAAAACAAATTTTCTATATTTTATAAATTTATCTTTTAGATAAAAACATAAAAGATAACGAAAAGCTATTATTATAGGAAAATGACTTTTTCAAAAGTAATTTTTCATATTCTTATTTACTACTAATTACTAATTAAATTAGTGGTTAAATATTATTCCGAAAAACAATATATTTATTCATTATTTTACCATAAAATATTTAGTTACATAAAATAATAATTCCAAGAACATAAAAAAGCCAACTTTTAGGAAAAATAAATTTTAATCATAACCTGATCTTATTAATTAATTAATTATACTAATTTTATTTTATTAATGCCTTAGTATTAAAAAACTTTATTTTTCTTTCTCTATATCATTCATAATTCAGTTACATATATTTATTCCCTTCAACTTACCGACTACATTAAACATTGATATTTACTACTTATAATTTTATCTTAAGAAAATAAATGGTGGTTGCTTTTTCTATGATGTTTTGTGTGAAATAAGCTATTCATATAATACATTTTGAAAACAATAATAAAAAATTGAAGTATTAGGTTGTTACACCCCCCCCAAATAAATTCCATCATAATAATTTTTACAACAATATACTAATGAATATAGATAGGGGTATTTATAAGATAGACAATACTCAAAATATAACTTCCAACTCACTATAGTTGGTATGAGTATTTAACTAATATTTACCATTATAATAATAATTTATTCATATTATCAACCATGTTTTCTAAATATAACTCTTTATCTATCTATAATTCTTATGAGTTTATAGATACAAGCCTCTTGCAACATCATTTTCATGATCCTTTTTCAAACCAAATACTAAAACCTAAATTGTAATGATAATACTCAATAAAATTAGATTAAATTTTCATATGAATGTGAAAATAAAATCCAATGATTTATTCTTATATGACACCATCATTTAATCTAATGATAATTTTAGTTAATTTATGGTATTATTGGGTCAACATATAACTCCTTCATTATAACTAGGTTTTCTGTGGTCATTTCCAGTTGGGTTCTCAAACCATACTACTTATATATTTCATTATAAAATTATATAAAATGTACATCATATTGGTTCATAAAGATCGTATAAATTATTAAATCATATCCCATGAGAGTTTTAATTTGGTTGTGTAGTTAGGCCCAATTTTTTTACATTAATTGAAGATTGAGTTAATAGTTAACCAACATTTTTAAGGGTTATTACACCTAGGTACTTCTATGACAGAGCCTACATCCACTTTTTTGTATAAGGAAAGGGATGATATTTCTATAGAACAACACACTCTATATTATACTAAAATTTTAGGATGATTTCCAATATTTAATCTTATTAGGTTAATACTAATATTCTCTAATCCTAATCTAAAAACTACTTATAATCGCATACCAATAAATATATAACCTAATCGTGTATACTTCCAAATGGAATTAATATTCTCCCAAAATAACCTAAATTTTATTTACATAATATCACATAAAAACACTAAGGGTTGTCTATACCTTGACCATGAACTCTACTTAACCTCTAATGTTATCTAATCATTTTATTTGACACCAACTGTGACACCCCAGACCTACACTCCCATAATCTAATACAAATAAATACAAACATTACATGAAGACAATGAAATCAATAGATGTTGTCTAAATTTAAATATCCAAAATTTAATTGTCAATAAAATATATTGATTCACTTACAATCCAAATACCTTTTAGGTATTGAGTTTCATAGATATTGTAAAAACGTTTTTGTAACAAAATCAATATCATTATCATCCAATTTACATTTTTCCATTATACCATGATTTATGGATTCTATAATAAGACATCTATATCTCTAAGAAAATTATACAAACATGATGCCCTTCTACATAGATCATATGTATTTCTCTTATGCTCAACATGGGGAAACTGAAACAAAATAAGGGTGATATTAGCTGCTCAGTAAGGTAAAGTTTACATAAAAAGATATAATAGTGTAAATAAGGCATTAACAATATGGAAAGAATAAATGACAATAAAATAATTCCATAAAAATAATCCCATGAGCATCAAATATATAAATAAGGAACAATAAATAAATTTCATGGATAAAAATGACTTATTTAATAATAATGAAACGAGTAATGTCAAACATCACAAATCTTACCATCATGGACTCATGTAGAGACATAATAAATAGGTGGGAAGAAATACACCGAATACCCATGCTAGTTTGTATCATGAGACCCACTTATACAATGAGGTGATATTACTAGCCCCTCCCATAACTTAATAAGTACATTGGAATCACTATAAGAAATAAATTAATAACAATACAATGAATAATCACCTTTCCAAAGTAATATAAAAGAATCTATATTGTAATAATAATCATATGAGATGTTAATACATTCCATAACTAATTAATGGGATAAATTGATCATAATTCATTTAGAGAAATAAGGTGGATGGTATCATTAGATAATATTAGCAATAAAGCATGAGAAAATTTAAATTATATTAACAAATATGAAAAACACCTTTTTAATATTATCAGATAAATCACTTTGAAAAATTAAAAGAAATTTCCGTTTTTGAATTTATTAAAAACTACACAAAAATTTATTCTTAAAAAAATACATTGAGCTTGATAAATAATTTTAAAAATTATCTTTTAAAACCAAAAAAGAGTTTTTAGAATAAAAATTTTATAGAATAAATACTCTTTGAAAAAAGTTATTTGAGAAGACATTGAAACACTGAAGACTTCTTTAAAAACACAATCCATGAAAATCCATTACAAAATCAATAGTTCCTTTTTAAATTAATACTTTTTATTTTCTAAATGTATAATAATATTTCCTTTTCTTTTCAAAATAATTATAAAGTAAAATCATTTTTAAAACTATTTTAAAACATGGAATTGATGTTTTATAAAAAATAATGCTAAAAATGGAAAAAGAAACTCTTAATATTTTGGTAAGTTTTAAATAAAATTATCTTGATAGAAAGAAAATAATATGGGAATTTAAATACCAATAATTTAAGAGAATCATGATATAATATTTTAAGGAGGAAATGTATATAAGATATAAGATAAATCATGTGGTGAATATCATATTTCTCTCAAATAATGAAAATTAAGATTATATCCCTTACAAAATTGGTATAATTTAAATCAAAAACCCATATAATATAGTACATGTGATAAATTTTTTATTCACTTTAATCTAATGAAATTTATGGTAAAAGGAATCAATAGTGTTTTATATACACCACAAAAAATAAAAAAATTGGTGAATATGGCATATGTCTCAACAGAATAAAATTAGAGATGAGAAACCATTACGGATTTTATTAAATTTGAATTGAAACATCTTGAAAGATAAAAATTGAAATGGAACTATAAATAAAATTAATTAAATATTATATCAAGATATAATATTTTAAATAGGTAGTTACACACCATGTAAAATAAAATATCAGAATAGTATAAAATAAGTCTCATGAAAGTAATTTGTGATAAGAAACCCCTACCTTAATTTGTGGAATATATGAAAGCATTTTAACATAATATTTATTTAAAATCACCATATTAATAAATTATTTAAAAATATTATTCATATCTATTACCATTTCCACAATTTAATTATAATCAGTTTTTATACATTTATTTATTAGTTATAGTTCATTTTCATCAATAGATGTTAGTGATTTTGATTGATTTGTGCATGCTTTAAAATTTAAATGTAAAAACCTAATCTTTGATAACATGTTAAATATTCCTAGATTATAAAAAGTACAATAATAGACTCTTTATAATGGTTTAAAAAAAATTAATCTCATTTCTTGATCATTTCTATCACGATTCATGAATTTTTAAATCGATGACCATCATGTTTTAGTAATTTTAATGAATGAATAGTGGTATGTTAATAGTGAGTAAAATATTAAAATAAAATTAATAATGTCATAAAAATAGTTTTAATTCATTATGTATGTTCTTGTAATCTTCTATTTTGGGTGGCAATGAAAATGAAATGTGTCTTTCTATAGAGGTAGTAGAGCGCACGTACACAGAGATGAAATTATTGTTTTCCATAAAATGATAAAGTATAGAAGATGTATTATATTTCCATAATATTAAAAATTTATTATATATTTAATTTATTCTTTAAATGTCCTTTAATAAATATCCATGTATGGTAGCTATGAAAAAGAGAATATGTTGCTTCAAGGGGGCAGTAGTCTGCATGTAAGTGTGAATGCTATTGTGATTTTTCTATGGATGGAGGAAGAGCAGAAAATGGATATACTATAAAAATAATAAAATTTAAACATATTATAAATACTTATTTAATTATATTATAGTGGTAAAAAAATTATACGATGATATAGGGAAAAAATTTAATATGTGACTAGTACTAAAGTTTAAAATTTAAATATTCTCTCAGAGTACCTCTTGGAAATTGAGGAGATAAGGATTTTAATTGGATCATGGTGATGTAAAAAATAGGATAGAGATATAGGGTAAGTAAAATTTATATTGTTGAAATTGGTATTTTAATTTTATATTTTATGTAATGGGGAGGTGGGTGTCTCTTTTTATAATTGAGAGTGGTGGAACTTTTGTGAGTTGTCATAACATTATTTCAATTTCGTGTCATGTTCAAATGAAAATTTTCTCCCAAATTGGAAAATAATGTAGAGTGGTTAGGTTTGTGTTGAGAAAACCCATCAACACGCATTTAAATATATTTTTTGAAGAAATATATGATTCTTCTCCTTGGTTTAACTTTTTACCATGATTTACATTTTCTACAGTAACTATTTTTTGTATCAGTAACTTATTTTCATACCTAAAAAAAATTACCTTAATATTTAAAATTTATATTTTTAATCCAAATGTTGAAAAACCTTTTTAATATTATGTTTCTAAAATTAGTAAAAGTTATTTTTAAAATAATATGTTCATAACGCATAAAAAATATTTACCAAAAAATTATTACTCCAGTTAATAAATGGAAATTATAAGTTTTTAAATTAAAAATCATATATTAAATATATAATTTTCGTAACTAAATACATATTATATTTGGAAACAAATTTCATGAATTTTTAAGTTGTTCTTATATACTAGTGATTTCATAAATGTCATAGTATTTTTTAAAAATATATTTTGCACTATTTCAAAAATAAAATTTCAAAAAAATTCAAAAAAGTTATCATAATATAATAATTTTATGGAGAATATAATAATGAATTTTATTTTCTAAATTTCAGATTCTAAAATTTATTAATTTATATTTTAAATTGAAACATAAAATATAATGAAAAACCTTTTTACCGGAAAATGACCTTTTAAATATTGACTATTTTTATTTATTATTTCCAATTATTTAGTAAATAAATTAGTGTTAATATATTAGTCATATAAAAAATATATATTTTTCATTATTCAACCATAATATAATTTTTTTCTATAATAAAAATGAAAATCACATAAATGTTTTTAGAAAAAATACATTCTTAATCATAAAAGGATTTTATTAATTATTTAGCTATACTAATTGAATATTTTCAATGTATTAATTTATTTTTATTACTAAATATATTTTTTAATGCGGTTACTTCTATTTATAACCAAAAACATAATGACTACATTTTAATGGTTTTATTTACTAAATATAATTTTATCTAAATAAAATTTATCATAGTTCATTTTTCTTTGATATTTTACGTGAAACAAGATATTAAAAATAGTGATTATTTAAAAGAGACATAAATATTTAAATATAAAGGTACTAAATTCCCCCCATAAATAATTTGAATCTTAATAATATTTTTATCACTAACTAATGAACATAGCTAAGTGTAACACCAAAAGATTTTAAATTAAAATTTTCTTTGAAATTGTTAACTTCACACGCAACACTAAACCACAATAAACTGTGGAATTGTATTTGACTGTTAATATATTACCTTAATATTCCTGCGTAATAATAGAGGTAATACAATTATTTAAAAATTTTATAAATTAAATAAATTTTATTATTTATTATAGGGAATCGATAATATTCAATTAGTGTGGTTAAGTAAGTAATAAGACTAATTTATGATTTAAAATGTAACCCTTCTAAAATTTGATTTAATGGTCTTTATTTTAACATAATAATTATTTTATCAATAAAATATATTATTGATTTGAATAATATGTTAGTACCATATTTTATTAGTAATTGATAGGAAGTATGAATAAGATTAGTTAATATTTTTAAAAGTTATTTTCCTATAAAAAATGTTTTCCTTATATATTAATGTTTTTATTTAAAACTAATATTTTCATGTTTTAGAATTTTATTTTGAAAATATTGAAGTATTTTTTATATTTATAAAAGTATATCATCTTTAAAAAAATTATATATTTTTATGAAATAACTGATTTTTAGGCGAATAGTGAAAAAATATTGGTTTTTACTAAATTCATAACATTTTTTGGATACATAAAGAAGTAAGTATAACATATATACTTAAAAAACATTTTTATGATTAAATATTTATTTATGTATCAGAATAAAATATTTCAAAATACTATTATGATTTAGAAAACTTATTTTTAACATTTTATAAACTTAAGTAGTATTTCCCAATAATTTTTTTGTCTTTTCTTTTTAATTAAATATTATTTTATTAAAATTTTGTTTTTTCTTGATTTTAAAAACTCATAAATTTTATATTTTTATACTAAAATAATTTATGTCAAAACAATATAAAACATTTATAATTTTATCCTACTCATAAATCTTATGTTTAAAAATGCATTTTTCCCAATAATAGGTTTTTATACGTGAAGCGTGCTAATGTTAAAATTAATTTTTCTTACACATAAAAATATTTTTTAAAAAAATTTAACTCATATTAATAATAATTAGGTAAAAATTATTTATTAATTCACATTTTATTTTTACACATTGAAATTAATTTGCTCTGGTAAAAATTAATTACCACAGTAAAAACAAAAATTGAAAAATTGAAAAATCTAAGAGTACAAGGTTGAGAAAATTTTAAAATATGTGTTAAAATTAATATTAGAGGATTTATTGATCTTATGCCACCCAAAATTTCAATGTTTACTACTTTCGGAGCCTTTGAACATTGAATAGTTTCATTCCATCATTGAAATATAGTGGGTACTTCCAAAATTACCCCTCTCTTCACATATGAAAAGGGTTCACTTCCACCATATCCTTCTACACATATACCTTAAAATTTAACCATATAAATCTTAATTTTTTTCTCCTAATAGAATAATATTCCATTTTCATATTCTTATGGTCTCAATTAGATATCCTATTTCACCAATTTATAAGGAAATTTTGAAGAGAAATATTAAGTTCTCAATGTGGTGTTGATTACTCCATAAGATTTTATTCTTAATATTTATCATCAAAATTTCTTATAGTAACCCTAATATATTAAAAAAGTTTTATTAATATAATTAAGTGTTATTTTATAAATGAATAAATCATTAGTCAACCCTTTCTATCCATTGAGAAAAACAAAACAACATTCATCTTGCGTATGTGCGAACCATTGCCACCACAAAAACTTATGGTTTGTTTTTCATCTATTCTTATCATGGCTGGTGAAAAGGATGAATATTGTGAATTAATTTATTCCCTATCTAAAAATTATTATTCTTAAATTATAATTTATCATATATCGTCATTCCAACCAATTAACAATGAAATAGAAACGCTAATCTTATGTATGTGCGAACTAACGTTTTGATGAAATTTGAGTTTCATGTATCATCACCACCCTACATGGATGTTTCTAATAATGAATTTGAATATTTTAAATTATATTTATGAAATTATTATATCATATATAAAGGTTATATTGAAAATATATAAAAACATATCCTAACTCATAATTTTTTTTTGAAATGCTCTCGTTTGGGTCAGTTTTACTACCAAAGTGAACAATGTTATATTGTTTATATCATAAAAGATTAAGTAATTTAATATATTGGTAATATCATTTTATAATAATTTATCGAATATTTTTTAATTATTTTGGGAATTATTTATTTATTTATAAAATATTTACTAATATATCACCAATCGATTATTAAATATAACAAAACTAGTTCATCACACTTCCCATTTACACAAACAATAATTTTTAATTCACTAAATAAAAGTAGGATGTGATGAATCCTTAAAATATAATTATTATAGTATCATTTATAATCTTAGAATGATTAACATTTTTTAATAAATAATAATTGAAAATTCCTTTACAGAAAACTAGGAGACCCTCAATCAGAGTTTCTACCATTTGATAGAGAAAATTAACTATAATCGACTATTATTATAAGGACCCGACCATATAACATTACATAATGTTGAAATTTAGTCAAGAACTCACTTAATTTAATATTTATGGTCTTTTAAAGCTTAAAATTTTATATAATTGGGATATAAAACATACATAACATTCCACATTTATTCAGAGAGGATACCAAAAAAACTGTATCCATTTATTCTAAAATATAAAACTTTTCAAATAAAACATGTTTTCTTTGACAAATATTCATAAATTTTAACTTGACTTCTTTATTTGTCTTACACATCCTTATAACATGTGAAAATAATTTAAAAACATGGTATGAGAATAAAATATCAGTATGGGACATAAAAAGAAGGAAAGAAAACATTAATCGAGGAATACTTGTAACATATGAAATCATTTTCCAAGAGACATACTTGTCACCCATATAAACTTACTTTGTGAAACATGCGATTTCAATAATATTTACACAAAACATATAGAACATAAATATAACCATAAATTTATCAAAAGGAATTAATTAAATAATCATGTAACCCTCTCAGATACCATATAATTTGTAACCCTCACAGCTACATTACAATGTAACCCTCACGACTACCTTATTGTGTAACCATCACAGTTACACTTGGAGTAACCATACGGATGACCCCAAAAATACACATAAACAATACATTGGATAGATATATAGGTCCCAACATTCATCATAAAAAATTCTCAAGAATCATAATATAATCATACAACATGAATAATTTCATAAAAACATTGATTTTGAATTTTTTAAAACAAAATTTTAAAAGAGGATTTTAAAAGAAAAGACCCCTTAAAAATATCATATAATTAATGTGAGACTTCATATAGTGGATGGAATATGTATATTCACAGTAAATACACATAATTAAATATAATATAAAAAAATTCATCACACAAACAATTTTAATACCACATAAAAAATGAAGTTGAATGTCAACCCAAAGAATTGAAATGGGGTTAAGAATTCCCTTACCTAGGGTTTATCTTACTTAAAAAATGATTAAACCTCTTGTATAATGGATAAAAAATATTTAATACTATTTTACAGAAACATTTTTATGTCTATTACACCTCATATGATCATTTTATAAAATCATTTCACCCTTTAGTTATTAGTATTTTGTTCCTTCCCTTTTTTCGGGTGCATTCTTTACTTGATTTCCATGGCCTGTTTGAATTTGATCTCCTAGTCATCTAGAACTGAAATTAAAAAATTGGAATGAATTGTAATTAATATGCTTCTATAATATTAAATTATTCCATAAATCAATTTGTTTTTGTTTTATGAGGATGAATCATTAGATACAACATTAATGATATTTGTTTAGATCATTTTGGTTGTTCCTCTATAATCATGAACTTATTTTATTATATAATTTAATTTCATGCATATAATTTCATTATAGAAAATAAAAATGGTTACATAATACAAATTAAATTATATTTCAACCATTAAAATGGTTTTATGATCATATTTGAAGGATTTAATGGAAATAGAAAGCACATCGTCCACAATTTTGGTAAACGACACATCACGAACAATGTTTTTATATTTTTTAGAATAACCATAAGTGGAGAGGAAGAAAGATGATTAATTTCTACATAACCATAATAAAATATAAAATATATAAGATTCTTGAAATTTAATACCTCCTGGATAAGGGTAGGGAAAGAGAATATAAGAAAAAAGGAATTGAAAAGAAAACACATGAAAATGAAAGAGGATTCTTACCTCTTGATCTCTTCTCCTTGACATGCTTCTTAAGGCCATTGGTTTTGACATTTTGGTGAGAAAAGAAGGTCTTGGATGTGGGTAAGATCCTTGGGAAGGGTATTTTACAAAACAATGACAATTCTACAGGCTTGATATGTGTGAGAGGAAGAGGCAAATGAGGGTGGTATTCTTAGTGGAGGAGAGGAGGTATTTTACATTATTTAAATCATTATTTTAATATTTTTGTCCAGGAATATGAATAGTCTTCATTATTATGATCCAAATAGTAAAGAGAGAATTTTAGTTTGAAATAAGTGGTCTTATATCATTCATGATGTCAAAAATAGTGTATTTAACTGATAATTTGAATATACGGCATTTTACCTTATTTCACTATTCATCAAAAATTCAATAATTCCAGAAAAATTCCAAAAATTCACCCCAACCATATTTCAGCATTTATAATTCAAAAATAAAATCCATTTCTTGAAAATAATTTTCTTCAGATGATTAATTTTATTTTTAAATAAAATCATACTTTATTCAAAAATTAACAATTTTAAAACTATAACTTATTTTATATCACCTTCAAAATTAATCAATATGTATAATATTAAATCCTTAAGAAAATTAAATAATAATACAATATACTATTCAATAGAGTCATGTTACTAATCATAAGGGTATTTTACTATTCACCACAAATCATGTTTGTTCCATCAGACTCCAAATAACTTTCTGATCAGAAAGGTAGATAATCATTTTTTGAAATTCAAATCATAGAAGCAGAAAAATTTGTTTTAAAGGATAGTTATAACTATATACCTAAATTTTTTTTCATGCATATCAATTTATTTTAAAAAAAATGGGGTGTTACACTCTCCCCCCCTTCTGGAAATTGTTTCCTTGTAATTTTATTTACTTATTAAACAAGTGAGGGTAACTTTCCCTCATAACATTTTTAGATTCCCATGTTACTTCATCAACCATGTGATTTCTCTACAGAACCATTACCTCATGGATTACCTTATTCTGTAATATTTTTTCTCTTTGATCAAGAATATGAACATGTTTCTCTTTATAAGAAAGGTTCTCTTCCAGCTGAACTGCTTCTATGCTTAGGAAATGAGATGAATCTAGACCATACTTTCTCAAAATCTAAATATGAAAAAAAAATTCCTAATATAAACTCGGAGGATAAGTTACTCGATAGGTGACTGGTCTAACATTCTCTAGAATTTCATGGCCCAATGAACTATATAATTGGCTTTCATTTCTTACCAAAATGCATAACACTTTTCCATGGTGAGATTCTAAGAAAAACATGATCACCTACCTAAAAATAAAATTCTTTCCTCCTGTTATCTGTATAAAATTTATCCCAACTCTGAGCTATCCTCATTTGTTTCTAGATCATCTTCACTTTCTCAGCCACTTCATCTACTAATTCTTGTCCCTTAAAATTCCTTTACACTAATTCATCCCAAAAACCTAGAGTTCAACATCACTTCCCATACAATTCCTTAAAATATGTAATCTGTATAACAAAATGAAAACTGTTATTATAATAAAATTAAAATAACAAAAAGATGTTGATCCCAACTTTCTAGGTAGTCCATTGAACAAGCTCGAAGCATATCCTCCAATGTCTGAATATTTCCTTCTGATTATCCATCTAATTTAGAATGAAGAGTTGTACTAAAATTTAATTCTATACACAATGACTTCTGAAGGACCATCAAAAAATTAGAAGTGAATCTGTGATCCCAATCAGGGTCAATGGATAGAGTCACGCCATGTAACCTGTCAATCTATTTGACGTATAGTTGAGAAAGCTGATCCAAAGATTTTGTATCCCAAATAGTAAGGAAATGTGAATATTTAGTTAGTCAGTCAAAAATAACCCATATTGCATTATTACCCTGAGAAGTATTTGGTAGTCCACAATGAAGTCCACGGATATAATTTCCCATTTCTACTATGGCACTGGTAACTATTGAAATATCCCCTTCGGTAACTACCGCTCCACTTTAACATTTTGACATGTCAAACATTTCATAGTAAAATCTGCAGTATCTCTTTTTATTCCATCCCACCAATAATACTCCTGAAGGTCTCTGTACATATGAGTACTGCCATGATGAACTGAAAATGGAGAAATATGATCTTTATTCATTAAATATTTCTTTGATTCATAATCACATGGCATAAAAAATCTTTTTCAAAATCTCAAAACGTAATATTTATCAAGGTTATATTCTGGAAACATACCCATTTTAACAAATTCTACCTTTTTATGTAACTCATGGTCTTCCTTCTTCTCTTGAATAATTCTATTTGATAACAATGACTGCACTGAAACCTAAAGAAAAAAAAATGTATTTCATGCACCAGCAACTTCTAAACCAAAATTCATCAAATCATTAATAAAGGGGATATGTTCCAAACGTAACATGGTTAATGATGCATGATGTTTTCGACTCAAGGAATCAACCACTTTGTTTTATTTTCTTGGATGGTAATTGATCATGCAGTCATAATATTTTATCAATTCAAACCATCTTCTCTACCACATGTTTAATTCCTTCTGAGTAAATATATACTTCAAACTTTTATGGTCAGTATATATTTGACATTTGGATCTGTATAAATGATGCCACCAAATATTCAAAGAAAAAACCGTAGTTTCAAATTCTAAATCATGTGTGGGATAATTTAACTTCTAAGATTTTACTTTTCTTTAAGCATAAGAAATTACCTAATCATTCTGCATCAAAACACAACCAAGTCCCTTCAAACAAGCACCATTGTAAATGAAAAACTCACCATTTCAGGAAGGCAAGGAAAAACTAGAGCATTCACCAATCTCTTCTTCAGTTCCTGAAAACAAACATCACATTATTCTATACAAATAAATTTAACCCCTTTTCATGTTAACTTAGTTTGTGGGTTAAATAACCATGAAAAGTTTTTTACAAACCATCAGTAATAACCTTCTAATCCAAGAAAACTACAAATCTCTATAACATTTGAAGGTCTTGGCCATTCATAAATCTCTTTTGTTTTGGTAGGATCAGTTTTTATTCCATCCTTTTTTACAATTTTCCCAAGAAAATAATTATGTTGCAACCAAAAATCAAACTTGTTGAATTTTCCATACCGTTTCCTTAACATTAAGGTTTGAAAAACACACTTATATGTTTTTCATGCTTCTCTTTACTCTTAGAAAATACCAAAATGTCACCAATAAACACAACCATGAACTTATCCAAGAACTCATGAAATATTCTATTTATATGATCCATGAATACAGTAACTATATTATTTAACCCAAATGTCATCACAAAAAATTCATAATGCCCATATCTAGTATGAAAAGCTATTTTCAGGATATCATCCTCCTTCACCTTTAGCTGATGGTATCAAGATCTCAAGTCAATCTTGGAAAATTACTATTCTCCCTATGGCTGATCAAACAAGTCATCAATATGAGGCAAAGGATACTTGTTTTTAATAGTGATGTTATTCATGGATCTATAATCAATGAAGATTCTTGTGGAACCATATTTTTTTAACGAACAAAACATGATCACCCTATGGTAAAGTGCTAGGATGAATGAATCCTTTATAAAGAAACTCATGCAACTAATTTTTTAATTCAATAAGTTCCATTTGAACCATTCAATAAGAGGGTTTTGAAATTGGCTTAGCATCATGAAATAAGTCAGTTATGAATTCAACTTTCTTATCTGGTATAACACTGGGTAACACATCAATAAAAACATCAATATATTCATTTACCACTAGCACATCATTAATCTGAATAGTTCTCTTATTTTCAACAATATGAGAAATAAAACATAAATTCCATGTTTCAATAGTTTCTCAGCTTCCTGATATGTTATCAATTGTATGGGGTCATTCTTGTATACAAAATGAATCTCTTTATGAAAAAACAAATTCTTTAGCTCTATAATCAATCTTAGCATGATAAATAGAAATCTAATACGTACTCAGAATGAAATCAAACTCAACTAAGATAAAAACAAAAACTTATTTATGTAATGTATTTCCACAGACCATAATAGGAATATTCACACAATGCCTTTTTGTTGTAACATAAGTATTGTCCATGAAAAGAAGAGAGAAGGAAGAGGGATGAAGAAATATAGATAAAAGAGGTTTCCTGATTCTGGATAGAAGAAGCATAGGGGAAGAGACAATATTGTATTCAACTATTCATCATATTCATTTGATCATCATATTCAGCTAGTTATAGTTTTAGGCTACATCATCGCACTAGGAAAATAATTTATGGATTTCCAGATTGAAGAATAAGTAGTCCATAATTTTTTTGGTAGTATTCTAATAGAGCTATATTTTCATATTGAGCAATCGGACTTGGAAAATCAGACTGGGAAAATTGGACTAAGTTTTATTAGAAAGTCTACAAGAATTTCTTTACCGGCTTCTGGGTAAGATAGTGAATAATTATTTTAAAATATTATATTTGTGAAATTTTATCAAGATACACCAAAAAAATTTTGTTGTAAAAACTTTCTTACATCATTTTGTGCTACTTGAAGCACATACACTATTGTAATGATCATAGTTCTACACGAGTGTAAGTTCATATCCTACTCATTGTATTCCATAAAAAATAAGTGTTTTCTTGTGGATTGTGTGGTATTGAAACATTTCCAAACCATACCAAGGATATAGATACTCTTATTGAGTGGTGAAAAATGTAAATTCTTATGTTCTTGGGAATTTTTTTGACGGGGCACTTACATTAAAATATATATAGAACCTTTTAGTTTGAATTAGGTTATATTGAATAATTTATGTCATTTATGGAATAGTATGAGATAACATTATAGTAGCTCTGGGGGAAGAAAAAATCCTAAATTTTTGAAAATTATAGAGTTTGTGGTATCTTAGAAATTAAATCCCTATTAGGGTACTAGAAAGTGGATGTGGTTGTGGCACAAAAGGTCCTATGGGTCATCACCTAAAAAATTATTGTTTAGCATTGACATGATCTTCACTTGGAGCATGATGAGTGGGACTAAGACTACACACCTAGTGAGACACTCCCAAGGAATATTATCTAGTTAATCACATTCTATTTACAATCAATTATAAAGAATTTATTATGGTGAAGAATTAGGTTACAAAATATGAGGGAAGTCAACCTAAATAAACCTATGTTGAACTAATACTGATTTTGGTTGAACTGGATGTTAATGTAATAATTTCAATGAGTAATGCATTTTGAGGTTGAAAATTTCAAACAATAATTATCTTAAGTTATTAATTGGTCATCATTCATTATTAACCCATTTTGATCTTAGTAATGGGTTAATCTTAAAGGAACCAAGTTAACAATTAATTTAATGGAAAATATATAGATTTTATTAATGAGCAACCAAACATGCTAAGAGATTGAGTGATAAATATTGTAGTCATTCCTACTCTACTATCATGAATTATGACTAAAAATATAAAACTAGATATGTTTTAAAACACATGAATGTAGAAAATGATAGAGCCTTATAGAAGTTCAGGTGATTAAGTTGATGATGGAAAGAATGTTCAATTTTCATCATGTAAAAAATATATCAAGAATTTACAATGGGAATCTATCAAATGAATTATAATATTTTTCATGTGTTGAAAAGTGAGGCATATTGAATCAATTTTCAAATGAAATATAAAGTAATCAGTTAAACCTATTCAGGGAAACATTTGTTTCCAAGTCACAACTAATATATTAAGGTAGAAACATCATTTGATAATATAACTTGAGTTATTCCAATCCATTATATGCCTGTAAATAATTTTATCATTATAATATAATTAATATTTTCAAGATACAATTTATTTAATGGATGATAATTTAACACCTTGATATTTTAAAATATAGTTCCCAACTCTCTATAGTGTTCAAGATTATAGAACTCATATTTCCCTTTAAAATAAGAATATATTGATATTATTAACCATTTTTTCCAAATATTATACATTATCTATCTATAATTATTAAATTTTTCTAGTGACATACCTCACACAGTTTCATCTTCACGGTCCTATTTCTAACCAAATATGAAAATAAATTTTTTATGAAAATATCCAATAATATTATATTAAATGTTCATATGTATATGAAAACTAAATCCCATTATGTATTCCCCTATGAAACATTAATTTCAACCTATGATACTTTATGTTAAAAAATAACTCCTTTTATTTAAGCATGGTTTTCAATGGTCATTTTCTTATTAGGTTTCTTAACCATACCACTTAGGTATTATATCATCAGATTCTATAAAAAAAAATACCTCACACTATTTTATAAAGAGAATGGGAATAAAAAAATCATATCCCTCGGGATTGTTAAATCAAGTGTGTAGTTAGGCACACATTTTTCCACCAGATGAAGATAAAGTTCACACACAATCAACCTTTTTCATGGTTACTACCCCTAGGCACAAATGTATAAGATCCTACGTCCATTTATTTGTATCCAGATAGAGATATTATTTATGGAAAACCAAAAACTAAATAAATTATCAAAATGAATGGTGTTTTTTTACATTTAATCTTATTACTAGGGTTTTCACTAATTCACTCTAGTCCTTACCCCCAAACAACATAAAATTTTAGGCTAATCAATATATAAATTAATCATATATACTCCCAAAAGGAATTAATATTTTTTAAAAATAACCTAAATATTCTTGAATTAAAGTTATATACCAACAATATGGGTCACCTTTACCATGATCATGTACACTTACTAAACACTAAAGTTATATCCACTTTTTCTTTGATGTCGACTATGATGCCCCAGACATGAACTCTCGAAATATGGTGTGAATAATCACTTACATTACATACCAGTATTGAAATCAATAAAAGTGGATCAAATTAAAATATCTATAATCATAATATCATGATCATATGTTTTTAAAATTACACACTAAGTATATTTTAAGTTTAATTTTTTATAGATTTATGAAAAAAAATTATCTAGAAAAACTCATGTCTTTCCCCACCAATGGACATTTTCCCAATTAAACAATGAATTCCTTATTCTAAAATAAGTCTTAAATATTTATTTAAAAAAATTCCACTTATGATACCCTTCTAGAAATATCATATGTATTAATATTATTCATACATAGGGAAATGGAAACAAAATAAGGGTCAGATCATAGGCTTAGTAAGGTAAAGTACACATCCAAAGGTATCACAAAATAAGCAAGGTATGAATAATATGGTAGGAAGAAATGAAAATAAAATAATCTCATATAACAAATCACATGATCTTGAAATATTTCCAAGAATAAAAATATTAAAAATTTCTATGATAAAAATAATTAATTTCAAATTGAAGGAATGCATAGTGTATGAAATCATAAATCTTATTATCAAGGCCTTATGATAAGGAATCATAAATAATTGGTCTAACATACATCGAATACCTCACTTAGTTTTCCACATTAGACCCACTAATGTATCTGGGGGATATTTTGATCCCCTCCCATCACTAAATAAGTTCAATTCATTCTACATATGAAATAAATAAATAACAATACAATACACAATCAACTTACTTCAGTATTTAATAGTCATTCACATTAGAATATTAAACATACAAGAAGTTAATACTTTCCCTAGTCAACAAATGTAATAACATTATTATAATAAATCCATATAAATAAGGTCGATGGTATAATTATATAATATCCCCATTGAAATAAGAGAACCATTAAATGATATTGAAAAATATTAAAAACACATTTGTATTATTATTGGATAAACCACTTTTCAAAAAAAGAATAAATATACCCTTTTAAATTATTGAAAATCATAAAAATATGTTATTTAAAATTAAATACATTAATCTTTATAATAAATTTTAATAATTTTACTTTAAAAGCAACATGGGTTTTTAGGAAATAAATTATATAACATAAATATTATTTGAAAAACATTATTTATAAAGATATAGAAACACTTAAGAATTATTTATTAAGAATACATTCCTTTAAAATCTATTTTAAAATTAGAAATTAGTTTTTAAAATTAAAATTTTACTTTTGAAAAATATAAGAATATTTAATTTTATTTTCAATATAGTAAATAATTAAAATCATATGTAAAACCCATTTTAAAACAAGGAATGGAAGCTTTATAAAAATAATGATCATAATAGTGAAAGAAACTCTTACGGATTTGGTAACTTTTGAAGAAAATTCGATTGAAATAGAGGAAATGACATAGGACTTTAAATACCATCAATGTAATAGAATCATGATATAATTTTTCAAAGATTAAAAATATGAATCACACAAAATAAAACATGTGGTGAATATATAATATGTCTGAAATAAATACAATTAATATAAGAACCCTTACAAATTCGTTATCATTTTAATGAAAATCCAATAAAATGATACAAAATGGAATGGTATGACTGGAACCATCACCCAATATAACTCATGAAAGAGTCTAAATCATTACTCCTCATACACTAGATGTTTTTGACTAGTGTTGAGGTCCTAGAAGGATACAATTGGGAGATAATCTCCCCAGATCAAAGGGAAATATTATTTGAAAATAACCAAACAATATCCATAATAAAAACTAATAGAGTATTCATAATCAATAAATGAAGTAGAAGAATGGTATAATAACTGGTATGTTTTATATAGGATCATGGTTATTCTATACACACTTACTGGTCACCCACTATGAAAACCATATATATAGAATAAATCAATGAAATAAAAATATAATGGATCTAATATTATCCCTAACATGTACCACATATTTTGTCTCCAACATCAGATAAAATTCACCAGATCAAACCATAGACTCCACATGAGTGAACCTTCTCGATCATACATTGTTTGGTCTCAACCCCAACAACTATGCATCATGTGCGCAACTTGAAATCAGAAAAAAGTGTCTGCATCAACACCAAAGTGAATATACATGGGGGAGAACTAAATATTAGTAGTTTACTCCTAATGGTAGTCCTAATATATGTTGTCATAAAAATTTAATGTGACATGTGATATTCTGAACCAATTTAAACATTAACTAGAATAATAAATAAAATAATGAAATAAATAAAAAGGGTTGAACTAAATAAACAAAAGAAAATAGTTCTCCTTGGGTTTTAGCTTAATGCTCATGGTAAATATACCCCCACTATGGAACAAGGTAGAGTAATTATATAATGTGTATTATACCTCCACATAACATCAATAACGTCCTACATATCAAAAAGGAACTCCGAGAAATCTAGAATGTTAATAATCAGGACAAATGGACCATAGGATCTCATCCTAGGAATCTATTAAAACATCTCACCACTATTAGGATCTGTGAATCTAATTGAATGATATGAACTGGTGATAATAACATCTAGGTCTACATAAATAGTAGACTTATCAAGTCTATGAAGTCCTATATAACTATACAAGATAATATCTAGACCCATCATTAGTTCATATCTTCTAACAAGGTTTCATATGGATCCTCCTCGTCCAATAAAAATAACCCTCTATAGCTATGTAATACTACTAAACTAACAGGGTTCCACTCATCCAGGCCATCCATTAGCTCCATGGACCCACCTAATGGAAACAAACCAAATAGAGGTGATAATTAAATGAATATTAGGTCTAATTATTGATTTGATAATAACCCAAAGGTCTCTTCCCATATCCAAACAAAAGAACATCCTAAAACCCTCACGAGCCTAATCCATATGAATGAGGGTTGGTCTAACACCAAATCCACTTAAAGATCCAATTGAAACAGGCACCAACCCTACCAGGGTCAACATCTCATGAGGATCCCTCGAAGGTACTCTAAACCTAAATTTGATTAGGAAAACCTATGAGGTGATCCTTTAGTGTGAGAAAAATATTTGGGAAACCAATCAAAGAAATGTCAGTTAGATTCTCTGGCACACAACATATCCTCAAATAACACCATTCCCACATGGAAACCCTCAACCAGATTCTTATACCTATCTCAAGATCTAATCAATGAATCCCAAACCTACATGAAACCCCCATTGAATCAATTTATCTTGAATTATCTAAAAAAACTACACTTTGAGAAACTAGGTAAGATTCCCATCCAAGAATACTAAATGGACTCATTCTAAATTCTTCAGCATTTTGAAGCCAAATCATTATTCCCTTATACATTCTAATAAACGTATGAAAGATACCATGTAGGTTCATTTGGAATCCTTAAAGAAATATCACGTGGATTATATAAGAAAATTCATCTAATAATATCATGACCCTCACTCGAGACTCACATCAATACCCAAACTGAGGGAGGACTCTAAGCCCAAACCTTAATGAAAACCTCCAACCAAACCCCTCCCAATCCAAGACACCACATTTAGGGACCCTAAATTCTATAATGATTCCAAAATCACATATATTATGTGAAATCTTGGTAAAACACCCCCAAAGAGGGAACGTACATGACGTGTACCTAAAGGACAGAACATGTGACCCCAAAGATCTTCCCTAATTCTATACAATATCCCACCTAGAGTGTACATTTACCAAGTGCATAAAATTCACTATCTGTATATAGTGTGTCACCCACATGTGGTTCCTGGACATGTACCCCCCCCCCCCACATGGTCTATCCAAGTCTACCACATGGCCTATATCCATGTACTTTGAATGAGGTTTAGTTGTGTACATTGCACAACCATGTTCACCTACATGGGTTGTCTAATTGTGTACTCAAACACACCCTAATCCACCCTACATGGATTTTCCCAAATATAAATGTCATGTAGTAACCTCTTCTAACACCACACCCAAAATGAAGAACACAAAACATGTTTTATCTAAAAAATATATCATGTTATTGGGTTTTACCAAATGGAAAACCCATTTTGAATCCCTGAAAACCCCTAATATCCCAAAAAGGTCAAAAATTACCCCCAAGGGATCCCTATAAACAAAAAAGGGATAAAAACTAAAAAAATAGCTAAATTTCATGGACTTATAACAAAAAAACAAAGAGATTACCTTGGGGTATAAGATTTTGATACTTAAATATCAGAACTATGATGTTCACCTGATATATCTCAATCTAGCTCTGATTGAAACCAAGGAATATGTTTAATAGTGATATACCCTCCCTCTCCCTCTCATTCCTCTCATCTAGGAACAACACCCATAGATAGGGGAGTCACATGTTCAAGAAACCATGGGAGGAAAAAAGAAAAAGGAAAAAGGGAAAAATGAAAAAGATATGAAAAGAAAAAGGAAATGGAAATAGTGCTCATCCTCTGTGCCTGAGATGAGATTATACCTCACCTATAAAAAAACTACCATTACAGACTGAACTGTGTATTCATAATTTCATTCTAACACTTTGAATAAAAGATAAAACTATTAAAATGTGCATGAAAAATTAATATTTAATTAATTAAATATTAATGTTATTTTGAAATGAAAATGGCTCAGAATTCCCCCAAACCTATACCCTAGAATAAACACCCTATCCAAGGACTAATGGAGTGTTCTGAAAAATTGTTCAAGGTGATCTGATAGGATAAATTTCCATTTCTACCCGCTAAACTACTAAAGAATAAAAATTTAAATTTTTCTTGATTTTCTCAATCTATACCATCACAGTTCATTACAAACACCTATAATAAATCTTCTTGTCCCCAAAAAATCTCAGTGGTTAACTCTACACTATGATTCACACCAATCAATAGCACATCCAACACTTCCTAGACCACCCAATGACTCATCTTACAGTTCCCACAAAACCTTCTATACAAAGTCCATTCATTTATGACCAATAAGATACCCCCCATAGGAGTATCCTTATCATTTCCCCGCAACCAAAACACAAAACTCCAAGTATCATGCTCCAACCACTACCAAAAATATGGATTGGATATGAAAAACACAAAATTAAATGATAAACATATCCTAATCCAGTAAAACTAGGAATGAAATCCCACATTCTCAATGAACTAGTTAAAATGTGGTATTCAACCTCCAACGTCTAATGGTTCACTCCTCGCCATATGATTTCTGTTACACAACAAGGATTTTTCATGGAAATTCAAATGAAATTCCACTCTAACATTCAAGGTGGATTGATTATATAAAAACCTCTCAAAATCTCTCACAAAACCAGAACACACAACTCAACTCATGCTCACATGGGTTACGCCTCATCAAACCTAGTTAGAAATACCTAAACCCACTAACCATGCTCCTCACATGGGTCAATTACAACAATTCAGAGCACCCTTGGTTCCCTTATTAAAAATTGAGGAATCTCCCTCAATCCAAGATCAACTACACAACCACACACCACCCAGTCATCATTATATAATTACAAGTTCCAAACCATGATCCAACTATTCCACTAGACGAATAACTAGAACCAATAGAACAAACAAGTCCAGGAATCCCACAAAACATTCCCTCTCATGAAAAGCCATGAAACCATGAGAAATCATAGTTCTCTACATCTATAGGATAAGGAATCCTTATTCCTAAACATAAAAACTATTCATATAAATCACATCCTCTGGGAAACTCAAGCCCAATTCAAATTTCATCCAAACATCCATTCCCTCAACAAGACAACACAAGTAGTAGGGAATCTAAATACCACACCAACCCACATGTTAAATATTCATCCCTCAATAAAGGGACAATATTTCCATCACTAGTGAAGATCTTATCGAAATATCAACATGGTCTTTCATTAGAAGAAAATACATGTGGTTTAGTTGAGTAGAATTCCACCAAGGATATATATGGGGAAACCCCATACTGTTCGTTTTATAAATTTAAAATAAATGAACATCTATCATCAATGAAACTACACATAGACTAGTATATTTCATGTGAATCCTATGCACCTAGTATGATACATGTATACAAGCCTCTCGCTAATGTTCAAAGAGGCAACACTAATAAAGCATAAAACCAAACTCCAATTGCATAACCCAATGTTAAATTATATAACTTTAAAAAAGAAAACCATGAACAAAAATGCAATAACCCCGATAACCAAGAATTCCCTTAAAAAACTCTAGCCATTATGGAAAAATATGATATTAATCCCAAGATTTGACACATTCTTAAACTACAAGTGTAAGAACTTTATAAATTATAGAATAAGATAGCTCTAATACTTTTTTTTCAAAAATCAGCTAGGGTCAACCTAACCTGTTATCTAATCCACCTCATGAAAAGGCATCAAGAACACCTCCCTATACACCAAATTCATTTGAATAGTAGTGAGGTCTATGAATGATACAGTTGGGATACTATGCACTCATATAAAAATGAAATATTAGTATAAAATAACCAAACAACATCCATAAAAATAACAATTTGAGTAATAATAATATATAATTAATACAAAATCATGCTATAATAAATAGACTTTATAATACATACTCATGTTCATGTTATATACATCAAATGGTCACCTACTATTCTAGAAACATATAAAAAATGAATAAAATAGATAAAAATACAAGGGCTCTACTGTCATCCCTAATTCATACCACAAAATTGGTCTCCAACATTGGTTGAACCTCTCAATCTCAATCTACATACTATAAAGGAGTGTACCTAATTCATCATGTAATGATGGTACTCATCCCCATCCATTGTGCATCATGTGATCAACCAAAAAGAGTACATGAGTGTCATCACGCCCACCAAAGTTCTTGTATAAGGAGTGAAAAATAAATTTTGGTATGCCACCCCCAATAGTGGTATTGATATATTATGTCATAAAAAGTGTATGAAACACATGATATGCCCATCCTAGTCAAATAATAACTATAAAAATAAATAAAATTTTGAGATAAATAAAGTGGGATGAAAAAAATCAATAACA